>CM022179.2:13619559-13913001 GCA_011420285.2 Erysimum cheiranthoides | reverse complement strand
CGCATCGTAATCGGCAATAGTACGGCCACGTCTAATTGGCGGAACATATGGTTGCTGCATGCCTGCATAGCGAGGCTGCTGCTGCTGCTGGACGACATGTACAGGCTGAGGTAGAGGCAAGTTGCGATTGTCTCCACCGCCCAAAATATCACGTTGTTGCTGTTGCTGTTGTTGTTCGATCGGTCCGAAGTTCTGGCCACCGTCTCCTGGAGGAAGAGGGTTTTCTTGTTCGTCCCTATCGTCATGTTGCTGTTGTTGGTCGAAGTTTAGAGGTCCTTGATGATCTCTATCGTCGGCCATGTCTCTTTGTCGTAAGGATCTTCTGATTTCTCGCACAAGTCTGTTGATGTCTTCAGGTGGAGGAATGGTTTCGGAGTTTTGGCTCCTAGTCATACACTGCAAAATGAAAACACAAACTTAGCGAGAACTTTTAAAGTGCGAAAATAAAAATGTCAAAGACGGGATCTCTTGTAGAATTCAAAGGCACAATCTGTCCCCGGCGGCAACGGCGCCAAAAACTTGATGGGCGTGGGTTTGATCCACACACTCACTAGGTTTCACCTAAACAAACTTAGGCTTTTAACCTTCAGCAAAACAAATAAAAAGGTCGCAAGTGCACAACCAATCTATTGTAGTACTTAGGGTATCGATCCACCCGAGGAAGTTGTGACTGGTTCAAACTCTAAACTAAAGATCCGGCAGAGACTAAGTATTGAAAGGGGGTTTTGGTTCCTAAGTGTCACTCCTAGGATTGTCCTAATTCTATTCTAAACCTAAAACTAGATAACTAAACTAACTAAAAGGAAAACTAACTAAAACCTAAAACTACTAACTAGGGAAGCTATAACTAAACTAAGGAAACTAAAGAACGCTAAAGATCTAATCGCTATTACTAAACGGGTTACTATCAATATTAAAAGGCGTTGGGCGGTCAGGGGAACATTTCCAGGGTCTCACACTCTCAGGGTTTGTTAGGTATTGATCTTCTGATTTGGTCTATTTGACTCACTAACTCAAACACTAAATTGAACCCTCCTACGTTCGCTTACATGTTCCTAAACTCCATAGACCCGACGGTGTCCTGGTCACTCTTTTGGTAAAGGCATGAAGTCAGCTTAAAGATCAGGTTCGATATGTCCTAGAAGTCTACACTAACCCCTGTGCCTTAGTACACACAGAGACTAGCTCGTTCAGTCTTCCTAGTGGGGTCCAATAACTACCAAAGGTCTTGTCAAATAATAGCTATCTAAGATATCGCTTGTACTCAAGGAGATCAATCTCTTTCTATGCGCGGTGATAATAAACTAGAAGATAGAGTCGCGGAATAAACCCTTTTTGGATCTAGAGATCCAGATCTAATAACCTAAGCAAACAACGAGAACATGAGAAACCCCTTTGAATCACCCCATCAAACCCAACAAACGAACTACCCACACATAGTAAACGAAATCATCAAAGCAATAATAAGTAGATCTAATAAAAGCAAATCGAAATATCAAAAGGGGTTCAGAGAAAACTTCTCTAATGAATACAGAAGCTAACACGTCTCCCCAACAAGCTAGAAGTACTGGAAAAGATAAAAGAAGGATAAAACTAAAGAAGATCTTCAAAGAGAAGAGGGCGGCGGCTCTAGGTCTCGTGAGAGACGACTAGGGTTTTGCTCTCTCCTTTCTTGCTTCCTCTCTGGCCTCCCTTCTGAAAGGAGGCATGGATGTTGTATTTATAGGGTATTAAGGCGGCTCAAATTAGGGTTAGGGCTTCCTCCGTCAAAACTCGGCGTTTTGGATAAGTGACTCTCGGACTGGGCTGGCCGCATGGTCGGGCTCTCGGTGTGCGGTACAGGGGCTCCTGGCTGCATGGCCGGGTCTTCGTCGTGCGGTGAAGAGGCTCTCGGCCACAGGCCCACGGCCTGCTTGCATGGCTGGATAGGGCTCTCTTCTTTTGGCCATATCTTCTGAACGGCAACTCCGAATTGGTTGATTCCACTTCGAGGTGAGTCTTGACTCTTTAAGCTTTCCAATGGCACCAAGAAATCCAAGTTTGGCTAAGGGGAAGGTCTCCAACGGGTGCGATACATTTGACGGTCCAAAGCTATCCGGAAAGTCCATTAAGCTCTTTTTAGGCCCATTTATCCTAATTTGCGTAAAAGCTACCTGAAACTCAAAATACTAGAAAACAAGCTCTAAAGTATCTCTCAGGTCTAGAATCCTTATAAAAACATAGATAAAACCATAGTCAAAATGGGTCAAAATACGATGTTATCATACTACATGCGATAGGTTGTGCACTTGCAACCCAATCAATTGTTTTCAGCTAAGGTTAAAAACCTAGATTCGTTTAGGTGAAACTAGTGAGGTCTAAATCCGACCACATCAAGTTTTTGGCGCCGTTGCCGGGGACTATCTGAGTTGCCCACGAGTTAAGGAATAGGATAAAGTCTAAGATATTGTGCTACTGATCTTTCTTTTTAGTTTTACTTGTTTCAGGAAGCCTCGGGATGAATTTCGACGTCTCCCTTGAGATAGGTCAAAACGCCGATCACAACACATTTTTGGAAAAATCCTTTGAAAGATTTAGTGGGATCTTGTCTCATCTTCAGGATGGGAATTTCACGAAAATTTTTTCTATAAAGGAGGAAAGATATGCGGAAACCAAGCTCTTATTATGCAACATGATCACTCGAGAAGATCATGACTGTATACCATGGACGCATGGAGGAGATTTGGCGGTGCGGCCACATGCCAAGCCACCGCATGACCAAGCTACGATGGTGAGGTGCCACCATCGCCGCATGACCAAGCTCCGATGGCGCGGTCAAAGCCACCATCACCGCATGCCCGAGCTCTCGACATGCGGCCAGGAGAACTCTGGTCGATCAACAGAGACGAAGCTTCAAGACTATCTAACCAATCACTTCAGCGGGAAGATTTCAACAAGTCTAACCTCAAGAAAGATTTATAAGGAGAAGCTTTCGTGCCACAAAACCAAATAGGCCTACGATGCCACCTGACGTGCCTTTACATAGAAGACACCAACCCTCGGAAGTTCAACAACATCTTTCACCACATGGAGGAAATCGAGCTAACGAAGGAGCAGGAAGGAGTAGAGGACTAGAGAGGACTTGTCCCGAGCCAAGCTCTTCCATGAGCTGAGCCTAGAGAAGGTCACAATGTCGAGCTAAACGACGTAAAACAGAAGCGCTTAATGGGAGGCAGCCCATTGGTCAGATTAGAGACAGAGCTTACCAGTCCCGGTTCAAGGAGCAAAAGAAAATTCAGCTAAATCCAGAAAAAAATCTGAAATTTGGTGGAAAAATAGTGGAGAGTCATACGGAGCCTCAGGAAAAAGCGGAACCGACATCACGGTTCGAAAGTTATGACTGTTTTTCCAAGACCATCGAAGAAGAGTACGAAGCTGAGCTGGATCGACTTCAAACTTTTTCTGAGAACGAACCACAAGGAACTAGTTGATGAGCCATACATCATTGGAAGCATCTAAGTCTATAGTTTGCAAAACAGGTCTCAGAGCTCAATTTCGAGTTCTCAGCAGGAAGATATCGAAGGATTAAGAAGACGGTACAGACGGACTGAGGAGCTGACAGGTGCACCAGACCCAACCGACGACCCGTTCTTCTCCAACAGCTGATCCACAAAGCCTTCGAATCATTGGATCACCATTCCGTGAGGAAATACCGTCAAGCTAATGACTATAAAGAAGCAACGTTAGGTTATGTTTTTGATTTTTGGTTTTTGGTTTGGTTTATGCTTTTACTTTGATGCGTTTCTTGTCTTTGCCTCAAGTTTCTAATTTAGGGAACAAAAGAGAGAGAGAAAGAAGGAAGCTTGTTTGGAACCGCAACAACGAGGACTATTGACTAAGGCACCAATGCAGCAGGGAAATAAAGTCGCCACACGGAAGGGTCTCTAAGATCTGGCGACCCAGTCCCAGCCGCATAGCCAAGTCACCGGTCCGCGGCGGAGAGGCCATCGACCGCACGGTCAGGGACCGAGCATGCGGCCAGTACACTCGACGGACGGGTCAGTCCGGGGACGATTGGGCCAACCGACCTCTTGCGCGGCTTATAAACCCGCGGTCCCAAGCCAACACGATCGTATCTCCAACCCGTGACAGCCCAACCATCCGTCTTGGCCAGCCATGTTCTCCACGCCGTCTCATCCCACGTCACTTCCAAACGCATCTCACGCGTTCACTACCATACCACTCCATTGACATACCTAAATCTATCTATCTATCTATCTTAGGATTTTGTTTTTGGTTTTGTTTTTCTAATTCATTATTGATGGTTTTAGGTTTTGTAACAAGAAAATGCAAAAGGAGATTATACGGAGAATTCGATGAACCCTAAAAAGTTCATTCGATTACAAGCAAGTAAGGAGAAGAGAAGAAGAAGTTCAATTAACCTTGTGTCCATCCACCACCATCACCACTAGATACGAATTGGCAACAATTCAAGTCTGGGGGAGATACCAACCTATCCATCATTCCATTTCTACCAAACAAGGTGACATTGTTCTAAAATTTTAATCTTTCATTTCCATATACTTAATATCATCTTTCCTCACCTAGGACGGTTCGATTTAAGTCTGGGGGGAAGGATGTTCCATCCTTTACTAATGTGCTACTTTCTTTTTGTTGACTTGCGAAATTTTCCATTTTTTTACATCGATACTCAATTTTTCAAAATTAGTAGGGAATTAGGATCTTATCAAATGATCAGTAATCATTTTCTTTTGAATTTGATTACGACCATTAAAGTGTTCTAAATCATCTTCTGAGTGACAACTTTTGCAGGATTCATTTAGAGCGGACAATACCCAGAACATCACAGCCAGATCGCTCCCCAAAAATTCCATCCTACGGAGATTCAGATGGAACTGATATTAACTCTATTTTATTTGGACTTTAACCTGACTTTAATTCTCTCTTATTCAAGGTGTTAGATCAGGGAAACGAGCGGATACATTCAGGACATCACACCATCTTTTCACCAATCTTTTTCGATGATCCTGAATGGCCACTCATTTTTAGTGGTTCCCACCCTTAACCTTAACCTCATTTCAGACCTCATGCATTCTCTTTTCTTTCCTGTTCTAGCAGTTATGTGCAAAAACGCCAGAGAGAAAGGAACGACGCGGTTTTCAATCAAGAAGAATAACAGGATTACAGAAAGCCGGAGTCAGTGCATAGAGCTGAGATAGAGAAAATAAGCAACCTATTGGATCCATGAATTTAAGGTAAATTACGTGAACTTTTGAGATTAGTGTACCATTTCCCCTTTTCGAGAAAAAAAAAGGAAAGAGAAAGAAAGAATAGAGAAGGCGGAAGTGAGCCGAGGGGTGTCGCGGCTACAACCGTGCACACTTTGGACTTTATGGACGCCGCGGAAGTGAGCCAAGGGATGTGCGGCTACAACCGTGCATACTTTGGAATTCATTGAAGCCTATTCTTAAAAAAAAAAAAAAAAAAAAAAAAAAACGAAAAGAAAGGGAATGGTTACTACTGCCTCAGGGGCGCGGAGAAAGAAAAGGACCAATAGGAGTGCAGAGGAACCATTCAAAAGAAAAGACGAGCGGTAGAGACCCACAGAAAAATCTAAGTCAGGGGGGAGTCTCAGGAGGAAGAAGAAGAGTCGAGTGAAGAAGGGTTGAAAACCGTGGACATCAACTGGTCCATTCTCTCTTGCGGTTTTGCATAATATCCTGCATTCTCGCAATTATATATCTGGTAACCCTAAACACTCTTAACTCCACCCCTAAACACTAAATGCCTCCCAATACCAAGCGCCGTCTACCCTGGATGATATCCTTTGAATAAGAGAGCCACGCAATTTTTTAATGAATGTAGAGGGTTGATTGACGTGAAGTCTGAGTTCTTTTGTAGGTATGGAGTCGACGGATCAGAGTCGAGAAAGTTGTGGGACTATGGTGAGAATGTTCTAACTTGAGTTTCTGTTATTAAGAATCCTCAGGACATCGTTTAGCCCACGGTCTCTGATGATAGGGGATTAGTTCCCGCGTTTTCAAACCTCTCTTCCATGGCTTTACTGTCTTGTTTGCTTGAGGACAAGCAAAGTTTAAGTCTGGGGGAGTTGATAACATGGGATTTTCGCCCATTTTAGCTATGGTTTTAAAAGTGTTTTAATAAGGTTTTGATACATTTCTGATATATTAGAGCCAATAACTCAGTATTTGCAAGAACGAAGAGGTTTTACAGGTTTTAGGTAAAAAGGGACCAAAAGGGAGCAAAAGGACTTGCACGACAGTTTCGGACCATCAAAAGTTTGGAACTCGTTGAAGACCTTCCCGTGAAGCAAATTGGGAGATTTGGGCATCATTGGAAAGCTTAAAGAGTCAAGATTCACCTCCAAGTGGAATCGACCAAATCCGAGTTTTCAATCAGAAGTTATGATCGTTTGAAGACAGACCTGTCCAGCCGCACGGCCAAGCAAGCGCCGTGCGGCCAAGTGCCTTACCACCGCACGACGGGAGCCCGTGTGTGCGGCCAAGACTTGTTTTTAGCTGCCTCAAAGCCCAATATGTGCAACATAAAGCCCGGTTCGTTTGGCCCATGAATCTAACTCGAGGAAGGAAACCCTAACCCTAATTCTGAGCACCTAGGACTATAAATACACATCTAAATGATATACCTCATATTTTACCCATTTCACTTGTGATTTAGGATTAGTTTTTAGAGTCTTTTTAGTGTTTTTGTAGTGTTTTAGTGTCTTTACAGGTTAATTGACGTTTGGAGCTTACTTGGAGCAAAAGGATCAAAAAGGATTCAAATTGGAGCTTTTGGAGACAAATGAAGCCTTCTCTGTCCAGAAACACGATGAGTGTCGATCGACAGGCCTTAGTTGTGTCGATCGACAGGAAGCCTGAAAGCAGAGCAGTCCGAGAAAGAAGCCCAATTCGTTTCCTATTCGGTTTCCAATTCCTTGGACCGACTTAATGAAGCCCTAGACGTCAAGAGACTTGTATAAATACTTATTTTCGTTTTCTAAAAGAGGGATCCAGACTTTGTCTAAGCTTTAGAGAGAGATTCTAGTTTTCTGTTTAGGTTTTGAGAAGAGAGCTTTGGGGAGATCTTTCTGTTCCTGATTCCTTCAAGTCCTGATTGTGAACCCCTGTTATTTCTTACT
Organism: Erysimum cheiranthoides; assembly: GCA_011420285.2. Taxonomy (NCBI): domain Eukaryota; kingdom Viridiplantae; phylum Streptophyta; class Magnoliopsida; order Brassicales; family Brassicaceae; genus Erysimum; species Erysimum cheiranthoides. The sequence goes on along the minus strand of CM022179.2, from coordinate 13,905,839 downwards.
CTTAATCTCAATAATGATTTCGTTTCTTATCTCTTGTGTTATTGCTTTGATTATGTCTGAGTAATTCACTTGTTAGATTTAGGGTTTCTCATAAGGGATTGATGGTTTGATTGAATGAATTGATTAGTTAAGGATTGTTTATCTACTTGTTCTTAATCTGAGATTGTTCTTACTGCTTATTCTTGATTGATCACCTTGAATCTGATCTTAGGTTGTTAGTCTCTGCGGAAGTAGGATTGATAGCTTGAACCTATCTCTGATTAGCAACACTCCTATTCACAAAGGAATTGGTTTAGGGTCTTGTGAACTTATCAAACCTGATTTTAATGCAAACTTAGATTCTTTAGAATTCACAAAGGGATTTGGGATTCTGTTTCTAGGTTTAGAAGTTTTCACAACGGGAGTTGGTTAGCTTTATATTTGTGTTTGAGTTCTAGAACATTGATTTATTTATCTTGACTAATCTGCATTTATCTTTCCTGATTTCCTGAGAATTCCCTAGGTCTAACGCTTTCTCTGATCTGTTTACAACTCTCTTTTAATTTCCTGTTAATTGTTCTTTTAATTCTCTATTTCTGGTTTAGCATAATCTGATAACTAAAAGCCTATTGTGTAACTAAGTCCTTGTGGATTCGACCCCTAAGTACTACAGTGATCTCTTAATTTGAGAGAGTAGCTCTAGGGATAATTTGAGCATATCAAATTTTGGCGCCGTTGCCGGGGACTTTTGTCTACCATTAGGTTCCAGTTTAGGATTTTGTCTAAACTTTTTATTTTCAGTTTAACTACATTCGTTTTTTCTTCCTATTTCTTGTGTGTTTCAGGAAGAAAGAACAAGAGTCAGCTGAGATGGAGGATCCAAACGCTCCAATTCTTCAGGCTGATGGGACCTATAGAAACGCAACAGGCCAAGTTTGTGATGAACACGGCCAACTAATCGCACTTGCAGAAAACCCGCAGCATGTCGATCGACAGGCACCTGGCCGTGTCGATCGACACAATGGCCGACAGCAACCAGTAGGCGCTGGTAATCAGGATCCCAACAACGCTCGGACTCTTGCCGAGTATAACCGTCCCGACCTGTTCTATGCCAACCGGTCCGCCATTCAACTTCCAACTGTCCAGAGGAATGATTTTGAGTTGAAGCCAGCCTTCTACTATCTTGTGGGACAACATCCATTCCACGGTTTACCGAATGAGCACCCTATGGACCACATAGAGAACTTCGAGGACCTTGCAAGCAGCATAAAAGCTGACGGAGTCTCAAGCGACTACCTTTACTGCAAGCTATTTCCACATTCACTTAGTGGAGAAGCCTCTGCATGATTGAAGAACCTAGAGCCTGGTTCTTTAACTACCTGGGAAGAGACGAGGAACGCGTTTTTGTGCAACTTCTATGATGATGCGCGTTCTGAAGAGCTGAGGAAGAAGATTTCTACGTTCTCCCAGGGATCGGATGAAGCTTTTAAAGCCGCTTGGGTACGCTTTAAGTCTCACCAAAAGGATTGTCCGCATCATGGCTTTAGCACTGTCCAACTCTTGGGCATTTTCTATCGCGGTATTGATTGGAGGCACCAAACGGCCCTGGATGCAGCAAGTAATGGCAATTTCAACACTCGATATCCTGACGAAGCTTTGCAATTGATCGAGAACTTGTCGCAAGCCAACAGCACCAAGAATGCTGATCTTGAGCGAAAGAAGCTGGCAGGGAATGACAATGGAAAGGAAATTGCTGCTGTGAATGCGAAGATTAACACTATTGCCAACTTTCTAATGGGCAAGAAATCTGAGCCAGAGCTACAAAGATCAGAGAGAGAAGATGTTAATTATGTTGATGGTGCAGGTTTTCAGGGACAAAGGTTCAGTAATCAGAAGGGAAATGGAGGATACAACAATACTAGCTATACAAGGACCTATGGTGACTCTTCTTACCAAACTCCTCCACCACAAGATGACGAGAGCACCAAAGCCATGTTTGAGCAGTTGCTAGCTGGTCAACAAACCCTCACTGTCACTCTCAATGGCAAGCTCGATAACATCTACACCGACTTGAACGATAAGATCGAGACTCTCACCATTCATGTCAAGAAGCTCGACGTTCAAGCTGCTCAGATTGCTGAGACTATAAAACGCCAAGAGAGTTCCCTTCCAGGAAGAACCGCTCCAAATCAGCAGCATTGCAATGCTGTTTCGTCTCCTGACATAGAAGCGATGTTTACAAAGCTTTTGGATGGTCAACAACAACTCTCGAGGAACATCAATCGCAAGATCGATGAGGTATATTCTACTCTGAATGAGAAGATTGAAAGAGTGCACAGCCATGTCCAAGAACTTGATGCTCAAGTTTCTCAAAATGCCAAATTGGTGCGACGCCTGACTGAATCTACGACCTACAAATCGCAGTGTCGATCGACACCACTTATATGTGTCGATCGACAGCCCTTGGAAAATCAAGCAGAAGACAGAAGCTACCTCTCTGCTGATTCGTCGCCTTCAGCGATACATGTCGATCAACAGACCTCCAACCATGTCGGTCGACACTACCTAAGATCTGAGCTGCCTTATGTTGTGATTCCACCATCCGTGAAATCCGACGTCTATGCTCCTAAGGTACCTTATCCTCGACCCCAACGATCTAAGCAGGAAATTAAAGATGAGAAGTGTAAAGCTATGCTTGATAAGATCAAGACCGAGATCCCACATGATGACACCGATGACACTTCATCTACAATGAAGCGTTTGGTTAAGAGAATGGTCTTAAATGGTCTTACTCCTAAGGAAGGAGCTTTGCTTACACGTAATACCACTACGGCGATGATTCAGAGAAGTCTACCAAAGAAGTTACCTGATCCAGGTCGTTTTGTGCTCGATTGCTCTATCTCCACAGCAAGGTTTTCACACTCTCTATGTGATCTTGGATATGGTATCAACCTGATGCCTCTCTCCGTTGCTTTGCGACTCGAGATGACTGATTTCAAACCGACCAATATCTCTATTTTCCTTGTTGATCGATCCCGACGGTTCCCAGAGGGTATTTTAGAGGATGTTCCAATCAAAGTTGGAGGCTGCGTGATTCCTACCGACTTTGTGGTCATGACATATGCTAGTGAGCCCATAGACCCTTTGATTTTGGGACGCCCTTTCTTGGCTACAGCTGGTGCCAAGATAGATGTGAAGAAAAGGACTATGCAACTTGATTTGGGTGATGTGGTCATGGATTTCGACATGGACAAGCTTAGGATGGCACCCACCATTGATGGTATGGCTTTTTCTGTGGTAACTTCTGAAGACATTACTGCTGGGTATGTCGACAAGTTGGGTTCTAGTGAGCAAGCTTCTAAGCCGGAAGATTTGGATGAGATACATAGCCAGGAACGTTCTGATACTGGGATTGCAGAAACAGTGTGTCGATCGACACACGTTCCCAGTGTCGATCGACACCCCATGCAAGCTGAGCCAGAGACATCAAAGGAAGCTGTTTCACAGGATGTTCTCAAACAAGCAAGTCTGACTACTGCTCCACGCCAGAAAGCTCCTCATCTTCCACACCATACACCTCGAAGAAAGCCAAGAGGGCTTGTTTCTTCTTTTGATGATGTTTCAGGAAAACGAAGTATTTCACCCATAGCTCCGCCCCACCCTTCTTCCGCTGTTCGCCCATTCCTTGGTAGATCTCCTGCACCTAATGCTTATAAGCCACCATGGATGAGGAGACACCTTTCTCAGAGGAATTCATTGCCACCTTCTGATCCACCTGACCTCTGAGAGTCTTACCATAGTCAAGCTAATGACTGAAAAGAAGCGCTTAGTGGGAGGCAACCCACTCGTTGGTTTTTCATTTTTCTCTTTCTAGGATTTTATCTTTTGATTTTTCACTAACTTGCTTTTGATTATTGATGGAACTAATGCTTATCTAATGAGATCATGTTTGAAGTTTGATTGTCTTTCACAGCTTAGGCAAAGGAATTCATGTGTGAAAACTTCAACAAAACACCAACCATCTTGCAGAAATTTTTGCCTCAGACCTTTCAGATCACGGCCAGTGTGTCGATCGACACACTTCATCCGTGTCGATCGACACCACACGGGGTAACTGGTTCTAACTTAGCAAAAATTTCAACAATTTTCATTTCAAGTTATTTCTTTTTCTTTCCAATCCTAAGACTTTTTACCACTGGGGACAGTGTTACTTAAGTCTGGGGGAGGAAAATACTGATGTATTTTTCTTTGTTTTGGTTTTTGATTTTTTCTTACTAACCATCTATTTATCCCATTTGAGTCATTTTTCTTTTGTTTTATTGAGTCAAAATTTTGTTGAAAACTATGATCCTTTTTCTTTCGTGTTTTGCCTGGTTGATTAATGCTACAGATTAAGTCTGATTCCGACTAATGAAAAATCCAATGATTGAGCGGTGAACCAGAGACAAACAAATTCCCATCAGGATCCATTAAAGCCGGAGCCTCCATTCAAATTCTTTCCCCTCATTGATGTGGTTAGTGTTTCTAAGAGCTTGACTCTTTGTTCATACCTGATAGCTTACGTTGAAAACAATGGTACCCCTTTCCCCTAGTCTAGAAAAAAATTTTTATTGCTTATAAAAGACGAGATGATTTCCTGCGAGCTAGAGGGTAGATGCGAATCGATGATCCCATTACTCTGCTCTTGTCTGGAATTATCGCGCAGGGTTGTTAGAAGAGTAGGTAAATTATTATCGATGATCTCATTATTTCACCCTGAGGTTTCTAAAAAAACAAAAAAAAAAAAAAAAAAAAAAGAGAAAGAGAATAAGCATAAGTGTGTGAAAAGAATAAGTCTGGGGGAGAGTAAGGTTACTATGCGTTGGAAGTGTTGAGTTTTGATGGTAGAGTACAGTGAATGAGTCTAGAAGGTTCTGGTGCATTGACTACGTTGATTGAGACCCGGTGATGAAGGCTTTCTTGATGAATGTGTGGAGATGTTTTGAGAGTTTCTTGGTTTCATTGTGATTTCAGCGGAGAACTACATGGTGGTTCGGTTTTGACTTGTCTGTTAGGCATATGGATTTGGTTCGAATTACTAAGGCAAGGCATTCAAGACGAAGGTGAGTTTTCGTGTTTTCAAACCTCTTTCACAGTTTACTAAGGCAAGGCATTCAAGACGAAGGTGAGTTTTCGTGTTTTCAAACCTCTTTCACAGTTTAGTTTTCTGTTTTGCTTGAGGGCAAGCAAAAGCTAAGTCTGGGGGAGTTGATATACCTCATATTTTACCCATTGCACTTGTGATTTAGGATTAGTTTTTAGAGTCTTTTTAGTGTTTTTGTAGTGTTTTAGTGTCTTTACAGGTTAATTGACGTTTGGAGCTTACTTGGAGCAAAAGGATCAAAAAGGATTCAAATTGGAGCTTTTGGAGACAAATGAAGACTTATGCGGATTTGCAGCCTTCTCTGTCCAGAAACACGATGAGTGTCGATCGACAGGCCTTAGTTGTGTCGATCGACAGGAAGCCTGAAAGCAGAGCAGTCCGAGAAAGAAGCCCAATTCGTTTCCTATTCGGTTTCCAATTCCTTGGACCGACTTAATGAAGCCCTAGACGTCAAGAGACTTGTATAAATACTTATTTTCGTTTTCTAAAAGAGGGATCCAGACTTTGTCTAAGCTTTAGAGAGAGATTCTAGTTTTCTGTTTAGGTTTTGAGAAGAGAGCTTTGGGGAGATCTTTCTGTTCCTGATTCCTTCAAGTCCTGATTGTGAACCCCTGTTATTTCTTACTCTTAATCTCAATAATGATTTCGTTTCTTATCTCTTGTGTTATTGCTTTGATTATGTCTGAGTAATTCACTTGTTAGATTTAGGGTTTCTCATAAGGGATTGATGGTTTGATTGAATGAATTGATTAGTTAAGGATTGTTTATCTACTTGTTCTTAATCTGAGATTGTTCTTACTGCTTATTCTTGATTGATCACCTTGAATCTGATCTTAGGTTGTTAGTCTCTGCGGAAGTAGGATTGATAGCTTGAACCTATCTCTGATTAGCAACACTCCTATTCACAAAGGAATTTGGTTTAGGGTCTTGTGAACTTATCAAACCTGATTTTAATGCAAACTTAGATTCTTTAGAATTCACAAAGGGATTTGGGATTCTGTTTCTAGGTTTAGAAGTTTTCACAACGGGAGTTGGTTAGCTTTATATTTGTGTTTGAGTTCTAGAACATTGATTTATTTATCTTGACTAATCTGCATTTATCTTTCCTGATTTCCTGAGAATTCCCTAGGTCTAACGCTTTCTCTGATCTGTTTACAACTCTCTTTTAATTTCCTGTTAATTGTTCTTTTAATTCTCTATTTCTGGTTTAGCATAATCTGATAACTAAAAGCCTATTGTGTAACTAAGTCCTTGTGGATTCGACCCCTAAGTACTACAGTGATCTCTTAATTTGAGAGAGTAGCTCTAGGGATAATTTGAGCATATCACTAAACTTAGGGTTTGGAGTGTGCTCGTTTAGAAGAAGGAGAGGAGCCGCCTCATTCACGCCCAGCCGCCTTGGAGAAGCAGCAAGAAGACTTCGAGAGCGTCCTTTGGACGTCTCGCCAAGCATCTCTCTTCGTTAACTTCTCTGAGTTTCTTTATCTCTTTCATTTTTCTGCTTTTACTTTGTTGTTTAGGAGAAGATCTTCAATCTCTTTACTTGTTATTGAGAGAGAACCTCTGAACCTTCTTTGTTTTTGCTTTAATCTATTCACACGTTGCTTGTTATGATTCTTCTCATTCTTGTTTTGATGATTAACCCTAATATGTGCGAATAGTTCTTTTCGTTGGGCCTAAGGGTTTTCGAAAGGGGATTCATGGATTGTTAAATTAGGTTGTTAGACTCATGTTTATTTGATTATAGTTCTTCATCTAGGTTAATCCGTGTTAGCATTAGTGATGGGACCCGACCAACCGGACCGCATACGGACGACAGCCGGGACGAGAACCGGGACGATGGACTACCCGGGATGACCCGTGGGACACAAGAAGCGATCAAGGCACCTCAAGTCGTACCAGGAGCTACCACAAGGTCTAAAACAGCTGCCTGCAACCTCAGAGACAAGTTCAACAAGTTCACGGATAGGTTCTTGGAGTCATACGACCCACGGTCATATGACCCGACCGGACACGGCCTAGCCGGACCCGAGGTTGTCCGGTCCGTCTTCACCATCACTAGGTGAAGACCACAAGTCGCTTTGGTACTTGGTACTCTTTTTCCTCAACTTGGGTTTATCCCACGTGGTTTACCAAGTGAGGTTTTAATGAGGCCAACGTAACTTAGTGCATGGCGATGCGTCTCCGAACGACGTGGCCATCTTCTCCTCTTTTCAAAATAAAGCCGTTAGGCTCTTCTTGTTTACGGTTGTAAATGGGACGCGTATACAATTTGTTGACCCGCGTCTTGACCAAGTGTTTTAGGTTTTTAGAGTTCCCTTGTAAGCGCCTATATAAAGGCCACTAAGTCATCTTTGTAAAGTTTACCCTACTTTGATAATAAAAGATCTTTCTTTTCTCTTTCGTTTTGCAACGCAAAGAAACCCTTAGAACATTTGAACCGGGTTCAAATCTTCTAAGTCTAGCCGTATCACAAGAAGAGCCATCACTTGTGTGTCGCTACCTCACTCCGCCAACACGTACCATCCTTTGAGTTCACCGCCGGGTCGAGATTCTCACCGGTTTTTTCTCTTCGCTTCACACCCCTCTCTTGGACCTTGACGAGTCGAGTTTCTCATCGTGAACCTCCATCCGTCCGACCCGCAACCTTTAAGACCCGAAGACCCTTACCGTTCCAAGAACCGACCGTCCCATCGACCCGAGGGTGTCTTCGGTGACCGTGTGACGCATCAGTTTTTGGTATCAGAGCCAGGTTCGTTCCACTAGGTTGTATCTATCCTTTTACCTTTCGTTTTGTGTTTTGTTTCTTTCCTTTTCAAAAAAAAAAAAACCATAAAAAGTTCTTCTTTGTTTGCCGCTTGTGTTTTCGTTAGATCTTAGCTTAAGTTTGTTCCTTTTTGTTGCTTTAGGTTGTTTCGAGTTAAAAGCTTGCATCTTGCTTCGGGTTTTGTTCTAGTGGCCTTGAAAACCACTCGCTTGAAGTTGTTTTGCTTTTAACCGGTTCGGATCTTAGTGTTCTTCGTTGTGCTTGAGTGTTCTTCGTGTTCTTCTTTTCGTTTTCTTCATTAGGTTGCTAGATCTTTGGTTTCTTTTCCCGTTTAGTGTTTGCGCGTTGTTGTGGACCTTGAAAATCCACGTGTCTCGTTTTTGGTCACACGGTACCGTACCGTTTGTCCTTTTGCGATTTTTGTTTAGTCTTAGGTTGCTTTTTGCTTTTTGACCGTTCTCTCCAATCATTAGCTGGCTTATTTTGAATTAGATTCTCCCTTATCACCACTTCGCAGCCTTTGACGCACGTGTGTTTGTTTTGGGACAGGTGGACCGCGTACGGACCAACCCGTGACCAACAACCCGTTTGACCGTCGACCACCGATCATTGACCATCGACCACCGATCATCGACCATCAACCACCACCGTCTACAACCACCGGATATCCACTCCGACCAACTTTCCGACCATCCGCCACCACCGGTTACCCATCTCCGACCACCCGCCGCTGTCCAATCTTTTCCGGTACACCGGAATCCGTACCATGGCTGAAAAAGACCCACCTATAGCACCAGCTCATCCACCCGATCTTGGAGTCATTCTGACCCATATCCAAGCTCAAATGGGACGCATAGACCATCGGCTCAACCGTTTAGAGCAAGCCATACCACCACCCGCACCCCGTGTACGACCGGTCCGAGACCAAAGATTTCCACCCGCCGATGACCAAGATCAAGACCAAGGTCAAGAAGAGGTTCACACCTCGGATGAAGAAGACCCTGATTACCTAAGAAGAAGAAACAACCGCCGAGACCACGAACGACCAATGGGTCCTAACCTCACCGGACCGTCTTGCAAGCTCACCGTTCCCACCTTTGCGGGAAAGGTTGACCCGGAGGCCTACTTACAATGGGAGGGCCGAATGAACAAGGTTTTCTCTAGTTACCACTATCCGGAGCTACGGAAGGTGACCATAGCCGCCGCTCAACTCACGGACCACGCCCTTACTTGGTGGGACCGTGAAGTCGATGACCGCCAACGTAACCATGAGAGACCCGTGTCCACTTAGGAAGCCATGAAGGCTATTATGAGACACCGGTACATCCCTCAATACTTCAGCCGCGACCTACAACGCCGATTTAGGAGGTTAACTCAAGGATCAAAGAGCGTTGAAGAGTATTATGAAGACTTCGAACATTTGAGGAACCGTCTACAACTAGAAGAGACCGAAGAGGCCTTGATAGCCCAATTTCTTGATGGTTTGAACGACCGGATCACGAGAAAGGTAGAGCGCCAAACCTACCATGGGTTTGAGGAAATGCTACATTTGGCCATCCAAGTGGAGCAACAACTCAAGAAGAAGACATCTAGTCTTGTCCGGACCCGAGGCCAAGGCCTTCCTAGTTGGTCACCTAATGCTTCACCAAACCGTGGACCCAACCGAGACACCGAGAAGAACAAAGACACTAAGGCAGTCCGAGTGGAGTCCCGTTTCAAGCTGAGAGACCAAGCACCCGACACAAGAGCTGACCCGAGACAACACCAACCCACAGACACACGTAGCCGAGACATCATTTGTTTCAAATGTCAAGGCCGAGGTCACTATGCCCGAGATTGTCCAAACCAACGCACCATGATCATTACCACCACCGGAGACTATGAATCCCAAGACGAAGATGAAGCCCCATAAGGCCAAGACATCGATTCCGAGATAGAGGAAGCCATTGCCGAACCGGAAGTTGGAGAACTCCTAATGATACGCCGCATGCTAAGCACAAGTCAAGCCACGGATGACTCCAACCAACGCGACAACATCTTCCACACCCGGTGCATGGTAAGTGGGAAGGTTTGTGGCTTGATCATTGATGGGGGCGCTTGTTATGATTCTTCTCATTCTTGTTTTGATGATTAACCCTAATATGTGCGAATAGTTCTTTTCGTTGGGCCTAAGGGTTTTCGAAAGGGGATTCATGGATTGTTAAATTAGGTTGTTAGACTCATGTTTATTTGATTATAGTTCTTCATCTAGGTTAATCCGTGTTAGCATTAGTGATGGGACCCGACCAACCGGACCGCATACGGACGACAGCCGGGACGAGAACCGGGACGATGGACTACCCGGGATGACCCGTGGGACACAAGAAGCGATCAAGGAACCTCAAGTCGTACCAGGAGCTACCACAAGGTCTAAAACAGCTGCCCGCAACCTCAGAAACAAGTTCAACAAGTTCGCGGATAGGTTCTTGGAGTCATACGACCCACAGTCATATGACCCGACCGAACACGGCCTAGCCAGACCCGAGGTTGTCCGATCCGTCTTCACCATCACTAGGTGAAGACCACAAGTCGCTTTGGTACTTGGTACTCTTTTTCCTTAACTTGGGTGTATCCCACGTGGTTTACCAAGTGAGGTTTTAATGAGGCCAACGTAACTTAGTGCATGGCCATGCGTCTCTGAACGACGTGGCCATCTTCTCCTCCTTTCAAAATAAAGCCGTTAGACTCTTCTTGTTTACGGTTGTAAATGGGACGCGTATACCATTTGTTGACCCGCGTCTTGACCAAGTGTTTTTGGTTTTTAGAGTTCCCTTGTAAGCGCCTATATAAAGGCCACTAAGTCATCTTTGTAAAGTTTACCCTACTTTGATAATAAAATATCTTTCTTTTCTCTTTCGTTTTGTAACGCAAAGAAACCCTTAGAACATTTGAACCGGGTTCAAATCTTCTAAGTCTAGCCGTATCACAAGAAGAGCCATCACTTGTGTGTCGCTACCTCACTCCGCCAACACGTACCATCCTTTGAGTTCACCGCCGGGTCGAGATTCTCACCGGTTGTTTCTCTTCGGTTCACACCCCTCTCTTGGACCTTGACGAGTCGTGTTTCTCATCGTCAACCTCCATCCGTCCGACCCGCAACCTTTAAGACCCAAAGGCCCTTACCGTTCCAAGAACCGACCGTTCCATCGACCCGAGGGTGTCTTCGGTGACCGTGTGACGCATCAATTAGGCTTGAACGGCGTGCTAGCTTCTGATTCTAAGGAGATTTACTTTCTGACCGTTAGTTGAATAACCTTTACTATCTAGATGAGCATCGTTTACAATCCGACGGATGTTGAGTTGCATAACTTTGTGAACATATCAAACTGAATTTAATAGGGTGTTTCACTTCTTAATTACCAGCGAAATTGGAAAGTTAGGTTGATAAACACTAGTTTTTGGAACTGCGAAATAGGCCAAAGCACCTTAACATTTGAGTTCGAGAACATAGATAATCGGAAATTCCTTGTCTGATTCCTTGCATTCGATCCATGATACCCTGAGAATTCCCGGCAGTCCAACGTTTGCTTTTTATTTATTAGTTAGAAATTATAAAAACTCTTAGCCTATCCTCTTCCCCAAGCTCGTCGTGCACTCATAGTCTCTGTGGATCGATACCCTAAGTACTACATGCGATAGGTTGTGCACTTGCAACCCAATCAATCGTTTTCAGCTAAGGTTAAAAACCTAGATTCGTTTAGGTGAACTAGTGAGGTCTAAATCCGACCGCATCAAGTTTTTGGCGCCGTTGCCGGAGACTATTTGAGTTGCCCACGAGTTAAGGAATAGGATAAAGTCTAAGATATTGTGCTACTGATCTTTCTTTTTAGTTTTACTTGTTTCAGGAAGCCTCAGGATGAATTTCGACGTCTCCCTTGAGATAGGTCAAAACGCCGATCAAAACACATTTTTGGAAAAATCCTTTGAAAGATTTAGTGGGATCTTGTCTCATCTTCATGATGGGAATTTCACGAAAATTTTTTCTATAAAGGAGGAAAGATATGCGGAAACCAAGCTCTTATTATGCAACATGATCACTCGGGAAGATCATGACTGTATACCATGGACGCATGGAGGAGATTTGGCGGTGCGGCCACATGCCAAGCCACCGCATGACCAAGCTACGATGGTGAGGTGCCACCATCGCCGCATGACCAAGCTCCGATGGCGCGGTCGAAGCCACCATCACCGCATGGCCGGGCTCTCGACATGCGGCCAGGAGAACTCTGGTCGATCAACAAAGACGAAGCTTCAAGACTATCTAACCAATCACTTCAGCGGGAAGATTTCAACAAGTCTCACCTCAAGAAAGATTTATAAGGAGAAGCTTTTGTGCCACAAAACCAAATAGGCCTACGATGCCACCTGACGTGCCTTTACATAGAAGACACCAACCCTCGGAAGTTCAACAACATCTTTCACCACATGGAGGAAATCGAGCTAACGAAGGAGCAGGAAGGAGTAGAGGACTAGAGAGGACTTGTCCCGAGCCAAGCTCTTCCATGAGCTGAGCCTAGAGAAGGTCACAATGTCGAGCTAAACGACGTAAAACAGAAGCGCTTAATGGAGGCAGCCCATTGGTCAGATTAGAGACAGAGCTTACCAGTCCCGGTTCAAGGAGCAAAAGAAAATTCAGATCAATCCAGAAAAAAATCTTAAATTTGGTGGAAAAATAGTGGAGAGTCATACGGAGCCTCAGGAAAAAGCGGAACGTGATTCGGCATCACGGTTCGAAAGTTATGACTGTTTTTCCAAGACCATCGAAGAAGAGTACGAAGCTGAGCTGGATCGACTTCAAACTTTTTCTGAGAACGAACCACAAGGAACTAGTTGATGAGCCATACATCATTGGAAAGATCTAAGTCTCTTGTTTGCAAAACAGGTCTCAGAGCTCAATTTCGAGTTCTGAGCAGGAAGATATCAAAGGATTAAGAAGACGGTACAGACGGACTAAGGAGCTGACAGGTGCACCAGACCCAACCGACGACCCGTTCTTCTCCAACAGCTGATCCACAAAGCCTTCGAATCATTGGATCACCATTCCGTTAGGAAATACCGTCAAGCTAGTGACTATAAAGAAGCAACGTTAGGTTATGTTTTTGATTTTTGGTTTTTGGTTTGGTTTATGCTTTTACTTTGATGCGTTTCTTGTCTTTGCCTCAAGTTTCTAATTTAGGGAACAAAAGAGAGAGAGAAAGAAGGAAGCTTGTTTGGAACCGCAACAACGAGGACTATTGACTAAGGCACCAATGCAGCAGGGAAATAAAGTCGCCACACGGAAGGGTCTCTAAGATCTGGCGACCCAGTCCCAGCCGCATAGCCAAGTCACCGGTCCGCGGCGGAGAGGCCATCGACCGCACGGTCAGGGACCGAGCATGCGGCCAGTACACTCGACGGACGGGTCAGTCCGGGGACGATCGGGCCAACCGACCTCTTGCGCAGGTTATAAACCCGCGGTCCCAAGCCAACACGATCGTATCTCCAACCCGTGACAGCCCAACCATCCGTCTTGGCCAGCCATGTTCTCCACGCCGTCTCGTCCCACGTCACTTCCAAACGCATCTCACGCGTTCACTACCATACCACTCCATTGACATACCTAAATCTATCTATCTATCTATCTTAGGATTTTGTTTTTGGTTTTGTTTTTCTAATTCATTATTGATGGTTTTAGGTTTTGTAACAAGAAAATGCAAAAGGATATTATACGGAGAATTCGATGAACCCTAAAAAGTTCATTCGATTACAAGCAAGTAAGGAGAAGAGAAGAAGAAGTTCAATTAACCTTGTGTCCATCCACCACCATCACCACTAGATACGAATTGGCAACAATTCAAGTCTGGGGGAGATACCAACCTATCCATCATTCCATTTCTACCAAACAAGGTGACATTGTTCTAAAACTTTAATCTTTCATTTCTATATACTTAATATCATCTTTCCTCACCGAAGACAGTTCGATTTAAGTCTGGGGGGGAAGGATGTTCCATCCTTTACTAATGTGCTACTTTCTTTTTGTTGACTTGCGAAATTTTCCATTTTTTACATCGATACTGAATTTTTCAAAATTAGTAGGGAATTAGGATCTTATCAAATGATGAGTAATCATTTTCTTTTGAATTTGATTACGACCATTAAAGTGTTCTAAATCATCTTCTGAGTGACAACTTTTGCAGGATTCATTTAGAGCGGACAATACCCAGAACATCACAGCCAGATCGCTCCCCAAAAATTCCATCCTACGGAGATTCAGATGGAACTGATATTAACTCTATTTTATTTGGACTTTAACCTGACTTTAATTCTCTCTTATTCAAGTTGTTAGATCAGGGAAACGAGCGGATACATTCAGGACATCACACCATCTTTTCACCAATCTTTTTCGATGATCCTGAATGGCCACTCATTTTTAGTGGTTCCCACCCTTAACCTTAACCTCATTTCAGACCTCATGCATTCTCTTTTCTTTCCTGTTCTAGCAGTTATGTGCAAAAACGCCGGAGAGAAAGGAACAACGCGGTTTTCAATCAAGAAGAATAACAGGATTACAGAAAGCCGGAGTCAGTGCATAGAGCTGAGATAGAGAAAATAAGCAACCTATTGGATCCATGAATTTAAGGTAAATTACGTGTACTTTTGAGATTAGTGTACCATTTCCCCTTTTCGAAAAAAAAAAGGAAAGAGAAAGAAAGAATAGAGAAGGCGGAAGTGAACCGAGGGGTTTCGCGGCTACAACCGTGCACACTTTGGACTTTACGGAAGCCGCAGAAGTGAGCCAAGGGATGTGCGGCTACAACCGTGCATACTTTGGAATTCATGGAAGCCTATTCTAAAAAAAAAAAAAAAAAAAAAAAACGAAAAGAAAGGGAATGGTTACTACTGCCTCAGGGGCGCGGAGAAAGAAAAGGACCAATAGGAGTGCAGAGGAACCATTCAAAAGAAAAGACGAGCGGTAGAGACCCACAGAAAAATCTAAGTCTGGGGAGTCTCAGGAGGAAGAAGAAGAGTCGAGTGAAGAAGGGTTGAAAACCGTGGACATCAACTGGTCCATTCTCTCTTGCGGTTTTGCATAATATCCTGCATTCTCGCAATTATCTGGTAACCCTAAACACTCTTAACTCCACCCCTAAACACTAAATGCCTCCCAATACCAAGCGCCGTCTACTCTGGATGATATCCTTTGAATAAGAGAGCCACGCAAATTTTTAATGAATGTAGAGGGTTGATTGACGTGAAGTTTGAGTTCTTTTGTAGGTATGGAGTCGACGGATCAGAGTCGAGAAAGTTGTGGGACTATGGTGAGAATGTTCTAACTTGAGTTTCTGTTATTAGGAATCCTCAGGACATCGTTTAGCCCACGGTCTCTGATGATAGGAGATTAGTTCCCGCGTTCTCAAACCTCTCTTCCATGGCTTTACTGTCTTGTTTGCTTGAGGACAAGCAAAGTTTAAGTCTGTGGGAGTTGATAACATGGGATTTTCGCCCGTTTTAGCTATGGTTTTAAAAGTGTTTTAATAAGGTTTTGATACATTTCTGATGTATTAGAGCCAATAACTCAGTATTTGCAAGAACGAAGAGGTTTTACAGGTTTTAGGTAAAAAGGGACCAAAAGGGAGCAAAAGGACTTGTAGGAAAGTTTCAGACCATCAAAAGTTTGGCATTCGTTGAAGACCTTCTCGTGAAGCAAATTGGGAGATTTTGGTATCATTGTAAAGCTTAAAAAGTCAAGATTCACCTCCAAGTGGAATCGACCAAATCAGAGTTTTCAATCAGAAGTTATGATTGTTTGAAGACCGACCTGTCCAGCCGCATGGCCAAGCAAGCGCCGTGCGGCCAAGTGCCTTACAACCGCACGACGGGAGCCCGTGTGTGCGGCCAAGACTTGTTATTAGCCGCCTTAAAGCCCAAGATGTGCAACATAAAGCCCGGTTCGTTTGGCCCATGAATCTAACTCGAGGAAGGAAACCCTAACCCTAATTCTGAGCACCTAGGACTATAAATACACATCTAAACTTAGGGTTTGGAGTGTGCGCGTTTAGAAGAAGGAGAGGAGCCGCCTCATTCACGCCCAGCCGCCTTGGAGAAGCAGCAAGAAGACTTGGAGAGCGTCCTTTGGACGTCTCGCCAAGTATCTCTCTTCGTTAACTTCTCAGAGTTTCTTTATCTCTTTCATTTTCTGCTTTTACTTTGTTGTTTAGGAGAAGATCTTCAATCTCTTTACTTTCTGATTCTAAGGAGATTTACTTTCTGACCGTTAGTTGAATCACCTTTACTATCTAGATGAGCATCGTTTACAATCCGACGGAAGTTGAGTTGCATAACTTTGTGAACATATCAAACTGAATTTAATAGGGTGTTTCACTTCTTAATTACCAGCGAAATTGGAAAGTTAGGTTGATAAACACTAGTTTTTCGACCTGCGAAATAGGCCAAAGCACCTTAACATTTGAGTTCGAGAACATAGATAATCGGAAATTCCTTGTCTGATTCCTTGCATTCGATCCATGATACCCTGAGAATTCCCGGCAGTCCAACGTTTGCTTTTTATTTATTAGTTAGAAATTATAAAAACCCCCTTTCTTATTTTCGTCTTAGCCTATCCTCTTCCCCAAGCTCGTCGTGCACTCATAGTCTCTGTGGATCGATACCCTAAGTACTACATGCGATAGGTTGTGCACTTGCAACCCAATCAATTGTTTTCACCTAAGGTTAAAAACCTAGATTTGTTTCTCCACTTTGACAAGCTTTGGAGTTCTTGCCTTTTTCCGTTTTGCCAAGTACGCATCAACCTCTGCAGCATCTTCAGTACCATCAATGACATCTCTGCAGATCTTCTTTAAGAACGGGAGATCTCCTAAAGCTTCGGAGAACGTAGCTTCTTTCATCAATTCACCAATGATCTCCTTGAATCGGTTGTACTTCTTTTCATCGATCTTGGCCTTAGGCATCGATGGGTAAGGACTTTGAGGTTTGTAAGGAAGTACATCAGCCTTAGCAACGAAGTGCGCATCACTTTCATTTGAAAACGAATCAGAAATGCCTGGAACAGCAGCACGGATCGATCGATCTGTGGTAGGATCGGTCGATCTGACCTCTCGGGTCAACAGGGTGAAACCAGCAAGAGGATTGGTCGATCTAGGCAGGGGATCGGTCGATCATGGGCAATGAAAACTCGAAGTATCTCCAATTGCCCCGGTATTGAGGCTTGTATTGACTCCAGAATGAGTCATAACAGCGTTACAAGCTTCTTTTCCTTTTGAGCTAGAAGCCATGGATGAAACCCTTTTGTCTAATGAATCAACTCTTGTTGCCAAAGTAGTGAATTTCACATTAAGGTCACCATACATCCCGTCTATCTTAGCATTGATCTCGGATGCACTCTTTTTATGGCTTTCGATCAGAGAGTACATCATAGTCTCCAGCTTGTTCTCTTGAGGGGTAGCTGGCTTAGGCGGGAGGTTAGGAAACGTAGATGGCTTGTTGAAAGCTCCTTGTTGGCGTGGAGGGTAGACCATGTCTTGGGGGTTCTCCACATTGTTGTGATAAGAGATGTTAGGATGGTTCCGGTAATTGGTATTGAAACCACGGTAACCTCCAACATAATTAAGCTCCTCCAAGTCTTCATCTTCTTCCAACTCACCTGCCTTCATTGGTTGTTGTTCACGCGCAAGAAGAAGGTTCACCTTCTGCGTGAGATCCTTAAGTGCATCAGCCTCAATTGCTTTAACCTTAACCGATCGGTCATACTCGGGAGCATGATCACTATTGCTTCGTGCCAAATTCTCGATAAGTGCTATCGCTTGTGCCACAGTATTGGTTGAGAAGTCTTCCTTGCTTGCCGTGTTAAGAGCCATTTGGTATTGTGTGTCAATACCGCCATAGAAAGTGGTCATGAGGCTTTCTTGAGTTTAGCCGTGATGGGGGCAGTCCTTCACGTACTCTTTGAATCGTTCCCAAGTTTCATTGAAAGTCTCAGTAGCCTTTTGCTTGAAGGCAACAATTTGGTTCCTCATACGTGCTGATCGAGCCTTCGTATAGAAGTGATTCAGAAACTTAGCACGACACGCTTCGCAAGTGGTTATGGAACCGGGCTCCAACATCTTGAGTCATCGCAACGCCTTATCCGCAAGTGAGAACTTGAACAATGTTAGCCTCAGATAGTCATACAAGACTCCATTAGCCTTCGTGGTATTGCACAGTGCTTCAAATGCCTCGATGTGATCCATCGGTTCTCCGTAGGTAAACCGTTAAAGCATCGGTTTTGGACGAGGTTGATCAAGCTATACTTGATCTCATAGTCTTGACGTGTAGGATTCGGAGGACGAAACGCAGACCGGTTTGCGTAGAATCGATCCGGTGTATCCTGCTCGCCAAGCGTACGAACGGGTTGTGCAGCAGCAAGAGGATCGACCGGTCCAGCTGGTGGATCAATCGGTCCGGGAGCACGCGGATCGTTCGGTCCAAGAATTAGACCGACTGGTCCGGCAGCAACAGGCAAGACATTCGGAGGATTGTTCCCTCCTTCAGCAGCTGGAAAAGCAGGTGGATTAGCTCCTTCTGGTTGCACATCTTGAGGATTCATCTCAGCTGGTTTGGAGTTGGCTTTCCTTCTACGTTCCAAATGGCCTAGTTCTTCGTTAGAGAGTGCAACTAAATCGGTAGCCTTGTGGCTTCTCAATTGCATGCACTTGAAAACAAAAACAATAATAAGATAATTAGTATAATACGAAAAATAAAATCTTAGACTAAATTCAATTGTAAAACTCTAAAGGTATCTATTGGTCCCCGGCAACGGCGCCAATTTGATCTTCACAAAACAAATAAAACCTATCATATACTATACCGGATCAAAAACGGTAATCATAGTAGTACTTTAGGGTCGAATCCACAGAGACCAGAGATACACTTTAAATTAATAGATCAAATTAAGCTAAGACAAAATAAGAGTTTGATTTCTAACAACCTAACGAGAAGTAAACAAGCAAATAAATAATAAAAGAATATTAGGCATAGAGAAACCATCCATGATGTGACAAAACAATTAAATTAATTAACAGGGAATATTACAATACGTCCTAGATTTCAATTCACGGATATAAGGTAACTCGCTCTCGCGTAAATACCTACTTAGTAATACTATTTTAGAAAACCGCTCTCGCGTGATCCTAAAGTAAAACTAGCATTAATAACAAGATTGATATGTTCACAAGATGCCATGGGAAGAACTTTCGTTGTCAGGCCATGGAACCTCGCAAGCGTAATATTGGTTCCAGCAATTAAACACCACTCTCGCGTCTAGTCTAATCACCTAAGATCTTAGAACAAGTTAGCTACTCAAGCCCTAAGCATTAAGAATAACATTAGAAGAAGAACTATAAAATAAATTCCCAAACTAACAACCTAACAATCGGTCACATCCCTTCAGAGTTCAGAGTAACCCTAGCCTAATAAGGAAACTACTCAAGCATAAAAATAGAAACAAAGATGAAACTATGAAGAAACATCTTTATAAAATAAAACTAAGAGTGTATTGAGATATGAATCTCTTACAAACTCTAAATGAGAGAGAATGAATTGTGTGTGATTACAAGAGGCGAGCCCCTCTTTATATAGTAAAGGGAGAGAGGCCGCAAAAGGAAAAGAGAAGAGAAAATGGAAAGAAGAAAAATGGAAATCGTTGGAGAGTCAGCAAGCGGGGATCGATCGATCCTCGGTGTGGATCGGTCGATCCCACCGTCTTTTCGTCTTGGGCCAAGGCCTTTGATTGGATCGAACGGTCCATGGGCCTGGTTGGTCGGTTTTTCCGCCTCTTCAACCGTGGGTCACAATTCTTCATGGATCGATCGATCCTTGGTGTGGATCGGTCGATCCTTCTTTATTTCTTCACGATTGGTCGACTTCTTCATGCTTAGCCCATTTGCACTCTTATTTGATCCAAAATCCTTTCTTTTCCAATATTCTCTCTTTAGACCTGTAAATCACTAAGTAAAACAAATAGTCCTAATATCTATCTAAAATAGGTTAGTTGACTCAAAATACAATCCTAAAACATAGACTAAAAACGATAAAAATAAGACTCATCACTCACATAATGGTTTTAGTAGCATGTCGTGAATATAAATCTCAATACGAGGTGTTGATCATCATGATTCATCATAATTTGATTTTAACCGGAAAATGCATCCATGAAGGTTAATAACTCAAGTCTGACCATGGATTCGACGACTCGATCAATATGTGGAAGTGGAAAGTTGTCTTTGTTTCTCGAGATCGATTTTTACCTCGGTAGTAATCTTTTCTGAAATATGGCTGCTAGGTGAGCTCTGAATTTTAACCATAGTGTTGAACGACGTTAATTGCTATTGAGGTTTTAACTTATGGCTAGTCATATAACACGACAGGGAGACTTCCTGTTTTCCGTGGATTGTTTTAAATCCTGTAGGTAAGGGAAAATTTGATGCATTGGTGATAGGTTGATGGGATTCCTTTCATCTGGAAATTGAAAAGGGTTCCAAGGATTATGTTGTATGATGCCAGTCTATCAAAGATAGTGAACTCTACGACTGAAGGACCTACCGTGAGCAATGGAAGCTTTATTGATCCTAACGACTTTGACGTGTCATTTGTAAAAGTAATTAAGGGGATATGTGGCTCTTTGATATCAAACTTGCTTCTTCCCATGCATTCGAGAGTTATGAGGAATATGATATCTACCGAGCTCCTTGTGTTAATTAAAATTCTTTTCACTTCGAAATTAGCTACTTCAAGAGTAATTACGAGGACATCCTCATGTGGCTTCACTAGGTGTTAAAATTTTTTTTCCCCTAAAGCATAGTATTTTGTTACGAAAATTGGAATTAGCTCCTCGACTAACTTCCATGACGGTAGCACACTGATGCTTTTTTAATTCCCGAATAGAATCACGAAAGAGCTTAGAACCTCTCATTATGACGTCGATTTGTTCATTTTGAGGTTTTGTTCGGTGCTATTTCCATCACTTTTGTCATGCCACTATTCGTCCATGAATCTTATGATTTTGCCATATCCTTATGATACTGATGGACAAAATCATCAGTAAAGGTTGATAGATTTCTAGTGGCCCATAGGTCAGCGAGATGTCTCTTGAGTATCCCGCAATTCTTGGTGGAGTGTCCGTTAACCTGATGAATATGCAATATATTTCCCATCACAAATCCACGTGTTTAAGGATAAAGTCCCAAAATTTCCTTTCCCAAAAAAGATGTGTTGATGTTATTATTGTGCGGTTTAATTCTAAACCGTTTTTGCAAAACTTAGAGCTATTAATTGATTTTGGTTTCACACATTTGCAAAACAGTTTCAAAAAATATCTGCAAAACGTAATTTTTCTTCCTCAGCCTCTATCCAGATGTTCGCACAAAATAAAGCATCCTAGATAGTTATTGGTCGGTTCACAATGAGTTCTTCTCCAAATATCGACTCGTGCCAGAGTCCGTTTTTCAAAGCCGAAAGAGTTGTTGAATGTGATACTCCAGGAATATTTGCAATTATTTCTTTTAGTATTATTATAAATTTCGAAGAGGCTCATTTGGGCCTTGTGATAGACCCAACAAATCAACGTTCGAGGTCCCCTTTTCTATGAACATAGAATAATGTTTGCGAAAAAACTAATGAAAACGCGTTAAAACTATTAATTGATTTTGGTCCTAATTGGGTGAACCATAATTTTCTGATGGCCCGGATAAATTTTCCGAGAAAAGCTTACAAAAACCCACATCCTCTTCATGTTCATCCTGATCAACATGTCCCACAACAAATTGGAAAGCAACAAGATGATTTTTTTGGGTCGCCTTTTCCATCATAAGTTGGCAAATTGACCTTATAGGTGTCCTTTGTACGAAGATTAGCAATCTTCTGAGGTAAACGGTGTTTGGATTGTTGATATGTCTATATTTTACATGTTTTAAGCATTGATTTCTCACCACTTTAGCATTGATTCATCCCCTGTTCATACCATTTTTAGTCATTTGTGGTCATTTTGCATGATTAGTAGGTTATTGCATGAGCATTGCATACATTCTTGCATTTGGAGTTGTTTAGGTACAAAAGGGGCTATTTGGTGAGGAAATGGCACACGATCGAGCACCACCATCGAGCAGTTGATCGATGCCAAGGCAGAAAGGTGGGAGCTTTGAAGAACACAAGGCATCGACCAAACTGATCGAGCAGACTGATCGATGCCAAGGAAGAAAGGTGCAAGCTTTGAAGATCACAAGGCATCGACCACCCTGATCGACCAAAGTGATCGATGCCCAGCCTAGCCGCCTTTGACTTTTGATTTTTAGAATTAGGGTTTTGACTTTGCCTAAAGTAGTATAAATACAGCTGTTGTGCTGAGACAATGATGGAGAGATTATCTTATCCTTACTTTTCTCTTATCCCTAATCTCTCTCTCTTTTCTCTCTAGAACTCTATAAACCAGACACTTTGTGATCCAGATCTCTCTTAATCCATTTTGATTTTGCACTTTCTACATTCACAGTTCTCTTAATCTCATCTTTATCTTTATGATTATGCAATTTATTTTATTTTCTCGGTTTATGCATTTTATGATGATTTGTGAGTAGTCTGCTTAAGGTTCTTGAGGATGGGTTAGGAAAGTGATGAATCCTTGATCTTCTAGGGTGTTTAAGCTTAGATCTGTTTAGATCCCTTCTGGGTGAGTGTTTTTAATGCTAATTTCTTTCTGAGAAGTTGAAATTAGACCCTAGGTATTTCCTGCCCGAGAGGTGTTTGTTGAAATGCTTGAACCAACTTTTTCCAGAGATTTACATGTCTAACCCAAGAGATTGGTTGCTTAGAGTGTTTATTGGCTTTGATTGATTGATTATTAATGCCTGCTATGTTATGCTTCTCTAGAGAGATCTAGGTTTGGAGGTAGCATAGTTAGAGGGGTCTCTGTCACGAGAGTGGATTGACCTATATTCGAATCTTTCGTCAAGGGATTAGCTCTGTATGAGTTGTTGTTAGACACCCTGGTTGATTTAGGAGGATTCACTGACCAATTATTCCCATTCTCATGAGCTCTATTTCTTTATCTGATTGTATTTGCTTTGATCGATTGCTCTGCTTCTGCTTCTGCTAGTTCTCTGTTAGTTCTTATTCCTGTTTTCTTATTTGCTCATTTAGGTTGCTAGATACCCAAACCATTACTGCTTGACTTGAATTAAGTGAAATGATTGCATCCTGATTGGTCAATAGCTCACTCTTATGGATTGATACCTTTGTGCTGCAATGATTGCATAAGGGAATTGAAACACCCCTGTTGCCTCTTCTTGTGTGTCTACCACCCATAAAAACCTTGTTTCAATTTGGCGCCGTTGCCATTTGAGTGATTTTGTTGCATTTAGGATTTCAGTTTACTTAAGATCAAGTTCTTATTTACTTTACTTCGTTTGCTGACTTGTTTGATTGTTGTCTCTGTCCATTTCAGGTACCCGTAGCACTCGATCGATCACCTTGCTCGATCCAGTACATCGATCAGGCTCAACCTGAATGCACACACGATCTAAAGGCAATCAACATCTCATTCACTATCTCGACAACATTAACCGCCTACCACGTGAACTGCGAGAGCAACGCGAACGACTACAGGCTGCTCAACAGGATCCAGTTGATATGGAGAACCAACAAGACATACCTCCACCTCCTCAGGGCAACCCACCACGGCAGCCTCGTCTCATTGGTGCTGGCGATGCCCCTAACACTCATGCACAACGTCAGGGAATCGTTCCCCCAGCAATTCCCAACAGCAATTTTGAGATCAAGAGCAGTATGATCAACATGATCCAGAATAGCAAATTCCATGGATTGCCAATGGAGGACCCACTCGATCACCTGGACGAGTTTGATAGGCTCTGTGGCCTAACAAAGATCAACGGCGTGAGTGATGACGCTCTCAAGCTGCGACTATTTCCGTTCTCTCTCGGTGACAAGGCAAGACAATGGGAAAAAGCTCTACCGCAAGGCTCTATTACTTCCTGGGACGATTGCAAGAAAGTGTTTCTTGCTAAATTCTTCTCCAACTCCAGAACAGCTAAGCTTCGAAATGAGATATCCAGCTTCACTCAGATGACTGGTGAGACTTTTTGTGAGGCATGGGAACGGTTCAAAAGCTACACCAGCAAATGCCCTCACCATGGATTCTCCAATGAGTCTCTGCTCAGCACCTTATATAGAGGTCTTTTACCCAAGTTCAGGATGATGCTTGATACCGCCAGCAATGGGAATTTCTTGAATAAAGACGTAGAAGATGGCTGGGAGCTTGTGGAAAACTTAGCACAATCTGATGAAAACTACAGTGAGGATTATGACAGGACTGTTAGAAGCACCTCTGACTCTGATGATAAGACAAGGAAGGAGATGAAAGCTCTAAATGAGAAGCTAGATAAGTTGTTATTGGTACAGCAAAAGCAGCTGAACTTTGTTTGTGAAGCAGAGCAGGTTCAGGTCCAAGATGGGGAGGGAGAACACACTGAAGAGTTGTGCTATATGCAGAACCAAGCTGGTTATAATCGTGGCTACAACAACTACAGGCCTAATCCGAACCTCTCCTATCGCAATACCAATGTTGCTAATCCACAGGACCAAGTCTATCCTCCGCAGCCTCCGCAAGGTCAGCACCAGCAACCGCAACAGCAGAACAAGCCTTTCATCCCTCAGCAGCAACTGGCTGCACCTCCAGGCTTCCCACCTCTCGCACCACTTCCTGATGTGACCAGCATGTTTCAGCAGATACTACAGGGTCAGGCAGCTAGTAATCTTGAAAATGCAAAGAAGTTTGCCACGCTACATCATCAATTCCACGACCTGCACACTAAGGTTGATTCACTAACTTCCAAAGTGACTCACTTGGAGAGTAACCAGACCTCTACATCAACTGTCAAGACTTCAGGGCAGCTTCCGGGAAAGGCTATTCAGAATCCTAAGGAGTTTTGTAATGCCATCTCCTCAATTCCATCACATGAAGATGAGGACATCAACAAAGTAGAGTTCTGCGGCTTTCTCTTCGACACTAGTGATGCAGAATTGGTATTTGACAATGATGTTGGACTTCCGGACAGTATCGACGAAACAGTTGCGATTGATGAGAAAGCTACACTTCATGTCTCTGCGGACAGTGACAGCCAAGATGGGGAGGATTTCTCCATATGTCAAGAAAAAGCTGAAAAACCTGCACTAGAGCTCAGCATCGACCACTCTGATCGATGCAGTGCATCTGCACTTGAGCCCAGCATCGACCACACTGGTCGATGCACTGCATCGATCCAGGCACTCTCCGCTACAGAACCTGGGATCTCTATGGAAAAGAGATCATCTTTTGATCCACCTCCATACAAGCCACAACTTCCCTTCCCGGGCCGAAAAAAGAAGCAGTATCAAGCTCTTCTCGATGAGCAGATAAAGATTCTTGAGTCCAAGATGCCTCTAATTGAAGCTGTGAAACTCATACCTAAATCTCATGAGTTTCTGAAGGATCTACTTATGGAAAGGATCAAAGCCAAGCAGGAAGTGAAGCAAGAAGAAGAGAGTAATGCTGTTGTTCCCAAGGAAGATGTTACCCCAGAGAAGCTGAATGATCCTGGCTCTTTCACTCTACCCTGCTCTCTAGGACCAAAGACTTTTGACAATTGTCTTTGTGACCTTGGATCCTCTGTGAGTCTTATGCCTCTTTCTGTGGCTAAAAGACTTGGATTCGGAAAGTACAGCCCCACCAACATTTCTCTGATTTTAGCTGATAGATCGGTCAAGAAACCCCATGGTTTGCTTGAAGACTTGCCTGTGAAGGTTGGGAATGTGGATATTCCCACAGATTTCATTGTTTTGGAAATGGATGAGGAGCCTAAGGACCCTCTACTTTTGGGAAGGCCATTTTTGGCCACAGCTGGAGCAGTTATTGATGTCAAGCATGGGAAGATTGATCTGAATCTCGGGAAAGGTTTCAAGATGACTTTTGATGTTAGGAGTGCAATGAAGAAGCCAACAATAGGAGGCCAGACTTTCTGCATTGAGGAGACTGGTCAGTTAGCTGAAGCATCACCAGAGCAGTTCTCTACAAAAGATCAACCCAAGCACACTTGCAATGCGATTCTGATCCGTGATGGAGATGCAGTGTGGGAAGAAGAGGAGAGTGATGAAGATGAGCACTCTGAGGATGATTTCAGTGACAGCTATGGGATATGCACCTCTAATTTGGCCAGGTCTAGAGGTCGGAAGCGTGAACAACTAGCTGCAGAGAAACTTGCTGCTGTCTCCGATTTAACTTATGGTTCAAGCTCACTTACTTCCTTCGATCCTCCCAAAACGAATTTAGAGCCTACACCTAGTGATCGCTCAGAACTTCAAGCTCTCAAGCAGAGATTCGAATGGCAGGAGGAGACCATAAGAGAGTTGACAAGCTCAATGAGAGAACTTACATGTCTTGTGAAAGGGATGAAAGAACAGATTGAGCAGCTGCATGGTCAGGCAAGTGGTTCCACCTTCGAAGATGGTTCAGGGTTTACAGTGAACAAGCCCAAGTTTAAGAAGATAATGGTTAATGAAGCAACACCGGGGAGGATCTCTAAGCCTCTCCATCACCCTCCAGAAGCCTGAAAAGGCATTGAAAGTCAAGCTCAGTGACTTTAAACAAGCTCACTTGGGAGGAAGTCCCATGTCTATCCTTGTATATATCGCTTTTAGTTTTTGTTATTTTTGATCTGTTTTATTTGGAGTTTCAGGTGGCAAGGCAAAGCAAGAGCACCAATAGCTAAGGATACTCAAGAGATTAAGCGGCAGAGACGAAGAGGAGCAGCATCGATGTACTCCATCGATCAAACTGATCGATCTCGTGCAGAAGAAAAAAAAAAAAAAATGTTGACCAAACGTTGACTTGACTAGGGCAACTCGAGTCAACACTCCTTGCTCCTCTATTTATAGCCTCACACGCCTTATCTCTTCCTCACAACTCCAATCGACCAAAAACAAAACCAGAGTTTGCTCTCTCTTTCTCTACTTCTCTCCATCGATTTCTTGCTGTGTTGTTTTCAATATGAAGAAACTCAATGCTGTTAAACTCCCTTGGTAAGCCTTAAACGAATTTAGCTTCTTGAAATCTCAAATTTTCGAATTTCTGGGTTCGGATTTGCTGGGTTTTCTTTGTTTTCGAGCTTCTGAAGCTAAACTGCCTAGGACTAGTCGATTAAGTTGAGAATTCATTGGGTTTGATGGTTAGGAGAAGCTAATTAGAACTGCATTTGACTGAAGAGAAATCGATTTCTGGGTTTGTTCTTGGTGTTCATGCGTTTTTACTGTTCACAATTTCGATGAATTGAGTTGTTTGATGCTATTGGAACCAGTTTTGATGGAATTATTAGCTAAAAAACTCAGGATAGTTCTGTTCCGTTCTCAGCTGCTTTAATTAATCGATACTGTGATGTTTAAAGGAAATCGATTTCTGGGTTTCAAGCTCCGTTCTTGAGTGTTCTTGAGTGTTCTTGAGCAAAACCAGAAAAACCCAGAATTGGGTATTTTCGATTGAAATCCCAAATTGTTGCCTCTTCTTGTGTGTCTACCACCATAAAACCCTTGTTTCAATTGTCTCTTCAACAACTCGATCGATCTCGGGAGCCGAGTTAATTTCATGATGGAATTTGGATTGGATTCCCATGAGCTCGCGCTGAACTTCTACGTACTCTAGATACGGAGCTCGATTAACGGCTACATTCGTCAACTCGGGTTGGCCGATATTGCCCGTTGTTTAATCATTCCAAGTACTATGGGGTTTCCCGTAGGAAGATAACCAGCTATTATCCCATGGAAGATTTGTATGCGAAGGTGTCGCATGGAGTTAGAGAATTACAAACTTCTAGAGTCTCGAATTGTAGTTGGGTTCGAGCGGTTCTTTTGTTCACCTCTAGCGCTCTTATTACTGATCGCCTCTGTTGTTATTGCAATCAAAGAACCTAGACGTGTCGAAACAATACTTTGATTTTTGTTTATAGTTACATGGGTAGTGCTCAAAGTGGCAACATTTTGTTCGAGGCTCTCGAATTTGGAAGAGAGAGTGGTTGTACAATCAGTTAGAGCTATTATAGCCTCTAGGATAGCGTTTTGATCAGTCATGATGTTTGTTTCCTTAAAGGTCTTGGGTAGAATAGTGGTGGGTGAGGATGTTTTCGTCCCCACGGATAGCGACAAAATGTGGATACAAGATCCGACACTCAAATATATTGCTTGAAATTTAGAAGAAAGTATTAAAAAATTACTGAGAAGCGATTTGTATATATCCTTGTTCTTAGAAAAAAATCTTCTCCCACTATATAAATTGTGGTCTTATTTATACCCAAATGATCATAATATTTATTACATTTATTTCATTGACCTTCATTTTTGTGTCGGTCTTTATTTTGTTTTCATTGGTGTAACTGTTAGGTTTTGATTTGGTCTTGGTTATTTCGTTTCAGTTTGAATAAACTCGTGGTATGTGGGAGCGAGTAGTTAATAGTGGTCCTAGTATTTAGCTCTCTTAGTTCGCTTCTGTTAGTTTCGTTTAGCACGTTGTTGTTTTGGCTATTTAAAAGCCTGCAATCTTTATCAATAAAGCATCGAAGTATTTTGACAAATCCTGCAAAGTATTTTGAGTAAACCTGCAACTAAAGTTTTTAACAAATGGTAACAGAGCCACTTTAAATGAAATCTGATTGAGTGAAACACGAGTAAGTGGTGAGTGAAAGAGGAGTGAGTGGTGAGTGAAAGAGGAGTGAGTGGTGAGTGAAAGAGGAGTTAGTGACATAGGAGTGAGTGGTGAGTGAAAGCGGAGTGAGTGGTTAAAAAAAAGCAAAAAGGAGAGAGAAGAAATGGCTAACTCAGAGAAATACGTCCAGCCGACCATTCCAAGATTTGATGGTCACTATGATTACTGGGCAATGACGATGGAGAACTTTCTAAGGAGTAGAGAGATGTGGAGTTTGGTGGAAGAAGGGATTCCGACAATGGTAGTCGGGTCATCCAGTGCCGCCTTAACCATTACAGAGGCCCTAAGGCAAAAAAACAAAACATAACATCTACTATATATTAAGAAACACTGAAACAATTGTTTACAAAAAGAAAGTAAGAAAAAACAAAACGTTTACAAAAAGAAAACAACATCAATGTCATTTTGCATTTTTCCTCCAACAAATATAAATAAAACATCCACACAAAACAAGAATTTTCCATTGTGCTCTCATTTTCTTGATTTTGTGCTCTCCTCTACTTGTAGTTGGTCTTGTAACTTTGTGCTCTCCTCTGCTTGTAGTTAGTCTTGTAAGCTTGTTTTATCCTTTTTATCTCCATAAATATAGACTTTAACATCCTTTTAAACCTAAAAAAAAAAAAGCCAATAGTCATTCTTGAAAGATAAAAACGATCACAAAATTGTACTTGATTGTACTTCTTCATCCAAACCAGTTTCATCAAATTGTTTTTTCTAAAAACACGACACTTGCGTGGAAATATAGGATCTACATCCATATCGAGGATCCTTCTAAGTCCTCCATCGAGAACCAAAGACGGTTAAATCCTAATCTACGAGAAGTCGTGAAGAAGGAGATTCTCAAGCTTCTAGGCGTAGGTGTGATCTATCCTATTTCTGATAGTACTTGGGTGAGTCCACACTTGGGTTAGGATTAGTAAGGACTTAACCGTCTTCTCTCTTATAAATCCACACTTGGGTTAGGATTAGTAAGTTTCTTTTGTAAAACCTCTATATCCCAGTCACATCTTCCTTCTAAGCTTTCCAGGTTTCTTTCCATGGAAAGGCTCTTCTGGTGTTGACATTGAATATCCTCCTTGGCGATTTGTAGGTCAAATCGAGCGCAGTGCAGGTCTTCTTCTACTTTCGAAACACGCACAAAGACTCCTTCGATCTTTGTTACAAGCTCCTTCTTGATATTGTCGAGCTTGTTCTCGAATCTTCCGCAAATCTTCTCATGTGAGTCGAGTAATTTCTCTAGGAGACTTTCAATCTTCAATTCTTTTTCAACACTTTTAGGTTTGGTGGCCTCATAAGTATCGCAAGAGTAGTTGTCGTGTGATTCGATTCGCATCATCTTACATTCAATGTCCTCTTCATTAGAAGTGGAAAGAATCCCGGAGGTTTGTTAGAGCGAAGTGAGTTTGCAGCTCTCACAGCTCTGCCTTATAAGTCTCGTGGGCACGCACGCAGCTCCCACAATTTGGTCATCACATATCCGAGGTGATGGGCGATTGGTTCGCCTAGTTGTTGACGTCCTGGCTGGTCCGTGGCGACCAGTGAAAGTGCCATTAGTCGAGAAGTTTGGTCCGTGCATGCAGTCACGGATGAGAGGTGATGGCCGCGGCTTCACTTCCGCGTTAGAGCCATCGAAGCGATGTTTGTTCCACCATCCAAGTGGCTCGTCGGGATTCATCCCGAGGGTACCTGAAACAAGTGAAATCAAAAAGAAAAATCAGTAGCACAATGCCTTAGACTTCATCCTAGTCCAAAACTCGTGGGCAGTTCAAATAGTCCCCGGCAACGGCGCCAAAAACTTGATGGGTGTTGGAGTAGACGATCAATCAGGTTTCACCTAAGAGAACCTAGGCTTTTAAACCTCAATAAAACACACCACTGAGCTGCAAGTGTACAGCTAATCGCGTGTAGTATTTAAGGGTCGATCCCACAGAGACTAAGAATGCGCAACGAATTCCTAAGGACAAAGGATAGGCTAAAACTAAATAAAGAGGGGATTTTTGTGGTTTCCTAAGTGTCACTCTTAGGGTTGTCCTAATTCTAAGCTAAGCTAAAACTAGACTAACTAAACTAAACTAGAAGGAAAAGCTAACTAAAACTAAAGACTACTAACTAAGGAAGCTATAATTAAACTAAGGAAACTAAAGAACTTCAAAGAACTAGACGCTATTTCTAAACGGGTTTAACTATCAATATTAAAGACGTTGGGCTCTTAGGGGAACATCTCCAGGGTTTCACAAAATCAGGGATTGCTAGGTATTGATCTATTACTTGGTTTATTTGGCTCACTAACTCGAACACTAAATTGAGCCCTCCTACGTTCGCTTACAGGCTCCTAAACTCCATAGACCCGACAGTGTCCTGGTCACCCTCTTTTGGGAGGCATGAAGTCAGCTTAAAGAATAAGTTCGATATGTCCTCGACGTTAACACTAACCCCTGTGCCTTATTACACACAGAGACTAGCTCGGTCAGTCTTCCTAGCTGGGTCCAACAACTCCTAAAGGTTTTGTCAAATAAAAGATATCTAAAATAGTCGCTTGTCCACGAATGGCCTATCCGCTTCAATACGCAATTAATATAAACTAGAAGATAGAGTCTTGGAATAAACCCTACAGATCTAATAACCTAAGCAATCGACGATCCTATGAAAACCCTTTCGAATCACCCCATCAAACCCAACAGGGTGACTACTTGCTCATGGCGAGTCGAAACATCAAAGCAATAAAGATATTAAACAGATCTATAAAACTAATAACGAAAAGGCAAAGACAAAGAAGGTTCAGATCTGATCTCAAAACAACAAGTGTAGAGAAACTAGATCTTCTCCTAAACAACGAAGTAAAAGCGAAAGAAACTAAAGATAAAGAGAATAGGAAACGATGCTTGAAGAGACGTCCAAGGAGGCTCCTCAAGACTTCAGATCTTCTTCTCTAGGGCTGCTGTCGTGATCTCTAAGGAGGCTCAAGAATAGCATGTCGAAACCCTAGGGTTAAGACTTGTATTTATAGGCTTCACGGCATCGGCGAATTAGGGTTAGGGGTTTCGTCGGTCAAAACACGGTGTCTTGGGCCAAACGAAATGGGCTTCTTATGTTGCACTTCTAGGGCTTTGAGGTGGCTAGAATCGTGGGTCTTGGCCGCATGGTCGGGCTCCCTTCGTGCGTTGATGGAGGTCTTGGCCGCATGGTCATCGCGTGGCCGCGCAGCTGGACAGGTCGGTCTTCAAACGGTCATAACTTCTGATTGACAACTCGGATTTGGTCGATTCAACTTGGAGGTGAATCTTGACTCTTTAAGATTTGCAATGACACCAAAATCTCCCAATTTGGTTCACGGGAACATCTTCAACGTATGCCAGACTTCTGATGGTCCAAAACTGTCCTGCAAGTCCTTTTGATCCTTTTTCAGCTCCTTTTCCCTAAAACCTGTAAAAACTCTTTGTTCTTGCTTATACTTGATTATTGGCTTATTTATATTTGAATTCCATAAAAACCTTTATAAAACCCTTTGAAAACCATAGCTAAAATGGGCGAAAAACCGATGTTATCACATTCCGAGATGACGGCATACTTAAGAATGCGTTGATTTGAGTTGGATTTGCTTCAATCCCTCTCTCAGTTACGATGTAACCCAGAAATTCTCCAGATGGTACTCCGAAGGTACACTTCGCAGGATTCAACTTCATGCCGAATTTGTTGAATATTGTAAAACATTGAAGTAAATGGCTTACATGATCAGTTGCTTTGAAAGATTTTACGAGCATATCATCAATGTAGACTTCCATCGTTCTCCCAAGGAGATCGTCAAACATTTTGTTCATAAGTCATTGATCAGTTGCTCCAGCATTTTTCAGCTCAAAGGGCATTACCTTGTAAGAATACGTCCCTCTGTCAGTGATAAAAGATGTTTTCTCTTGATCTTCGGGGTTCATCATGATTTGATTATAACCCGAATAAGCATCCATGATGGATAATCTTTCATGACCAGCCGTGGACTCGACATGTCGGTCGATATGAGGCAACGAAAAACTACCCTCGGGACATGCTTTATTTAGGTCGGTGAAATCAACGCAGACTCTCCACTTTCCATTTTTCTTTTTTACCACAACTGGATTAGCGAGCAAATCCGGGTACTTTACCTCCCTAATTGACCCTATTGCCAAGAGTTTGTCTACCTCATCGTTGACAGCTTTTGCTCGTTCTGGTCCGAGCTTCCGTCTCTTCTGCTTCACTGGCTTGAAACTCGGATCAACGTGTAGTTCGTGTGAAATCACTTCGAAATTGATACCCGGCATGTCCTTTGCTTCCCAAGCAAAAGTGGCTTTGTGATCTTTTAGCATTTGAATCAATGCTTCCCTTTTGCTTATATCCATTGCAGTACCAATTTTTACTTTTTGTTCGGGATAATCTTCATTGATTACCACCTCCTCAGTAGTATCTGTGGGATTATGAACTTTAATAGTTCTCGGCATAATCCCGAAGTTCTGAAATTGCTATCGTGGACGTAATTTGTGACTAGCAAGGTAGCACGTACGAGCTATTTGCTTATCCCCGTAAATGGTTTTTATCCCTTCGCTTGATGGGAACTTAATGCACTGATGGTAGGTTGATGGTACTTCCTTCATTTGGTAAATCCATGGTGTCCCGAGGATCACATTGTAGGAAGAAGGCTTGTCGAAGACCGTGAATTCGACAATAGTCGGTACCCCTACTGCGAGAACTGGCAGTTTGATAGTTCCCAGGGACATCGAAGTTTCGTTTGTAAAAGCTATCAATGGCGTTGGGGTTCCCATAATGTCTGCCCGAGAAATACCTATATTTTCCAAGGTTTGGAGAAAGATGAGGTCCACCGAACTACCCGTGTCGATTAGAACCTTCGTTACTTCGAAGTTCGCTACATCTAGAGTTATCACGAGTGCGTCATCATGTGGTTTTGACATATGAGAAGTATCTTCCTCGTCGAAGCTTACTACGGTGGTTTGTAGGCTAACGGTGGGTGCCCGAGATACGCTCATTACCGCCGCTCGCTGATGCTTCTTTATCTCTCGAATGGAATCTTTAAACAATTTAGATCCTCCTATGATAATGTTTATTCGTTGTTTTGGACCCTCGGATGGTGTTATTTCCATCACCTTAGGTCGCTCGTTACTTCCTTGAGATTTGCCTGGATTTTCTTTTGTCTTGTGATACTGTGCTATAAATTCATCAATATTAAAGCTTGCTAAGGTTCCAGATGCCCATAGATCTGCAAGATGCCGTTTTAGAATGCAACAGTCCTTAGTTGCATGTCCGTTGACCCTATGAATATCGCAGTGAGCATTCTCATCTCGGACCCATGTGTTAAAAGAAGGTTTCTTCCCTTTTCCGAAGTTGGATTTCGAGATGGAGTTACTGTGCGGGTTCACTCCGAGGCGTTTTTGATCTCGTTGTTCCCTTGGTTCGAATTTTCTGCTCGGAGGGTGATTATTTGCCTTGGTGGGAGTTTGCGAATTTTTGAATTTCCAGACCTCTTGTCTTCCTCAGCTTCGATCTAGCTATTAGCTCGGAAAAATGCATCCTGGATACAATCCGGCTTGTTGATGATTAATTCTTCCCGGAATTTCGATTCGTACCAAAGTCCATGTTTTAAAGCGGAAATTGTTGTCGAATGGGATATACCCGGTACCTTTGCAATAACTTCTTTGAATTTCGTGATATACTTGCGAAGTGGATCGTTTGGGCCTTGTGACAGAGCCCAAAGATCTGCGTCCGAAGTTCCTTTCTCAATAAGCATGGAGTAGTGCTTTAGGAATTCTGACGATAAGTCCTTGAAGCTTTTTATTGACTCGGGTTTGAGTTGGGTGAACCACAACAAAGCCGATCCGGACAGATGTTCAGCGAATATTTTACAGTATCCTGCTTTCTGTTCGGATTCTTCTAGGTCAAAACGACCAACTGTAATTTGGAATGCTGCTAATCAATTTTGTGGATCACCTATCCCGTCGTAGGAAGGTATTTTAAGACGGCGTGGGTTCTTGAGTCGCACATTCGCGATCTCCGGAGTTAATGGAGTTCGGCAGGTCTTTTCAATGACACGATCAATCTGAGGAGCCTGGCTAACCGCCTGATGGAATTTAGCTCGCATTTCTTTGAGCTCGCATTGTACGTCCAAGAAGTCTGGACCCAAATGAGTCGCACGTACGGTCGTCTTTGGAGTTTCCTGTTGTCCATCCAAACCAGTTGGGTCGATTGGATTTTCCTCCCTGCTCCGATGATCTGGGTCAGAGATTTCGGGTAAATCCGTAGGAATTTCAATGTGTGACGGCCGATGGACTGGTAGGGCCGGAGGTACGGCCGCCGCTGTTATCGGATTGTTCATTGCTGTAGTCAAAGAATCTAGTCGGGCCGTTACAATGTCATGATTTTTCGAAGCATTTTTTTGGCCAGTAGTCAAAGCAGTAATATTGTTTTCGACAGCCGTGAATTTCGCGGTTAACGCATTGATCGTAGTCATCACGGGATCTGGTTAACTTGAACCGGTATCATGAGTCATAATGCTTTGCTGTTATTGAATGAAGTTACCACAAAGGTAGGAAATGCGTGAGTGAAGACTATGTCTCCCCTCCTTCTAGCGCCAAGATGTGGATCTCGGATCCAACACTCAAATAATAACGAATCGAAAAATAGAGAATGAATAATAATCTAGAAATAAGCAAAGAATTTTCAACAATAATTTGTTAGAGAGAAAGTGTGAGTATTGGTTTTATTCCCAAAAATTGTCCTCTCTATTACATTGGGGTTATCTTATATTTATACTCCCATTCTAAGACATAAATTGCATTGAATACCATTATTACAATTATTTACATTAATGACGTCGGTTTTGATCTTGTCCTTTATTGTTGTAACAACTATATTTGAACTCTTCATGGGCTTGGGCCTTCTCTTTCATCTTGTCCTTCCGAGCTCCTTTCCGTGCCCGAGCTCACCCTTCTCCGAGCTGCTCTTTTTATTGTCTTATAACATGGTTGATCTTTCTTCGTTGGGCCTAAACTTGGGCCCAATCCTGAGGTCGGGATCCGGGATCAACAATAATGTGGTTAGTGCATCTAATGTTGAAAGTTTTAATGTTTGTGAAAACCCAAATTCTCGTGTTGATGTTTTTGATCATAGGTATTTGGAAAACCTTGATAATAAAATGAGAGATGTGTTAGTTGAAAAAGGACCTCAAAGAGAAATGAATCTTGTGTTTCCTTTAGATGCAAACCATAGACATTTCTCTTATAATTATGATTCAAGGAAGTTGCGTAATGAAATCACATCCCTTCCGAAACCCTAAACCTAACAAGGAAACTACTCAGACATGGAAAAGGAAACAAAGCATTCAATAAATGAAAACATCTTTTTTTCCTAAAATAAAACTAAAAAGGAGCTAGAGAGCTTTTAGGTCTGTTGCCCACAAACTAAAGAAAAGAAGAAAGGATCTACATCCATATCACGAGCAATATTTTGAGCTATACTCAAACTAGAACTAAACCCTTCATTTCTATACTTCTCAAAAAACAAACACACACCTTGCAATTGTTTTAAAGCATTATCAATGCACAATGATTTAGACTGTAAATTCTTACTCACCGAATTTATAGCAAACAAAATATCATACCAAATAACAACGCCAAGGATAAATTCAACATTATCAAATGCCATGATTAAACTTTCAGCATCACTCTTTGTCATAGCATCATAACAAGACTCATATAATTCCAATAAAGCTGATCTTACTTGTGGAGCTTGGAATCTAATAGCTTTAACACTTTTAATTCGACTGCCAACGTGTGTTACACAAAAATTTTACAGTAAAAGAAGAAACTTGATCAAGCAAAATTTTCCATCTCTTAGAAAAACTAGAAAATAATGCATATATGCGTTGCAAAATTCCAAAGAAAGAAATAGCCTTTACACATGAATGAGCCATATCACTAACCACAAGATTAATACTATGACAAGCACATGACATATACAAAGCTTTTGGATTTACATCAAGTAATGGCTTTTGAACACCTTGATGTTTTCCTTTCATGTTAGAACCATTATCGTAACCTTGACCTCTAAGTTTCTCAAAATCAAGAGTAAGAGACTTTAAAGAATCTAGTAACTAATCAAAGAGTCCTAATCCGGTGGTGTCATCCACTTTTAAAAACTATAAGAGGTACTCTTCTACACTTGCTTTTCTATTTGATATTTTCACACATCGAATTATCAAAGTCATTTGCTCTTGATGGCTCACATCCGGTGTAACAACCCGCCCCGTGGGACCCGTCATGCCCACGTGGCCTCACTCCGCCACATGGCATCTTTAGAGCGCTGCAGCGCATCGACCCTAACCTCTCTCTTGTGGACCCCTCCTGGCCCACAGGCCCTTCTGTCCCACAAGTAGGTTATTGGTGCGCTTGGCGCTGGTCCTTCTGGCCCTTCAAGTCAATTGGTAACAGCTTGTCCTGTGGGAAGGTTGTTTAAGGGTGAGGTCTTGGGTTCGAGTAACGCCAAGCGCACCAATAACCTACTTGTGGGCCAG
This sequence comes from Erysimum cheiranthoides, assembly GCA_011420285.2. Classification (NCBI taxonomy): domain Eukaryota; kingdom Viridiplantae; phylum Streptophyta; class Magnoliopsida; order Brassicales; family Brassicaceae; genus Erysimum; species Erysimum cheiranthoides. Next base: position 13,868,587 of record CM022179.2, on the reverse strand, counting down.
AAGGGCCTGTGGGCCAAGAGGGGTCCACAAGAGAGAGGTTAGGGTCGATGCGCTGCAGCGCTATAAAGATGCCATGTGGCGGAGTGAGGCCACGTGGGCATGATGGGTCCCACGGGGCGGGTTGTTACATCCGGTGTACAATCAAGAATGACAGAAAAATATCTCGACTCTTTAATGGTTTTTACAATGAAAAGCTGAGCATTATGAGCCAAAGAGAGATTAATTTATTTTGAATATTATGACCAAGATAATGACTATGAATGCGTCTAATATGATCTTGGATTATCAAATCAAATTCTGCAATCATTTCAATGGTACCTAAGAAATTACCATTGTAATTTTGGTAAAGTTTTTCATTTTTCCCACGAAAAGCTAGATTTCTTTTAGCAAGAAATTTCACATGAAATCGAATAAATGTATAAAGAAACTTACTAATCCTAACCTTGTTCACATGTTTGGAGTAAACTAAAAAACTCTAAAAACTTCACATGTTACACCTCCTTTCTTCGGCACCACGTGAACTGGACTCACCCAAGTACTATCAGAAATAGGATAGATCACACCTGCGCCTAGAAGCTTGAGAATCTCCTTCTTCACGACTTCTCGTAGATTAGGATTTAACCGTCTTTGGTTCTCGATGGAGGACTTAGAAGGATCCTCGAGATGAATGTAGATCCTATATTTCCACGCAAGTGTCGTGTTTTTAGAAAAAACAATTTGATGAAACTGGTTTGGATGAAGAAGTACAATCAAGTGAACAGGCTTTTAGAGTCGATTACGTTTTGGTTGTGGTGGACATGGCAATGTCTTCGGTGAAGACTAGATTTGATCGAAAATAACATATTGGAGAGCATTAGATTTTCTTTTAGCAAGAAATTTCACAACAACAATTATTCTAGCTAATAAGACTAACCTCCAACAATTTTTCTCTTTTACAATTTCTTTTTGTAGTGGTTTATCAGTTGTGAGATGCTTCTCAAATCTAAGTTTCAGCTCTCTTTCCAAGTTTTCATGTTAGTCATATTCTCTACACTTTTCTCATGATCTTTAAGTCTCTCACTAAGATGCTTCCAATCATTATAACCACTATTAGCAAACATATTTGAACAATTTCTCGATTTAAACAATTTGCAACAAAAGCAATAAACCTTGTTCACATGTTTGGAGTAAACTAACATGTGAACAAGGTTAGGATTAGTAACATCCGTGGCTATCTTGTATCAAAATATCAGAACGATCCAACGGTGGGAAGGTCTTCGTCTGAGGCCATACTTCTGACGGGTCTGCTGGACTCTGCATCCTCATATGTATAATTGCATCCAAAATGATCCAAAACTCTTTCTTTTCCAATATTTGCTTCTCAGACCTGAAATACACTAAGTGAAACATATAGTCCTAATATCTATCTAATATAGGTTAGTTGACTCAAATAATAATCCTAAAACGTAGATTAAAAACGATAAAAATAAGACTCATCACTGGGCGCACACTGGAAGCTTCGTCATGCGGTGAAGGGTTGGCTGAGGTTGGTTGCGGAGATGGACCAGGCCGCATGCTGCCGTCCCGATTGTGCGGTCGAGGACTTGGTGGCCGCATGCCCGGCGCACGTCCGTGCGGTCGAAGAGACTCGTACCGCGGACCGTCGGTTTGGTCACGCGGTGGAGATTTCGACAGCTTCTCCGTAGTCATCACGTCAAAGAAAGCTACTTTGCTCTTGACATTCCCTTGAGTCGAACAGGTTGAATTAGTTGAGACTTCTTCTTCCTCCTTCTTAAGGTCATCGCATAGAGGGTCTTCTTCCCAATCCACACTTGGGTTAGGATTAGTAAGTTTCTTTTGTAAAACCTCTATATCCCAGTCACATTTATTCGATTTCATTTGAAGTTTTTAGAGTTTTTTACTAATCCTAACATTTATACATTTATTCGATTTCATTTGAAGTTTTTAGAGTTTTTTAGAGTTTTGCATAAATTTTTGGCTGTTTTAATATCGAATACTCTTTGACTATCTCTTTATTATTATTGTTTGATTGCTTGATGATGATGTTTTGCTGCATTTTTCAATGAAATTATAAAATAATTCATGTTTGCTGAAAATCTAAAATTAAGATAAAGCATCTTCGAAAAAATATCTTTCGATAAATATATTATCTTAAGAAGTGGAAAAATTACCCGAGATCTAATCTTTTTTTTTTTTTCGCAACCGAGATCTAATCTAATCTGATCTAAAAGATGAAATATATGAACCTTCTAGATCTTTTATGATTTAGAAAATTAGGATATTCGAATCCGACTTGGATTTATTTCCAGATATATATTTTAAAATATTTATGAATGATAAATTTAATTTATTAAAAATATTTTGTGGTAACTTTGAATAACAAAATTGTGTGGTATTTGTAAGAATAGCTTTAATAAACTGACATATTTTAAAATAACTATAAATTCTCTTGATATAATGTTATTTTAAAAGTTCAAATTAAGAAAAAAAAATCTATAGAAGAGGGAAAAATCTAAGCAATTCAAATTATTTTATATAATTCCAAAGTATCACCATTAGTGTTACCATATTTAACCAAAAAAAGTGTCATATATGAATGTCCACAGATTTTGTAAATCTAAAGATTATTTTAATTATTATTCAAAAAAAAAAAATTACCTTTTCCTCATTTTCACCATTTTGTTATATAATTTTTAGTCAAAGTTTAATCTCTTTCCTAAATTTTATTAATTATGCCAATTTAATTGTTAAAAATAAATAAAATAATTTATTTATACAGATCTAAATTTTTCACCAATCAAACCATTAACATAAATTAGAAAATAGTAAAATAAAAGGATACAAATCTGATACCACCTATTAGTGAAAAGTAGTGGACATTTTAATTTCTTTTTTCCTTTTTTTTTTGAGTTTCAACCTTATTTAAGAAGAGGGACAACACTTCTTTGATTTCACATACTTCAACTTTGTTTTCTCTTCTTCTCTATTCAATTTCCCAAATCTTTCTCCTAAATTGCTTCATGTATCTTTGATCTAAATCTTAATTTCAACTTTATATAAGCAAGATGTAGTTGTGACTCAAAGTAAATATAAAGATTAGCTTAATCGATGTTAATATTTACGAAACAACCACGATTAAGCTTAGTAAAAATAAAAAATGTTATAACTAAGAACTAGTATGAATGATTGATGAGTCTTATTTTTATCGTTTTTAATCTACGTTTTAGGATTATTATTTAAGTCAACTAACCTATATTAGATAGATATTAGGACTATATGTTTCACTTAGTGTATTTCAGGTCTGAGAAGCAAATATTGGAAAAGAAAGAGTTTTGGATCATTTTGGATGCAATTATTCATATGAAGATGCAGAGTCCAACAGACCCGTCAGAAGTATGGCCTCAGACGAAGACCTTCCCACCGTTGGATCGTTCTGCTATTTTGATACAAGATAGCCACGGATGTTAGCTTTTATCTCCAAGTGGTTTCATGGGAATCCAACGGTGCAATCAAGAGTTATGGCCGATTTACTGAAGACATGTCAACCTGCAGACGAAGCCGACGCGGACGAGAGTCGGGATCGACCGATCCACAATTGGATCGATCGATCCTAAGAAGAATTTCGGCCCAAGCCCATGAAGACATGGACCGATCGATCCGGTCCATGGATCGACCGGTCCACCGCCTCTTTTGCCTCTTCTCCAAGACTTTCCATTTCTTTATTTCCTTTTGTTGTTCTCCCTTTTACTATATAAAGGGGGGCTCGCCCCTTGTATTACAGACACCGAAAAATCATAATTCACTTATTTACTTTTCTTTAGTTTGTGGGCAAGAGACCTAAAAGCTCTCTAGCTCCTTTTTAGTTTTATTTTAGGAAATAAAGATGTTTTCATTTATTGAATGCTTTGTTTCCTTTTCCATGTCTGAGTAGTTTCCTTATTAGGTTTAGGGTTTCGGAAGGGATGTGATAAATTCGCTAGGTTGTTAGTCCGGGAATTTAGATTATTAGTTCTTCATCTATTGTTGTTCTTAATGCTAGAATTAGACTGATCACCTAGTTCTAAGATCTTAGGCGATTAAACTAGGCACGAGAGTGGTGTTTAGTCGCTAGAATTAACATTAGGCGAGCAAGATTTCTTAGCTTGGCAAGCGTAAAGCTCTTGATTTGATATCTTGTGAACGTATCAATCTTGTTATTAATGCTAGTTTTGCTTAGGGAAGCCTAGCGTAAAGCGTTCTCTAAATATTGCTAAGTAGGTATTGGCGTGAGAATCGATGTACCTTACCATTGTGAATTGAGTTCAAGAACTATTCTTTAACATTCCTTTACTTCGATTTGCTTGTTGTTTCACATCCTGGAAGAATACCCTAGACCTAATGTTTGTCTCATTATTGAATTGTCTTTTGAATTAATCGTTTGCTTGAAACAAATCTCTTAATTTGCTCCTAGCTATATTTAGTCTAATTATCTTATAGTGCAACTTTGGTCTCTGTGGATTCGACCCTTAAATACTACAACTGCTTGCCGTCTTTGATCCGGTAGTTGTTTTATTCTAGGTTTTAATTTGACCATCGATCAAATTGGCGCCGTTGCCGGGGACCAATAAATTGCCTCTAGGATTTTTAGAATTGAATTAAGTCTAGGTTTTTATTTTTCGTTTTACTAATCTATTTTATTATTATTTAGGTGAACAATGGAAGAAGCTAACCAGAGAACACGAGCCATGAACCAAGGCGTCCTTGATCCTGCCACCCCGCCTGCCAGACCGATCGATCCCTCTGGAGGATCGACCGATCTGTTTCATACGCCGCCAAGACGCATCACTCTAAGGGAGCATAACGCGCCAGAGCACTTCTATGAGACCCGATCAGCCATCTGCCCACCTACTCCTGAGGTGGAAGACTACCAGATCAAGCACAGCCTGATCTCTCTAGTTCAGAACCGTATCTTCAACGGTTCGGTATCGGAGAATCCTCTTGACCACATTGAGACCTTCGAAAGTCTATGCAACACTGCAAAGCATAATGGAGTGCCCTACGACTACCTAAGGCTTACCCTCTTCAAGTTCTCTTTGGGAGAAAAAGCTTTGAGGTGGCTCAAACTACTTGAACCGGGATCTCTTACGACTTGGGAACAATGTAGAGGAAAGTTTCTCAACTATTTCTACACCAAGTCTCGGTCCGCAAAGATGAGGAACAAGATCATTACATTCTCGCAAGAGGAAGGTGAACCGTTCTGCGAAGCATGGTTGCGATTTAAGGAGTATCTGAGAGACTGCCCACATCACGGGTACGCAAAAGAGAATCTCATGAACATCTTCTATTGCGGAGTGGATTTCGATTATCAAATGGCGTTAGATACCGAAAGCCGCGGTGATTTCTCTACCAATACAGCTGACGAGGCGACTCTTCTGATCGACAATCTAGCAGCGAGTAGCAGCAACAAAGTCCCTGAGACGCCTAAAGAGGACAACAATGCCTTCAAGGATCTCAGCTCTAAGGTAGACACTCTCCTGCAAAGAAATCGACGCATCATACGTCGAAAGAATACCAGTGATCCTGACCCTGACGAGACTGAAGAGCTTCACTACTTGGGAAGGCAAGCGAACTTCCAAGGCTATGGAGGGTACCCCTCTCACGTTTACCATCCCCCGCAAGGTTTTCAACCTTACCCCAGTGCGTATCAGGAGCCAAATCCACAAGAAAGTCGACTCGAAGCCATGATGCGTACTCTTATGGATAGTCATCATCAAAGCTCCAACAACATCAACGTCAAGATTGACAGCATGTACAATGATCTTAACGGGAAAATCGAGACGTTGAGCACCCATATGCGCATACTCGAAAACCAGGTGGCACAATCCGCGTCCTATGTCCGAGCACCGCCAGGAGTACTCCCAGGCAAGCCAGAAGACAACCCCAGGGAGTTCATGCATGCAATAACGCTAAGAGGCGGGAAAAAGTATGATGCACCCAAATGGCCAGAAGGTACCGGTCCATCTGCCGGACAGACCGATCGATCTGCAGCACAGACCGATCGGTCTGCACAAGGAAGCATCCCAGACAGGAATTGGAGACCGATCGATCTCCTACACAGATCGACCGGTCTACCACCAATAATGCCCCTGCTTCCACACGAGTCAATCCATTCGAAGTGGAAGATTTCGACGAGATACTGAGGGATCCTGAGAACGAGGAACCACCTGTTCTAGTTCCTAAACCTGCGACAGCACCACTACCAGCAGCTCCACGCAAGGCACCTTTTCCAGTTCGCACAAGAAACGCGATGCGCGAGAAGGAATACGACAAGATGAAATCAGTAGTAGGGGATCTCCAAGTAAAGCTTCCATTCGTCGAAGCCGTTCAAATGGTTCCATGCCTTAAGAAGCTCATGAAGGACATTCTGACAAACAAGGCTAGCTTAGAGCGAGGAGCTATGCATCTCACGCACGAATGCAGTGCAATAATTCAGGATCAGCAACCAGAAAAACATAAAGACCCTGGTCCATTCACTCTGCCATGCTCGATAGGAGACTTGGAATTCAAGAAATGTCTTTGCGACTTGGGAGCAAGCGTGAGTCTCATGCCACTTAGTATAGCGCAAAAGCTCGATCTTTTCACCTTTAAACCAACCAGGGTGACTCTTGTGTTGGCCGACCGATCAACGCGTCGTCCGGAGGGAGTTATCGAGAATCTACCGGTTAAAATAGGAAACAGTTGCATCTTAACTGATTTCATTGTTAATCAAGAAGGTGTTTAACACTAACTAATTAATAGTTAAGTGTTAAACATAAGTTGCTTGTGCAACAAGTAAGGTTTCGAATTCAAATTAAAGAGAAGAGGAGAAGGAGAAGCCCAACGGCTAGTTTCACTAAAAGACCCGAGGAGACCCGAACGGTCAAATGTACAACACAAGAAGACGCGTCCCTTTACTGGTTTGTCTTGTAGTGATTGTACAATCTGCTTTATCTCTTTGGGACCATTTGTGAGCTGTCATGAGCTGGCTTGTGTTCGCTTTATACAAGGGTGAATGAGGATGCAATTGTGTCATTGTGCATAACCCATTAACCCTAGAATATGTTCTATATAAAGCGAACCAGCCCCCTTCTCATTGTAACACTTTTACTCTTTAATACATTTCGATTCTTTGGTTCTTAGACATGTCTCTCCATCTGTTCTATTCTTATCCACCCTAAATCTCTTCTTATTCTTGGTTACTGGTTCGATTCTTGTTAGTTAGTCTTATTTCTAGTCTTTAATTTTCGCATTTATCAATATTCATTATCTTGAAGTTCGACAAAGAACCGCGAAATCCCATCATTCTTGGAAGGCTATTCCTCGCCGCCGCCGGAGCCTTGATTAACGTGAAAGAAGGAAAAATCGAACTCCGAATGGATAATCTTATAATGGAGTTCAACCTGGAGAGGCTCGCCAAGAATCCCACCATTGACGGTCAAACTTTTCAAATCGATGCAATGGATGAATTAGACGAAGAAATACACGACGAGGTGTGCTCAACCGATCAACGCGTCGTCCGGAGGGAGTTATCGAGAATCTACCGGTTAAAATAGGAAACAGTTGCATCTTAACTGATTTCATTGTTAATCAAGAAGGTGTTTAACACTAACTAATTAATAGTTAAGTGTTAAACATAAGTTGCTTGTGCAACAAGTAAGGTTTCGAATTCAAATTAAAGAGAAGAGGAGAAGGAGAAGCCCAACGGCTAGTTTCACTAAAAGACCCGAGGAGACCCGAACGGTCAAATGTACAACACAAGAAGACGCGTCCCTTTACTGGTTTGTCTTGTAGTGATTGTACAATCTGCTTTATCTCTTTGGGACCATTTGTGAGCTGTCATGAGCTGGCTTGTGTTCGCTTTATACAAGGGTGAATGAGGATGCAATTGTGTCATTGTGCATAACCCATTAACCCTAGAATATGTTCTATATAAAGCGAACCAGCCCCCTTCTCATTGTAACACTTTTACTCTTTAATACATTTCGATTCTTTGGTTCTTAGACATGTCTCTCCATCTGTTCTATTCTTATCCACCCTAAATCTCTTCTTATTCTTGGTTACTGGTTCGATTCTTGTTAGTTAGTCTTATTTCTAGTCTTTAATTTTCGCATTTATCAATATTCATTATCTTGAAGTTCGACAAAGAACCGCGAAATCCCATCATTCTTGGAAGGCTATTCCTCGCCGCCGCCGGAGCCTTGATTAACGTGAAAGAAGGAAAAATCGAACTCCGAATGGATAATCTTATAATGGAGTTCAACCTGGAGAGGCTCGCCAAGAATCCCACCATTGACGGTCAAACTTTTCAAATCGATGCAATGGACGAATTAGACGAAGAAATACACGACGAGGTGTGCTCAACCGATTACGTTCAGATGACCTTGACCAAACCCACTTCCGAACTGACCTTTCGCTGTTCGGAAATTACGGAGCTGATACGCCAACTCGACGATGCACCGGGCGCAGAGCAGAAGGCATCTCACCCATCATTAGAGGGCGGATCGACCGATCCTCTTACGGGATCGATCGATCCTGTCTGTTCCATTGACAAAGAAGCCCAAGAGGACAGACCGATCGATCTGGACCTCGGACCGATTGGTCCCACTCTTAAAAACCCTTCGAAACCAGAAGACGATTGGAGCGAATCCTCTGCACCAAAGCTCGAGCTAAAACCACTTCCTGCAGGACTCAAGTATGCGTACCTGGGACCAAACTCCACCTATCCAGTAATCATCAACGCCAATCTTAACAACGTGGAGACGGCACTTCTACTCAACAAGTTACGAAAGTACCGGAAGGCTTTAGGATACTCTCTTGACGATATCACCGGTATCTCTCCTGAGCTCTGTACGCATCGCATTCATCTCGAGGATCCTTCTAAGTCCTCCATCGAGAACCAAAGACGGTTAAATCCTAATCTACGAGAAGTCGTGAAGAAGGAGATTCTCAAGCTTCTAGGCGCAGGTGTGATCTATCCTATTTCTGATAGTACTTGGGTGAGTCCACACTTGGGTTAGGATTAGTTAGGACTTAACCGTCTTCTCTCTTATAAATCCACACTTGGGTTAGGATTAGTAAGTTTCTTTTGTAAAACCTCTATATCCCAGTCACATCTTCCTTCTAAGCTTTCCAGGTTTCTTTCCATGGAAAGGCAAGAAATTTCACATGAAATCGAATAAATGTATAAAGAAACTTACTAATGCTAACCTTGTTCACATGTTTGGAGTAAACTAAAAAACTCTAAAAACTTCACATGTTACACCTCCTTTCTTCGGCACCACGTGAACTGGACTCACCCAAGTACTATCAGAAATAGGATAGATCACACCTGCGCCTAGAAGGCAAGAAATTTCACATGAAATCGAATAAATGTATAAAGAAACTTACTAATCCTAACCTTGTTCACATGTTTGGAGTAAACTAAAAAACTCTAAAAACTTCACATGTTACACCTCCTTTCTTCGGCACCACGTGAACTGGACTCACCCAAGTACTATCAGAAATAGGATAGATCACACATGCGCCTAGAAGCTTGAGAATCTCCTTCTTCACGACTTCTCGTAGATTAGGATTTAACCATCTTTGGTTCTCGATGGAGGACTTAGAAGGATCCTCGAGATGAATGTAGATCCTATATTTCCACGCAAGTGTCGTGTTTTTAGAAAAAACAATTTGATGAAACTGGTTTGGATGAAGAAGTACAATCAAGTGAACAGGCTTTTAGAGTCGATTACGTTTTGGTTATGGTGGACATGGCAATGTCTTCGGTGAAGACTAGATTTGATCGAAAATAACATATTGGAGAGCATTGGAGAGCACAAATCGAATAAATGTATAAAGAAACTGAATACATGTCAACTTGCTGACGAAAAGCTAGATTTCTTTTAGCAAGAAATTTCAGATGAAATCGAATAAATGTATAAAGAAACTTACTAATCCTAACCTTGTTCACATGTTTGGAGTAAACTAAAAAACTCTAAAAACTTCACATGTTACACCTCCTTTCTTCGGCACCACGTGAACTGGACTCACCCAAGTACTATCAGAAATAGGATAGATCACACCTGCGCCTAGAAGCTTGAGAATCTCCTTCTTCACGACTTCTCGTAGATTAGGATTTAACCGTCTTTGGTTCTCGATGGACGGTTAAATCCTAAATCAGAATTCATTTTACTACTTTTCTTTAGTTTGTGGGCAACAGACCTAAAAGCTCTCTAGCTCCTTTTTAGTTTTATTTTAGGAAAAAAAGATGTTTTCATTTATTGAATGCTTTGTTTCCTTTTCCATGTCTGAGTAGTTTCCTTGTTAGGTTTAGGGTTTCGGAAGGGATGTGATAAATTTGCTAGGTTGTTAGTCCGGGAATTTAGATTATTAGTTCTTCATCTATTGTTGTTCTTAATGCTAGAATTAGACTGATCACTGATAACATGGGATTTTCGCCCATTTTAGCTATGTTTTTAAATGGTTTTTAATATGGTTTTGATGCATTTCTAATGCAAATAAGCCAATAACTTCGTATTTGCAAGAACAAAGAGTTTTTACAGGTTTTAGGAAAAAAAGACCAGAAGGGAGGAAAAGGACCCGCAGGACAGTTTCGGACAGTCAGAAGTATGGCATCCAAAGGCGACCTTACCGTGCACCAAATTTTGAGATCTTGGTGTCATTGGAAAGCTTATAGAATCAAGATTCACCTCGATGTGGAATCGACCCATTTGGAGTTGTCAGCCGAAAGTTATAACCGTTTGAAGACCGACCTGTCCAGGCGCACGACCAAGTCGTGGCCATGCGGCCAAGCACATCATGAGCGCACCACTGGAGCCCGATCATGCGGCCAGGACATGTCTTTGGCCGACTTAAAAATCCCAAGAGTGCAGCATTAAAAGCCCAAGTCGTTTGGCCCAAGACTAAACTCGAAGAGGAGGAAACCCTAACCCTAATTCAAGCATTGAAACCTATAAATAGGGGTCTCCACCCTAGGGTTTCGATATGCTTTTGTTGGTGCCTCTAAGAACATCACGCTGCAGCCCTAGAGAAGCAGCAAGGAGACTTGAGGAGCTTCTTCGGACGTCTCTTTGACCACCTCCTTCGTTTGTGACTCTTGGTTTCTTTATCTTTTATGTTTCTTGCTTTTACTTGTTATTTAGGAGAAGTTGTTTCATCTCTTTACTTGTTAGAGAGGAGAGATCTCTCAACCTATTCGCCTTGTCTTAATATATATCATACGTTGCATGGTTGTTTATCTTTTCTTAATCGATTTGATGATTGACCCTAAGATGTGTGAGTAGTTTCTTAGTTGGGTTTAAGGAATATTCATGTTAGGCTAACAAGAGGGATCAATTTTAGGTTAGTATCTTTTGCTCCTGGTCTTCTCTGGTCGTGTGTCTAATGCATGTGTGATGGAGTAATTAACCTTAACCTGATAATAGATTAGTGGATCTCCTGACAGTTGTATCCCTTGTCTGAACTAGATCTAGCAGAGCTCTAACATATCGCGACACCTATACTGTAGCCGGTCGCGTGACTGAGTTAACTTAGCAATCTTGAATCTAAAGCGTGCTCCTATTGAGTGTCCCCCGCGTCTCGCGTACACGGATAACCGAATAGGAAGTCATTTGCATCGAACCTTACAGGTCAGGGGTTTGATGGTACTTAGTTATTGTAGTTTGTGAACAGGCTTTAAATCAATACTCGTCTGAAACCCTCAAGTGAAACCTAGCTATGAATACCCTGCGAATCCCCTGAATGCCCAACGCTTGCTTTTTATTGAATTCCCTTAATCATTTTATTGCTTTGCTTTTATTAGTTAGTCTTCGTTTAGTCTGCTTAGGTTTAGTTATCTTGCATTTAGTTCTTAGGTTTTGCATTTCATTTACTTAGACTAGGAACCACAAAAACCCATCTTCATATTTAGTCCTCAGCCCGATTCGAATCTGTTTGATTCGCTTTGGTACACCTCACTCCGTGTGGATCGATACCTTAAATACTACGAGCGATAGGTTGTGCACTTGCGACCAGTCGATTGTGTTATTGAGGTTAAAAGCCTAAGTTCGCTTGGGTGAAACCTAGTGAGTGTCTCTTCTGACACCCATCAAGTTTTTGGCGCCGTTGCCGGGGAGTAGGCTAAACTTGCCACCGAATCTAAGACTAGAATCGCGTCTAGGACACCTTGCTACTGATTTTCGCTTTGGTTTTACGTGTTTCAGGAAGCTTCGGGATGAATTTCGACGTCTTACCTGGAATATTTCAGAACCCCCTGATCAATCAAATGATCGCAAATTGTGAAGAGCTGGGACGAGATTATCTTGTCCCAACAGCTCACTTGTTGTTTGGTTCATGTATAGGTCCTCTTTGGACCACTACGGAGACAAATGACTGGCGTTACAACCGCCTACCAAGTCGGCACCGTGGAGCACAAGCTACACCCCTTACTTGGAACACATGTCCTGAAGTCACATCACTGACTTCACCGCAAGGAATGGATCGATTTTGCTTAGCTAATAAAAGCATCTCTCGTGTCAATGAAACTTCTTCATTGGTCACTCTTGTGGGAGATAAGCAAAGAAATCCAAACCCTATTGAAGAGATCGAGAATCCCTTGGAAGAGCTTGTTGATAAGCTTGACGAGCTGAGGATCGCTTCTAATGCTAATTTTGAGGCAAGTTCTGAACATGCTTCGATATTGGGAGAAGAAATTGTTGGCGTTAAGTTTGAGCTTCGACACCAAAGGGAAGCTATTCGAGATCGAGACCTGAAGATTGCCAACTTGGAGTTTGCTTTTAACAAAGCAAATGACAGTCTTGAATGGATAACTAGAACCTTACAAAATGGTTTTACTAATCCTGAGGCCTGCAAATCAATGGAGGATGAACCTGCCTACATGACCCTCAGAGGAAACAAAAAACAGGTAAGTCTTTCAACTCATTTCAAAGATGAATTTTTCAATAAAAATTTTTCAAGAAAAGAGAAAGGAAATGCGGAAACCAAAGTCCTATATTGCAACATGGCCTCTCGGGAAGGCCATGTGCATGGACCATGGCCGCATGACCAATGCACGATGACGCGGTCACGAGGTGAACCGCCGCATGACCAGATGCGCGACCCGTGGCTGAGACTGTCTCTGCCGCACGGTCAAGCTCTCGGTCCACGGTCGGGGCCAGTAGTGCCTACCAACCCGTACTGTCGTCTCGTCCCGCAAACGGTTCCACACGGCTACCATCCTAGCCCGTGGACCGTGCCAACGCAGATGAATGATCGACTCATCGACCCTCGGTCGCATGAGGCAGGAGCCAAACCAAGAATGATGAACGACCACCACACCACACGGGACCCAGCCGAAGGCACCCAGCCGCACGACGGAGCCCCGATGGTGCGGCCGATGACCTATTCGCCTCACGACCAGAGACCGATGGTGCGGTCAATGCAACCATGGCCGAATGGCCGAGCTTTCGACCCAAAACCCGGAGAACTATGGATTGTTGATCGAAATGGACAGTTTAACCGTATCATTCATAATGGACATGAAGCTTCAGTGGCACCTAATGAGCAGTTCGGACATGGAGTCTACGATAAGATTTCACCTGAAGAGGAGTTTAAAGGGAGAAGCCCCAATGTACCACCTGGTTTTGGTAATAGTTTAAACTCGAAGCCGCCTCCACATACCTCTGTGCCGCCTATTTGTGATGAGAACCTCACCTCAAAAGTTCCACCAGACCGAATCTTTCAACCTCTGGAAGAGAAGGACTTAAAGAACCAAGAGATACAAGCAAACGGAGGAGAAAGTAAGGAGGCTACATCTGAGGAAGTCACAAGCATTCATCATGCCGTCTTAGAACAACATATATTGATGTCTAAACGACTGAAGGTTGTGGAGGACCAACTTAAGATTCTGCTCTGCAGAATGGGAGGCTACAAAAAGGGATTGAGTGACACCAATTTAAAACTCTCTACCATGGAAGCAGAAACGCGTACTCGGTTGAGAGAAGTGAATGATTCATGTGATTTGCGTCACCAACTCATCTTGGACAATGAAGCCCGTACGGCCACCACGATTCTAAGGTTAGATGATAAATGGGATAAGCTTATGGAGAAATTGGGAAAAGCCCAAATTCGATCCTGGAAAAAGGAAGGAAGCAAAGAGGAAACTCCTGATGGAAAAGGAAATTTTCTTCAAAACCCTGACAAAACAGGAAAACTTCTAGAAAGCCCAGAAGAGATAGGAAATCTCGACCCTATAAAAGAATGCAACGCAGTCTTTTATATCTCATTAGGGTTCGACCAAAACAAAAACTTCAGAGACAAGAAAGCAGTCACAAGTTTCTCTGAAGAAATCGAAAACCCTAAACCTAGGATTATCAAAAATTTCGGCCTAATGAGTACCTTAATAGGAGAAGGATCAAGTTCCATGGAGATTAGCAACGAGCCATCTCCCTATGCTGACCCATCTGTTAAGGAAAGCAGAGAGAGAAGAACCACGGACGACGAAGAAAGCGAAGACGAATGGGACGATCAACACGAAAACCCTTCTGAAGACGATGGAAGCGACGTTCGCGACACAGCTGACTCACGCAGAAGATCTAAGGAAAACAATGATCCAGAAGACGACTTTATAGACGAGTATCGTGGGCAACCTATCGTTGCAAGCGAAGAGGAAGAGTCTTCATCGCTCCCTTCATACTATAGCTCTAGTTCGTTCCCAAGAGGAAGCTCGCCTGACATTGAAGAAATTCCAAGGAAGAATTGGCATTCAGCAAAGAGAAAGCGAGGGAAATTCAGAGACTTGGTCAGCAAACTACCGCGGACCATGAGTTTCGAAGAAGCCTGGGAGAAGTACAAACTGGAATCATACTTGTTCGATGAAGAGGATACCAAAAGACAATTGGAGGACGATTTCATCGATATTCGCCTTGACTTGTATCCACCGGAGAGTTCTGAGACAATTCGAAATTGGGTCCAGGAATACAGGAGGAGAAAGAGTAGGAGATGCCTCTACAAGGTTGAAAGCCCTGGACGATTTCTCATCACAGTTGTGATCAACGGAATTGAATTCAAAAACGTCTTGTGTGATGCTGGTTCTTGCATCAACATAATGTCTAGAGAAGTATATCAGGCAATCGGCGCGAGAGGGCTTAGGCCGTCTCACATTCGCGTAGGAATGGTCGATTCGTCCTGCACCATCCCGGATGGAGCTCTCGACAATGTTATGGTTGAAATTGGAGAATGCGATGTCCCTGTGGATTTTCAAGTGATTGAGATTTCGAGGAGGCAGTCCTCGCAAATCATACTAGGAACCCCTTTCCTAGCCACTGTTGGAGTTGTGATGGATTGGTCAAAACGAAGAATGTTGTTCGCAAACATCGATAAGAAGGTCTATTACGACATTACTCCCGGCTCAGGGATGGAGCTTCGCATCGAAGGCAGAAGCGATCGAGACAATGAGGATGACAAGGAAGTCTCGAGTCAATTGAAGAGAAAACATACGAAGAAGGCTTGTCCCGAGACGAGTTCTTCACCGAGCTAAGCCAAGAGAAGGCAAAAACGTCGAGCTAAACGACGTTAAACAAAAGCGCTCGATGGGAGGCAACCCATCTTCTTTAGGACCTAATTTTTCCCATTCCGTTTAGTTTTTGATTTCTGTTTTTGCTTCTTGTTTTTGCTTCTAGTTTTTGTTTCAAGTTTTTCAGGTTTTTAATAAAATAGAAAAGAAAAAGAAAAAGGAGAGAAGCAGTTTTACCGCTTAGAATCACGAAGACGGACCAAACAGGACCACGGTCCCAGGCCGCACGGCCATGGGCCGGGCACGCGGTGCCGAGAAGGATCGGCCGCATGACTGGGCAACCGTCATGCGGCCAGGAAGGCCATCGATCAACACGGCAGAAACCAAAAGTTTGGGACTGCACGGGCCCTCCAAGCCCACCGAACCAAGGCGACCAGCCCGTTGAACGGATCGTGACCACGGAGCAAGAAGCAACCGACCATACGGTCGGAGTACCAGCCGTTAGCCCCGAGGACCACACACGACTCGACCATGACCCGCGACGATTCTCTAAACCCGCAAGCCAAGTCTTCACGGCTCGTCCCAACATGATTCGAAAGCAGCCAATGCATTCATTTCACACCACCTCTACACTATCCCGCCAGCATATTGCATTATCTATTAGGACTTTTTATTTTTGGTTTTTAACAATTTTTTATTGATGGTTTTTAGGTTTTGTAACAAGGACGATGCAAAAGGAGATTATACGAAGAAAAGTCAACGGACCCTAAAAAGTTCATTCGATTACAAGCAAGTAAGGAGAAACGAAGAAGAAGATCAGTAAACCTTGTATCCACCAACCACCATCCCCACCAAATGAGAATTGGCAACAATTCAAGTCTTGGGGAGATACCAACCTATCCATCAATCCATCTCTACCACACAAGGTGACATTGTTCTAAAACTTTAATCTTTCATTTCCACGTACTTATAATCATCTTTCTCACCGAGGACGGTTCGATTTAAGTCTGGGGGGAAGGATGTTCCATCCTTTACTAACATGCTACTTTCTTTTGTTGACTTGCGAAATTCGCCATTTTTTACATCAATACAGAATTTTATCGAGTCGTTTTATTGAGTCAAAACTAGTAGGGAATAAGGACCTTATCATATGATGAAATTGACCACTCAAGGTGTCGAGAATTGTTTTTCTTAGGACCGCTTACAGGACTCGTTTGGAGCGGACAATACCTAGAAGTCCATGACCGGAACACTCCCCTGAAGTTTCATTCTGCAGAGATTTCTGTTGGATCGGAACTCAACTCTAATTTAATTTGAACCTAACCTGACTTTTAATTCTCTCTTATTCAAGGTGTTAGATCGGGGAAACGAGCGGATACATTCAGGACGTCACAACACTTTTTACCAATCTTTTTCGACGATCCTGAATGGCCACTCATTTTTAGTGGTTCCCACCCTTAACCTTAACCTCATTCCAGACCTCATGCACTCTCTTTTCTTTCCTGTTCTAGCAGTTATGTGCAAAAACGCCGGAGAGAGAGGAACGACGCGGTTTTCAATCAAGAAGACAAAGGACTAAATAAAACCTGAAGTCGGTGCATAGAGCTGAGATAGGAGGAACTAAAGCAACCTATTGGATCCACATACTTAAGGTAAAATGCGTATAACTTCTGAGATTAGTAAACCGTTTCCCTTTCCTAAAAAAAAAAAAAAAAAAAAAATATATATATATATATATATATATATAATAAAGTAAAGGATCAAGTAGAAGTGAACCAAGGGATGTCGTGGCTACAACCATGCATACTTTGGACCTCATGGAAACTTGGTTCCTTACTAAAAAAAAAAAAAAAAAAAAAAAAAAAAAAAAAAAAAAAAAGGGGAATGATTACTAATAAAGTCTCAGGAAATACGAAAGAAGGTCCATAGGAGTGCAAGGAACCAATCTAGAAGATAGACGAGTAGTTTGCAGGAGAAACCCACAGAAAAATCTAAGTCTGGGGGAATCTCAAAAGAAGGAAGAGGGAGTTGAGTGAAGAAGGGTTGAAAACCGTGGACATCAATTGGGCCACTCTCTCTTGCGGTTTTGCATAATATCCTGCATTCTCGCAATTATCTGGTAACCCTAAACACTCTAAACTCCACCTTAAACACTAAATGCCTTTTTGTACCAAGAGAGCCACGCAAACTTTAATGAATGTAGAGAGTTGACTAACGTGAATTCGGAATTTTTGCAGGATTGGAACCAAAGGATCAGAGTTGAGAAAGTCGTGTGTCTAATAGTGAGAATGTTCTAACGCGATTTCTTGTTCAATGTGCTCTGCAGATGGCGATTCAAAACATGGTCTCTGATGATAAGAGAGTTCCCGTGATTTTCAAACCTCTCTTCCATGACCTGACTTGATTGTTTGCTTGAGGACAAGCAAAGCTTAAGTCTGGGGGAGTTGATAACATGGGATTTTCGCCCATTTTAGCTATGTTTTTAAATGGTTTTTAATATGGTTTTGATGCATTTCTAATTCAAATAAGCCAATAACTTCGTATTTGCAAGAACAAAGAGTTTTTACAGGTTTTAGGAAAAAAAGACCAGAAGGGAGGAAAAGGACCCGCAGGACAGTTTCGGACAGTCAGAAGTATGGCATCCAAAGGCGACCTTACCGTGCACCAAATTTGGAGATCTTGGTGTCATTCGAAAGCTTAAAGAATCAAGATTCACCTCGATGTGGAATCGACCCATTTGGAGTTGTCAGCCGAAAGTTATAACCGTTTGAAGACCGACCTGTCCAGGCGCACGACCAAGTCGTGGCCATGCGGCCAAGCACATCATGAGCGCACCACTGGAGCCCGATCATGCGGCCAGGACATGTCTTTGGCCGACTTAAAAAGCCCAAGAGTGCAGCATTAAAAGCCCAAGTCGTTTGGCCCAAGACTAAACTCGAAGAGGAGGAAACCCTAACCCTAATTCAAGCATTGAAACCTATAAATAGGGGTCTCCACCCTAGGGTTTCGATATGCTTTTGTTGGTTGCATGGTTGTTTATCTTTTCTTAATCGATTTGATGATTGACCCTAAGATGTGTGAGTAGTTTCTTAGTTGGGTTTAAGGAATATTCATGTTAGGCTAACAAGAGGGATCAATTTTAGGTTAGTATCTTTTGCTCCTGGTCTTCTCTGGTCGTGTGTCTAATGCATGTGTGACGGAGTAATTAACCTTAACCTGATAATAGATTAGTGGATCTCCTGACAGTTGTATCCCTTGTCTGAACTAGATCTAGCAGAGCTCTAACATATCGCGACACCTATATTGTAGCCGGTCGCGTGACTGAGTTAACTTAGCAACCTTGAATCTAAAGCGTGCTCCTATTGAGTGTCCCCCGCGTCTCGCGTACACGGATAACCGAATAGGAAGTCATTTGCATCGAACCTTACAGGTCAGGGGTTTGATGGTACTTAGTGATTGTAGTTTGTGAACAGGCTTTAAATCGATACTCGTCTGAAACCCTCAAGTGAAACCTAGCTATAAATACCCTGCGAATCCCCTGAATGCCCAACGCTTGCTTTTTATTGAATTCCCTTAATCATTTTATTGCTTTGCTTTTATTAGTTAGTCTTCGTTTAGTCTGCTTAGGTTTAGTTATCTTGCATTTAGTTCTTAGGTTTTGCATTTCATTTACTTAGACTAGGAACCACAAAAACCCATCTTCATATTTAGTCCTCAGCCCGATTCGAATCTGTTTGATTCGCTTTGGTACACCTCACTCCGTGTGGATCGATACCTTAAATACTACGAGCGATAGGTTGTGCACTTGCGACCAGTCGATTGTGTTATTGAGGTTAAAAGCCTAAGTTCGCTTGGGTGAAACCTAGTGAGTGTCTCTTCTGACACCCATCAATCACCTAGTTCTAAGATCTTATGCGCGCGATTAAACTAGGTATGAGAGTGGTGTTTAGTTGCTAGAATTAACATTAGGCGAGCAAGATTTCATAGCTTGGCACGCGAAAGCTCTTGCTATGGTATCTTGTGAACATATCAATCTTGCTATTAATGCTAGTTTTACTTAGGGAAGCCTAGCGTAAAGCGTTCTCTAAATATTGCTAAGTAGGTATTTATGCGAGAGCAACTTACCTTATTATCGTGAATTGAGTTCATGAACGATTCTTTAACATTCCTTTACTTCGATTTGCTTGTTGTTTCACATCCTCGAAGAATACCTAGACCTAATACTTGTTTTATTATCTGAATTGTCTTTTGAATTAATCGTTTGCTTGAAACAAATCTCTTAATTTGCCCCTAGCTATATTTAATCTAATTGTCTTATAGTGCAACTTTGGTCTCTGTGGATTCGACCCTTAAATACTACAACTGATTGCCGTGTTTGATCTGGTAGTTGTTTTATTCTAGGTTTTATTTGACCATCGATCAAATTGGCGCCGTTGCCGGGGACCAATAGATTGCCTCTAGGATTTTTAGAATTGAATTAAGTCTAGGTTTTTATTTTTCATTTTACTAATCTATTTTATTTATATTATTTAGGTGAACAATGGAAGAAGCTAACCAGAGAGCACGAGCCACGAACCAAGGCGTCCTTGATCCTGCCACCCCGCCTGCCAGACCGATTGATCCCTCTGGAGGACCGACCGATCCGTTTCATACGGCGCCAAGACGCATCACTCTAAGGGAGCATAACGCGCCGGATCAATTCTTCGAGACCCAGTCAGCCATCTACCCACCTACTCCTGAGGTGGAAGACTACCAGATCAAGCACAGCCTGATCTCTCTAGTTCAGAACCGTATCTTCAATGGTTCGGCGTCGGAGAATCCTCTTGACCACATCGAGACCTTCGAAAGTTTATGCAACACTGCAAAGCAGAATGGAGTGCCCTACGACTATCTAAGGCTTACTGTAATGACCGTGTTCGGAAAATTCTAAGGAAAGAGGTCGAGAAAGGCTAAGGGAACCCGAATGTGAAGTACTTAGGTGGTTTTGGGAGGAATCACCGAGCTAATCAGCTCAAAACGTCGAGTCCGGATTTTTCGGACCAAGGTCGACGGTTATTCGGACAGACTGCGCTTTTCGGACAAGGCCGGTCGATGTTCGGACAAGGCAGTTGGGACTGTCGGGGACTGACTGCGGATCCGCGTGTCTCCACACGTGAGAGTGTGCGAGACGGTTACTTCCGCACAAGCAAAAACGCGGAGTTTCATTTAGACGGTTATTGGGGACACGTGTAGACGCGGAAGCGTGTCCATGGACGGTTACTGGACGGTTTTCATAGAGAAACCGCATTTTCACGAGGGTTAAGTGAATTCGCGTGTTCTTTCTCCATTATTTTGCGAGAGAAAGCTTAAGAACTCAGAAAGAAAGAGAAACTAGAGAGAAAGGTCGAGAGAAATCGGTTATCTGTCGAGAATCCGAGAGAGATCGTCGACGGGTGACGGCAGACTGTACCGGCGACCGTGTCTGTGTGATCCGAGAGTCGTTCTGGTGTGCTCTGGGTGATCTTTGCGAAGGATCATCGTCGTTTCTGTTAAGTTTCCCGGGTAAGTGTCGGTTTACTTAGTGTTTATTGACATTTACCGTAATAGACTGTTGGACGGTCGTTGATCTGTCGGTTTGGTGCAGAGATACGTCGTCTGCGGTAGCCGATCAAGCGGTTATCGTGGCTGTTTGCGACAAGAGGTGTCAGAAAGTGAATCACCGTACTGAATCCGACCTTTTAAGGTGAGTGCGTGACCGTAGTCGCATGTCTAGAGTCGTTTTCCTGTAAGGTTCACTGAGTCTAAGTAGATCCGACTGATTGCTTGTCTTGACTGATGATTACTGATGGCTCTGTCACGCTGGTCGACTCCTTGTACCGGGGGTGACTATGCGTGACGAGTCTACTGGCCGGACTGGCAATGCTTGACTGTTTGAACTGTTACTGTGATTATTGACTTTTTGACTGTGACTTGGTGAGACGGGACGACCGCTCTCACTAAGCAATTCGTTTGCTTATGCCTCCTTTGTGGATGCAGGTAAAGGTAATGAAAGTGGCTGAACCAGTTCGTGGGACTAAGGCGGGAAGGAAGGATGGTGGTGTAAATGGGTAGTAATGTATGTTGGTCTAGTATAACGATGTAATAGCTTATAAGCAAACTTACCGTTGTATTAGAACCTCAGTTTAATGAATTCAAGTTATTCTGCTTATGCACTAAGTCTTGTCTAATTGACCAGAACGCCTAGAAATGCTTAAATTGCTAAGAAAAATGGAAGTAAACCTGACTAAGTGTAAACTGGACTGTCGGGTTGGTGACAACCTCTGGCCCGGGTTAAGGAAACTGGGTCAGGGTGTTTCACTTACGCTCTTCAAGTTCTCTTTGGGAGAAAAAGCTTTGAGGTGGCTCAAACTACTTGAACCGGGATCGATTACAACTTGGGAGCAATGTAGAGGAAAGTTTCTTAACTATTTCTACACCAAGTCTCGGTCCGCGAAGATGAGGAACAAGATCGTTACATTCTCGCAAGAGGAAGGTGAACCGTTCTGCGAAGCATGGATGAGATTCAAGGAGTATTTAAGAGACTGCCCACATCACGGGTACGCAAGAGAGAATCTCATGAACATCTTCTATTGTGGAGTGGATTTCGATTATCAAATGGCATTAGATATCGGAAGCCGCGGTGATTTCTCTACCAATACAGCTGACGAGGCCACTCTTCTGATCGACAATCTAGCAGCGAGTAGCAGCAGCAAAGTCCCTGAGATGCCTAAAGAGGACAACAATGCCTTCAAGGATCTCAGCTCTAAAGTGGATACTCTCCTACAAAGAAATCGACGCATCATACGTCGAAAGAATACCAGTGATCCTGACCCTGACGAGACTGAAGAGCTTCCTTACTTGGGAAGGCTAGCGAACTTCCAAGGCTATGGAGGGTACCCCCTCAAGTGTACCACCCTCCGCAAGGTTTTCAACCTTACCCCGGTGCGTACCATGAGCCAAATCCACAAGAAAGTCGACTCGAAGCCATGATGCGTACTCTTATGGATAGTCATCATCAGAGCTCTAGCAACATCAACGTCAAGATTGACAGCATGTACAATGATCTTAACGGGAAAATCGAGACGTTGAGCACCCATATGCGCATACTCGAAAACCAGGTGGCACAATCCGCGTCTTATGTCCGAGCACCGCAGGAGTACTTCCAGGCAAGCCAGAAGACAACCCCAGGGAGTTCATGCATGCAATAACGCTAAGAGGCGTGAAAAAGTATGATGCACCGAAATGGCCAGAAGGGACCGGTCCGTCTACCACCCAGACCGATCGGTCTGCACAAGGAAGCAACCCCAGACAGGCGCTGGAGACCGATCGATCCCCTACACAGATCGACCGGTCTACCACCAATAATGCCCCTGCTTCCACAAGAGTCAATCCATTCGAAGTGGAAGATTTCGACGAGATACTGAGGGATCCTGAAAACGAGGAACCGCCTGTTCAAGTTCCTAAACCCACAACATCACCCCTACCAGCAGCTCCACGCAAAGCACCTTTTCCAGTTCGCAGAAGGAATGCAATGCGCGAGAAGGAATACGACAAGATGAAATCAGTAGTAGGAGACCTCCAAGTAAAACTTCCATTCGTCGAAGCTATCAAGATGGTTCCATGTCTTAAGAAGCTCATGAAGGACATTCTGACGAACAAGGCTAGCTTAGAACAAGGAGCTATGCATCTCACGCACGAATGCAGTGCAATAATTCAGGATCAGCAACCCGAAAAGCATAAAGACCCTGGTCCATTCCCTTTGCCATGCTCGATAGGGGATTTAGAATTCAACAAGTGCCTTTGCGACTTGGGAGCAAGTGTGAGTCTCATGCCACTTAGTATAGCGCAAAAACTCGGTCTTTTCACCTTTAAACCAACCAGGGTGACTCTTGTGTTGGCTGACCGATCAACGCGGCGTCCAAAAGGGGTTATCGAGAATCTACCAGTTAAAATAGGAAACAGTTGTATCTTAACTGATTTCATTGTCTTGAAGTTCGACAAAGAACCGCGAAATACCATCATTCTTGGAAGGCCATTCCTCGCCGCCGCCGGAGCTTTGATTAACGTGAAAGAAGGAAAAATCGAACTCCGAATGGATAATCTTATAATGGAGTTCAACCTGGAGAGGCTCGCCAAGAATCCCACCATTGACAGTCAAACTTTTCAAATCGATATAGTGGACGAATTAGCCGAAGAAGTACGCGACGAGGTGTGCTCAACCGATTATGTTCAGACGGCTTTGACCAAACCCACTTCCGAACTGACCTTTCGCTGTTCGGAAATCACGGAGCTGATACGCCAACTTGACGATGCACCGGTCGCGGAGAAGAAAGCATCTCCCCCACCGTTAGCGGACAGACCGACCGATCCTCTTGAAAGATCGACCGGTCCTGTTTATGCCATCGATACAGAAGCCGAAGCGGACGGACCGATCGATCTGGACCTTGGACCGATCGGTCCCACTCTTAAAAACCCTTCGAAACCAGAAGACGATTGAAGCGAATTGATATACCTCATATTTTACCCACTTCATCTGTGTTTTAGGACTCGTTTTACGAGTCTTTCTAGTGTTTTTGTAGTGTTTTAGTGTGTTTACAGGTTAATTGACGTTTGGAGCTTACTTGGAGCAAAAGGATCAAAAAGGGAACAATTTGGAGCTTTTATGAAGAAATGAAGATCAATGCGGATTTGCAGCCTTCTCTGTCCAGAAATACGATGCGTGTCGATCGACAGGCATTAGTTGTGTCGATCGACAGGAGACCCGAAAACATAAGCTGCTCGAGTTTGAAGCCCAATTTGATTCCAAGTCTATTTGAGATTCCTTAGACCGCCTTAATCAAGCCCTAGACGTCCAGAGACTTGTATATATAGTGTTTTTCGAGTTTTAAAAGACATATACAGACATTGTTAAGCTTTAGCTAGGGATATCTACTTTGTTCTAGGTTTTGAGAAGAGAGCTTTGGGGAGATCTTTCTGTTCCTGATTCTTCAAGTCCTGATTGTGAACCCCTGTTATTTCTTACTCATAATCTTAACCTATTGTGTAACACAGTCCCTGTGGATTCGACCCCTAAGTACTAAAGTGATCTCTTAATTTGAGAGAGTAGCTCTAGGGATAATTTGAGCATATCAAATTTTGGCGCCGTTGCCAGGGACTTTTGTCTACCATTAGGTTCCAGTTTAGGATTTTGTCTAAACTTTTTCTTTTTACTTTACTCACTTTCTCTTTTTCTTTCTTTTTCTTGTTTGTTTCAGGTGCATGTCCAGTCGCATAACCAGAAGTACACAGAATCCTGAGTTACTGAGCTATTCAACCGAAGAACTTGGGAGAATCGAAAGAGAAGGAAGAAAGAACAAAAAATCAGCTGAGATGGAAAGACAAGACGCTCCGATTTTCCAGGCTGATGGGACCTATTTGAATACAGCAGGCCAAGTTTGTGATGAACACGGCCAGATCATACCACCAGTTGATGCAAGAGCATTGGTCGCAGCAGGAGGCAATCAGCCTCCAAACCCGCAGCTTGTCGATCGACAGGCACCTGGCCGTGTCGATCGACAGAATGGACGAGAACAGCCTGTAGGCGCTGATGATCCTGAAAATGCTCGGACTCTTGCCGAGTACAATCGCCCAGACCTCTTCTATGCCAACCGGTCCGCCATTCGTCTTCCTTCCATCCAGAGGAATGACTTTGAGCTGAAACCGGCGTTTTACACTCTTGTTGGTCAACATCCTTTCCATGGTTTACCGAACGAGCATCCGATGGACCACATAGAGAACTTTGAGGACATTGCGAGCATCATCAAAGCTAATGGAGTCTCTATGGACTACATGCACTGCAAGCTTTTCCCACATTCACTTAGTGGAGAAGCCTCTGCTTGGTTGAAGAACCTAGAGCCTGGTTCTTTAACTACCTGGGAAGAGACGAAGAACGCGTTTTTGTGCAACTTCTATGATGATGCGCGTTCTGAGGAGCTGAGGAAGAAGATTTCTACATTCTCCCAGGGACCAGCTGAAGCTTTCAAAGCTGCTTGGGTGCGCTTTCGATCTTATCAAAAGGATTGTCCGCACCATGGCTTTAGCACTGTCCAACTCTTGGGCATCTTCTATCGAGGAGTTGATTGGAAACACCAAATGGCTCTTGACGCAGCAAGTAATGGCAACTTCAACACTCGATACCCTGATGAAGCTTTGCAATTGATCGAGAACTTGTCGCAAGCCAACAACACCAAGAATGCTGACCTTGAGCGAAAGAAGCTAGCAGGGGATGACAATGGAAAGGAAATTGCTGCAGTGAATGCGAAGATTGACACTATTGCCAACTTTCTAATGGGCAAGAAGTCGGTCAACTTGGCTGATCAAGTGGAGAGCATTGGGCTGGAACAACAAGTTGGTTGTAAAGAGGATGTCAACTATGTGACTGGTGCATGTTTTCAGGGACAACGTTTCAGAAATCAGCAGGGGAACGGAGGATACAACAACACTAGCTACACCAGGAACTATGGTGACTCTTCTTACCAAGCTCCTCCACCACAGAATGACGAGAGCACCAAAGCCATGTTTGAGCAGTTGCTAGCCGGTCAACAAACCATCACCGTCTCTCTCAATGGCAAGATTGATAACATCTACACAAACTTGAACGATAAGATCGAGACTCTCACCATTCATGTCAAAAAGCTCGATGTTCAAGCTGCTCAGACTGCTGAGACTATAAAATGCCAAGAGAGTTCCCTTCCAGAAAGAACCGCTCCAAATCAGCAGCATTGAAATGCAATTTCGTCTCCTGACAAGGACAACGCACGGATAGAAGCCATGTTTACAAAGCTTTTGGATGGTCAACAACAACTCACGAAGAACATCAATCGCAAGATTGATGAGGTATATTCTACTCTGAATGAGAAGATTGAAGGAGTACACAGCCATGTCCAAGAACTTGATGCTCAGGTTTCTCGAAATGCTGAATTTGTGCAAATCCTGACTGAATCTGCGATCTACAACTCGTAGTGTCGATCGACACCACCTATATGTGTCGATCGACAGGCCTCGGGAAACAAGTTTGAGCACAGAAGCCAACCTTCTGTTTATCCATCATCCACCACGACGAGTGTCGATCGACACACTCCTGACCCTGTCGATCGACATGACCCGAGAGCTGAACATCCTTATTTTGTGATTCCACCATCCGTGAAATCCAACGACTACGCACCGAAGGTACCTTATCCCAGACCCCTCAGATCTAAACAGGAGATTGAAGATCAGAAGTGTAAAGCTATGCTTGATAAGATCAAGACCGAGATTCCACATGATGACACCGATGACACTTCATCTACAATGAAGCGTTTGGTTAAGCGAATGGTTTTAAATGGTCTAACTCCTGAGGAAGGAGCTTTGCTTACACGCGACACTAGTGCAGTTTTCTCGGCTAAGCCCCCTAAGAAGACAAAGGAGAAGAACGCAAAGGTGATTGTGTCTGAACAATCTAGCGCGGTAATTCAGAGAAGTCTTCCAAAGAAGTTACCTGATCCAGGACGTTTTGTACTCGATTCCTTTATCTCTGCAGAGAGGTTTTCACATTCTCTTTGTGATCTTGGTTTGAGTATTAATCTGATGCCTCTCTCCGTTGCTTTAAGACTCGGGATGACTGCTTTCACACCATGCACTACTTCCATTCTCTTCGCCGATCGATCCCAACGATTTCCCGAGGGGGTTTTAGAGGATGTTCCTGTGAGAATTGGTGGATATGTAATTCCTACAGACTTTGTGGTGTTGACATATGCTATAGAGCCTAAGGATCCTCTAATCCTTGGAAGACCCTTCTTAGCTACAGTTGGGGCTAAGGTAGATGTGAAAAGAGGGACAATGCAACTTGATTTGGGAGATGTGGTCATGGATTTTGACATGGACAAGCTGAGAAAGGCACCCACCATTGATGGTATGGCTTTCTCTGTGGTGACCTCTGACGACATTACTGCTGGGTATGTCGACAAGAGTAGTTCGCGTGACCAAGCATCTAAGCCTGAAGATTTGAGCAAGATGTGCTGCAGAAAACGTTGTGATACTGAGCTTGCAGAAACGGGCTGTCGATCGACACACATTCCCCGTGTCGATCGACAGCCCCGAAGAACTGAGCCAGAGACATCAAAGGAAGCTGTTTCAAAGGATGTTCTCAAACAAGCAAGTCCTACAGCTGTTCCACGACAGAGAGCTCCTAATCTGCCACTTCCCAAACCTCGAGAAAAGATAAGGTACGCATTTTCTACCCTTCCACCTTCGAATATCATCAATAAGACTTTTAAAACTTCAAAGACTGCTTTGCCGTTAACCAAGTCATGAGATTCTCTTCGAGGGCTTGTTTCTTCTTTTGATGATGTTTCAGGAAAACGAAGTATCCCACCCTTAGCTATGTCCCACCCTGCTGCTATTCCTTCGTTCCTTGGTCGATCTCCTGCACCTAATGCTTATAAGCCACCATGGATGAGGAGACATCTTTCTCAGAGGTATTCATTGCCATCTTCTAATCCACCTGACCTCTGAGAATCCGACACAGTCAAGCTAATGACTGAAAACAAGCGCTTAGTGGGAGGCAACCCACTGGTTTGGTTTTTCTATACTCTCTTTTTCTTTTTAGGATTTTATCTTTTGATTTTTTCACTAACTTGATTTGTCATTGATGGAACTAATGCTTATCTATTCAGGATTATGGTTTTGCTTTGATGTTTGATTGTCTTTCCATAGTTACAGCTGGGAATTCATGTGTGAAAACTTCAACAAAACACCAACAATCTTGCAGAAATTTTGCCTCAGACCTGTCTGATCACGGACAGTGTGTCGATCGACACACTCCATCCGTGTCGATCGACAGCCCACGGGTAACCTGATTCTAACTTAGCAAAAATTCCTCAATTTTCAATTCAAGTTATTTTTGGTTTTTATCTCCGATCCTAAGGCTTTTTACCACTGGGGACAGTGTTACTTAAGTCTGGGGGAGGAAAATACTGACGTATTTTTCTTTATTTTGGTTTTTGATTTTCTTTAACTAACCATTTGAGTCTTTTTCTTTTGTTTTATTGAGTCAAAATTTTGTTGAAAACAATGATCCTTTTTCTTTTGTGTTTTGCCTGGTTGACTAATGCTACAGATTGAGTCTGATTCCGACTAATGAAAAATCCAAAGATTGAGCGGTGAACCAGAGACAAACAAATTCCCATCAAGATTCATTAAAGCCTGAGCCAATTTATGAGCTCTTTCTTTTACCTCATCAATGTGGTTAGTGTTTCTAAGAGCTTGACTCTTTGTTCATACCTGATAGCTTACGTTGAAAAAAATGGTACCCGTTTCCCCTAGTCTAAAAAAAAAAAAAATTTGTTATTGCTTATAAAAGACGAGATGATTTCCTGCGAGCTAGAGGGTAGATGCGAATCGATGATCCCATTACTCTGCTCTTGTCTGGAATGATCGCGCAGGGTTGTTAGAAGAGTAGGTAAATTATTATCGATGATCTCATTATTTCACCCTGAGGTTTCTAAAAAGAAAAAAGAACACATGAGTGTGCAAAAGAATAAGTCTGGGGGAGAGTAAGGTTATTCAGCGTTGGATATGTTGAGTATTTCATGGTAGAGTACAGTGAATGAGTCTAGAAGGTTCTGGTACACTGGTTACATTGATTGAGACCCGGTGATGAAGGCTTTCTTGATGAATGTGTGGAGAATCTTGGGCGTTTCTTGGTTTCACTGTGATTTCAGCGGAGAAGTACATGGTGGTTCGTTTTAGGCTTTTCTGTTAGGCATATGGATTTGGTTCAAATGACTAAGGCAAGGCATTAAAGGCAAAGGTGAGTTTTCGCATTTTCACACCTCTTTCCACAGGTTTAGTTTCTGTTTTGCTTGAGGGCAAGCAAAAGCTAAGTCTGGGGGAGTTGATATACCTCATATTTTACCCACTTCACCTGTGTTTAGGACTCGTTTTACGAGTCTTTCTAGTGTTTTTGTAGTATTTTAGTGTGTTTACAGGTTAATTGACGTTTGGAGCTTACTTGGAGCAAAAGGATCAAAAAGGGATCAATTTGGAGCTTTTATGAAGAAATGAAGATCAATGCGGATTTGCAGCCTTCTCTGTCCAGAAATACGATGCGTGTCGATCGACAGGCATTAGTTGTGTCGATCGACAGGAGACCCGAAAACAGAAGCTGCTCGAGTTTGAAGCCCAATTCGATTCCAAGTCTATTTGAGATTCCTTAGACCGCCTTAATCAAGCCCTAGACGTCCAGAGACTTGTATATATAGTGTTTTTCGAGTTTTAAAAGACATATACAGACATTGTTAAGCTTTAGCTAGGGATATCTACTTTGTTCTAGGTTTTGAGAAGAGAGCTTTGGGGAGATCTTTCTGTTCCTGATTCTTCAAGTCCTGATTATGAACCCCTGTTATTTCTTACTCATAATCTTAATAATGATTTCGTTTTTTATCTCTTGTGTTATTGCTTTGATTATGTCTGAGTAATTCACTTGTTAGATTTAGGGTTTCTCATAAGGGTTTGATGGTTTGATTGAATGAAATTGATTAGTTAAGGATTGTCTATCTTATATTGTTCTTCATCATTAGATTGTTCTTAATGCTTATCCTAGATTCGCGACCTGGAATTTGAACTTAGGTTGTTAGTCACCACGACAGTGGGATTGATTGCTTGACCCTATCTTTAATGCTGATTTAGATTCTAGGATTTCACAACGACAGTTGGTTATTTGTTTCTAGGTTTAAGAGTATTCACAACGACAGTTGGTTTACTTACTTTTATGTTTGAGTTCTAGAACATTGATTAATTTATCCTGACTAATCATTTGATCTATCATTCCTGATTTCCTGAGAATTCCCTAGGTCTAACGCTTTCTCTATTTGTTTACAACTCGATTTACTTTTCTGCTAATTGCTTTCTTGCTTTCTTTTACCTTACATCTTTCTGGTTTAGCATAATCTGACAATTGAATACCTATTGTGTAACAGAGTCCATGTGGATTCAACCCCTAAGTACTACAGTGATCTCTTAATTTGAGAGAGTAGCTCCAAGGATAATTTGAGCATATCACGAATCCTCTGCACCAAAGCTCGAGCTAAAACCACTTCCTGCAGGGCTCAAGTACGCATATCTGGGACCAAACTCCACGTATCCGGTGATCATCAATGCTAATCTTAACAATGTGGAGACAACACTTCTACTTAACAAGTTGCGAAAGTACCGGAAGGCTTTAGGGTACTCTCTTGACGATATCACCGGTATCTCTCCTGAGCTCTGTACGCATCGCATTCATCTCGAGGATCGTTCTAAGTCCTCCATCGAGAATCAAAGACGTTTGAACCCTAATCTTCGGGAAGTGGTGAAGGAGATTCTCAAGCTTCTAGCCGCATGTGTGATCTATCCTATTTCTGATAGTACTTGGGTGAGTCCAGTTCACGTGGTGCCAAAGAAAGGAGGTGTAACTGTCGTCGCCAATGAGAAGGACGAGTTAATACCAACTCGTACAGTTACGGGCCATCGGATGTGTATCGACTATCGGAAGCTCAATGTCGCCACAAGGAAGGATCATTTTCCACTCCCGTTCATTGACCAAATGCTCGAGCGCTTGGCTAATCATCCGTACTATTGTTTCCTTGACGGATACTCTGGATTTTTCCAAATCCCAATCCACCCTGACGACCAAGAGAAGACAACATTCACATGCCCATATGGAACGTTTGCTTATCGAAGGATGCCTTTCGGGCTGTGTAATGCGCCTGCCACTTTTCAGCAGTGTATGATGTCTATTTTCACCGATCTCATTGAAGATATCATGGAGGTATTCATGGATGACTTCTCTGTTTACGGCTCATCCTTCTCTGCATGTTTATCCAATCTCTGCAAAGTTTTACAACGATGCGTGGATAAGCACTTGGTTCTTAATTGGGAGAAATGTCACTTCATGGTCACTGACGGAATCGTTCTAGGCCACCGAATATCGGAGAAGGGGATTGAAGTAGACAAAGCAAAGATCGAGGTCATGATGAGCTTGCAACCACCAAAGACGGTAAAAGAGATACGCAGTTTCTTAGGACACGCAGGTTTTTACCGGCGATTCATCAAAGACTTCTCTAAGATAGCTCGGCCTCTAACCCAGCTACTATGCAAAGACGTCCCATTCGTTTTTGATGACAAATGTCAGGAAGCGTTTCTCATCCTAAAGCAGGCGCTTGTATCCGCCCCCGTAGTACAACCGCCTGATTGGACTCTACCTTTTGAAGTCATGTGCGACGCAAGTGATTTCGCCGTTGGTGCAGTGCTGGGACAACGAAAGGATGGTAAACTCCATGTCATCTATTACGCTAGTCGAACGCTAGACGGGGCACAGACAAACTACGCAACCACAGAAAAGGAACTCCTCGCGATCGTGTTTGCTTTCGAGGAGTTTCGATCTTACTTAGTAGGTTCGAAGGTCATAGTTCATTCTGACCACGCTGCACTCCGCTATCTGCTTTCTATGAAAGACGCCAAGCCCAGACTCCTGCGCTGGATTCTCCTCTTACAAGAATTTGATCTCGAAATCCGCGACAAAAAGGGGATAGAAAATGGAGTTGTCGATCACCTTTCCCGCCTGAAGGTTGAAGCAGACGTTCCTATCGATGACCGAATTCCGGTGGAAAACGTATACGTGATCTCCTTCCTAAATGAGCGTTACAAACCCGTCGCTGATGCTAAGGCAATTTCTCAAGCCGTTAATGACATTCCCTGGTATGCTGACTACGCCAACTATCTATGCGCCGGAGATGAACCCCTGAACTTCACTAGATATGCGAAGAAGTTCTTACGGGATGTACGACAGTACTTCTGGGATGAGCCATACCTCTATAAGCGTTGTGTAGACGGGCTCTATAGGAGATGTGTCGCCGAATCTGAGATGAATGGTATTCTCTACCATTGCCATGGATCCGCATACGCTGGTCATTTGGCTACATTCAAAACTGCTACGAAGGTCTTACAAGCCGGATTATGGTGGCCTACCCTGTTTCGAGATGCACATACTTACGTCTCCAAGTGTGACACATGCCAACGACGTGGGAATATGAGTAAGCGAGACGAGATGCCTCAGAATTACATTTTAGAGATCGAAGTCTTTGACTGTTGGGGAATCGATTTCATGGGACCCTTCCCTAGTTCTTATGGAATGAGTATATCCTAGTTGTAGTCGAATACGTCTCTAAGTGGGTGGAAGCTATAGCCAGCCCGACCAACGATCATAGGGTGGTTCTCCATCTTTTCAAACACGTGATTTTTCCACGTTTTGGCATCCCTAGAATCGTTATCAGCGATGGCGGGTCACACTTTACTAATAAGATATTCGCCAGCCTCCTTCGGAAGTATGGTGTTACCCACAAGGTCGCTACACCATACCACCCTCAGACCAGTGGACAAGTGGAGGTCTCGAATCCGCAAATCAAAGCTATTTTGGAACGCACAGTGAATAGTACATGCAAAGATTGGTCACTGAGACTTGATGACGCGTTATGGGCCTATCGAACGACGTACAAAACACCAATTGGTACTACGCCATTTACAATGGTCTATGGGAAGCCTTGTCACTTGCCAGTTGAATTTGAGTACAACTCATTTTGGGCCACGAAGCAAATGAACTTCAACACAAAGACTACCGCAGAGAGACGCCTGATCCAGCTTAATGAGCTCGACGAGATTCGAATGAATGCTTATGAGAGTACTCGGATCTACAAGGAACGCACTAAGGCTTGGCATGACAAGAAGATTGTTCCTAAGTACTTTGTAGTTAATGATCGAGTTTTGCTCTTTAATTCTCGATTGCGACTTTTTCCTGGGAAATTGAAATCTTGCTGGTCTGGCCCATATCTAGTCGTAGACGTTCGTCCCTATGGTGCTGTGGTCCTTGCACGTAAAGATGGGAGTGAATTTGTTGTCAACGGGCAACGTTTGAAGCGATATCTTGCCGACGGAGTGATAGAACAGCCCCGGTCACTTCATTTGGTTGATGCTCCACCTGCCTAGGAACATCATACGGTCGAGCTTACGACCTAAACCAAGCGCTGAATGGGAGGCAACCCATTGTGAACCAGCTCTACACTCTCCAGGTTCATCTGTGTTACATTTTTTTTCTTGGATTTTTCTTACACACCAGGACGGTGTGAAGTAAGTCTGGGGGAGGAATGTAACCATTCGTACTAACATTTTTATCTTATGTCTTTTTGTTTTTATTTGAGTCGTTTTATTGAGTCAAAATAGTTGGAACTTGGAACTTCTTTTGTGAATCGCGTGTTTGTACTAAAATCTTCTGCTATCTGTCATGATTATTCTTTTGAAGAACCGAAGATTGGAACGCCATAGCCGAACAACTAACCAGAAGTTCCTATCTCTTGGAAATCCGATTGACTCGGCGTTGACTCCACCCATGACAAGACGCTAATTTGGACTTAATCTTCTCAACTTGGGGCTTGGCATGCATCGAACGCGACCTCTGACTCAAGCTCTTCAAGACGCGCATAACTTCGAAAAAGTATGGATTCCCCTCTCTTCTCCTGAAAAAGAAAAAGAAGAAAAAGAGAAAAAGAAAAGAAAAGGGATGTGGTAAACAAAGAAGTGGGCCGAGGGATGTGTGGTTACCCCCTTGCATACTTCGGACTCATGAAAACCAACCCCGGGCTAAAAAGAAAAGGAGATCGATAAAAAAAAAAAAAAAAAAAAAAAAAAAAAAAAAAAAAAAAATGATACCCTAGAAAAATAGGGAGAAATCGATCTCAAAAAAGTAAAAGAGAAGAGGAGGAAAAGAACCATAAGAAGAATGTCTTGGGAGCTAGAGGAAGGTAAGCGTCTACGCGATCTTTGATCGATACCCCCTCGTTGAGACCGCACGCTTATAAATAATGAATGTAGGGAGTCAGCAAAGAAGATTTTGGAGCTTCCTTGAAATCTCGGGACATCAGTACGGAGAGTTGCTAAGCCAATGGTTAGTACATGTTGTAAGCTCGATCCTTTGAGTGATGGATTCACGGAAGATGTACGGAGATTCTCGAGAAGTTGTAAGTTCTTGTTTTCAAACCTTCCCCTTTAAGATTTCGGATTGTTCTTGCTTGAGGACAAGCAATTATTCAAATCTGGGGGAATTGATGAGTCTTATTTTTATCGTTTTTAATCTACGTTTTAGGATTATTATTTGAGTCAACTAACCTATATTAGATAGATATTAGGACTATATGTTTCACTTAGTGTATTTCAGGTCGGAGAAGCAAATATTGGAAAAGAAAGAGTTTTGGATCATTTTGGATGCAATTATACATATGAGGATGCAGAGTCCAGCAGACCCATCAGAAGTATGGCCACAGACTAAGACCTTCCCACCGTTGGATCGTTCTGATATTTTGATACAAGATAGCCACGGATGTTAGCTTTCATCTCCAAGTGGTTTAAAGGAAATCCAACGGTGCAATCAAGAGTTATGGCCGATTTACTGAAGACATGTCAACCTGCTGACGAAGCTGACGCGGACAAGAGTTGGATCGACCGATCCACACTTGGATCGATCGATCCTAAGAAGAATTTCGGCCCAAGCCCATGAAAACATGGACTGATCGATCCGGTCCATGGATCGACCGGTCCACCGCCTCTTTTGCCTTTTCTCCAAGACTTTCCATTTCTTTTCTTTCCTTTTGTTGCTCTCCCTTTTACTATATAAAGGGGAGCTCGCCCCTTGTATTAGACACACCGAAAATCAGAATTCATTTTACTACTTTTCTTTAGTTTGTGGGCAAGAGACCTAAAAGCTCTCTAGCTCCTTTTTAGTTTTATTTTAGGAAATAAAGATGTTTTCATTTATTGAATGCTTTGTTTCCTTTTCCATGTCTGAGTAGTTTCCTTGTTAGGTTTAGGGTTTCGGAAGGG
Source organism: Erysimum cheiranthoides (assembly GCA_011420285.2). Lineage (NCBI taxonomy): Eukaryota > Viridiplantae > Streptophyta > Magnoliopsida > Brassicales > Brassicaceae > Erysimum > Erysimum cheiranthoides. The sequence continues at coordinate 13,833,132 of CM022179.2, read as the reverse complement.
ATGTGATAAATTTGCTAGGTTGTTAGTCCGGGAATTTAGATTATTAGTTCTTCATCTATTGTTATTCTTAATGCTAGAATTAGACTGGTCACCTAGTTCTAAGATCTTATGCGATTAAACTAGGCACGAGAGTGGTGTTTAGTTGCTAGAATTAACATTAGGCGAGCAAGATTTCATAGCTTGGCACGCGAAAGCTCTTGCTATGGTATCTTGTGAACATATCAATCTTGCTATTAATGCTAGTTTTACTTAGGGAAGCCTAGCGTAAAGCGTTCTCTAAATATTGCTAAGTAGGTATTTATGCGAGAGCAACTTACCTTATTATCGTGAATTGAGTTCATGAACGATTCTTTAACATTCCTTTACTTCGATTTGCTTGTTGTTTCACATCCTGGAAGAATACCCTAGACCTAATACTTGTTTTATTATCTGAATTGTCTTTTGAATTAATCGTTTGCTTGAAATAAATCTCTTAATTTGCCCCTATCTATATTTAATCTAATTGTCTTATAGTGCAACTTTGGTCTATGTGGATTCGACCCTTAAATACTACAACTGATTGCCGTCTTTGATCCGGTAGTTGTTTTATTCTAGGTTTTATTTGACCATCGATCACCCAGGACCCTCACGCCCGCACACGCGGGACCCCAGCATGCGGCCACTGACCTGTTTGACACCAAGTTCTGATTCAGAGCCCTTAAGCCCAACCGAAGGCCCACGATCAATGTTCTCAGCCCAAGTGACCCCTCATCACTTTGAAGATGGCGAGAATGACCTAGAAGAATCCAGAAGCTTGGTAAACAAGTCGCAAACCCTAATTCAAAAAGGAGAAGAAATGGGAACCCTTTATGAAAAAGGAAAACTTCTTCAAAACCCTAATGAAAAAGGTAAGTCCCTCTCTATAAGTACTTGTATTGTTCCCTCACAAATTTTACAGGAAACGAAAGAGAAGGGGACTTTAGAAAAGAGAGACGAGCTCATGGGAGAACCAAAGGGACTCGCCAAGTCTAACCTCAACACCAATTGCGCTGCACCAATGGAAAGAGAAGAACCAAAACCGATCAGACCAACCCTAGCGATCGATCTTTTGAGCACTAGGAACCCCACGCTACCAACCACGGAAGGAGAAGGAAGTGAAACCCCAACACCTTTCAGCCAAAACGTTTCTCCCTCGCAGGAGGATCAAGAAGGCGAAGCCGTTGTAATAGAAGAAGGGACCATGGTGAACTTGAGGAAAACTGAAGAACTGAACCCTAAGTTTTTAGAAACTACGAGTAATCAAAGTTTTGAAGGAACGAAGGAGGAAGACGAGCTCATATCTACGCCACGAATGGACCGGACCACGACCCTACGGTCGCCTGACCCGACGGACGACCCGCGATCGGACCACTATCGTGTGGTCAGACCACGGTCAGCCCTCTATAGACCATATAGCCAAGACAGAACCATGAGATTGACCAGTGATTGCAGCACCGGCCAACGACCACAACGTTCCCACCCGGACAACCACCACGGACCGCATGACCAGGCCCCGTGTGTGCAGCCCGACACCCGTCGACCGCACGGCCAGCCCGTGCCCGTCTACCGATCCCATGACCGGTACACCGTCCCGCAGCCGTCCCGTCGACTCCGCGACCGACAGCCACCCGACCAGTCCCACGATCCGGAGACTGACCAGCACCGGCCCGTCTGCCGAACCACCGACCCGTGTACCCACCAGCAGCCCACCAACCTTCAACCATCAGACCGTACCGCCGACCCGGAGACCAATTTCCCTCCGGGCATCGAATGGAAAACGAATTGGCAAGAAGTTATGGGCATGGATACAAAGGGAAGATGCAAAGCAATAGGACTCCCCAAGCCACGTGGCATGGAGAAGAGAGATGGAGAATCTAGCTACTCTCAGGTATGTACCATTTCAACAACCTCTAACAACTCTTTTTCTCAGGAAGGTGAGGAGGAAAGAACCAGGATTATTCCTGACGGTTGTGAAGAATGGTCAGAGGAAGAAATCGGTGCTTACTATGTAGAGCAAGCTATCGAAATGAGTCTTGGCGACTACTCTCGGGAAGACGTCACTCATGATGATTTCTTTACCGATGAGGATGACGATAGGGAACCTAGAGAGGCATACTCTTGTATGGTCACTCAAGTTCCACTAGAGGAATCCGCTGAAGAGAGCGATACAGAGAGATTCCGGAAAGAGTTGGAAGCTATTGAACCAAACAGTTTCGAGTTTAGGTAACCACCAGGACCACACCAGGGACCTTGCCAAGTTGACAGGCCACTTCAAATAGCCCAGTCGAGATATAAGCCACTTCCATATGCAGGACTGGAACCACTTCCGAGATATCGACCGTACCATCCATACGCGGCCAACCCACGGACCCGCGATGATGATCGGAGCGATCCAGGAAGGTTCAAAGATACAGTCCGAATGCCACATGAGATCTTTCAAGAACGAGGAATTTCTGTCTCGCGACCAAGGCCGCGTGAAGACCGCCTCGAGATTCTTATGAGTGGATATTCTGATTACCAGAAGCTGCTAGAGAAGACTGTCCATAATAAGATAGACAAGATCAACGTGACTCTTAGTGCTCGAGTCAACGAAATCTGGTCTCATGTTCGACATTGTGGAGGACAAGGCACAGGAAATTCTGAAGAAACTGAAAGGAGATTGGAATGGATTGAAAGGACCCTCAACAAGCACTTTAACAACATACTCGAAGGCGATAAGGCTGATGCCGAAGTACGTAAGCTGATTGGGAAATTGTTCAACCGTTGCGATTCCATCTCCAAGAGGACCCAGAATAGAGAAGATGAGATGACACCAAGGATCGAAAAACTTGAGCGCCAAATCAAACGCGAGGTAACTTTGAGGGAAGTTAATGAAATGCGCATAAATGATTTGGAGGAGATCTTGTCGGACGAGTTTGCGAGATGTATTAGGAGCCAAGATTTGCTTAAGGAGATCGACTCCACTCTCAAAGAAAAGTGCCGCAAAATCGATAGGAAGCTTAACGAGTTCACATGCCGCATTGCTGGACGCGACAATGATGCAAAAGAAGAAGAGATTGAACCAAGTGATGAAGTGGAAGAAGATAGGCCTGATCTTCGCACAATCTACAACATCATGAAAGCTCGTCACAATGCTAGTCAACTGCATGAACTTGAAGACGGAGAAGCTAGTAAAGAAAAAGGAGATCAACCATTTGAGGGAATGGAAGAGAACCTGATGAGAGACGATATAGGAATGCTAAAGGAGACAGACCCGAAGACATGCTCTCCATCCGCCTAATCTTCAAGGCACCAACGTCGAGCTAAACGACGTTAAACAAAGCGCTCGATGGGAGGCAACCCATCATTAGGTTATGTTTTTGATTTTTGGTTTTTGGATTTGATTATGCTTTATGCTTTGATGTGTTTCTTATCTATGTTAAAAAGGAAGCAAGCAGGAGGATTAAGTCGCCACACGGAAGAGCCTCTAAGGTTTGGCGACAGACCCCCTGCCGCATGGACGTGTCACCAGCCCGCGGCAACAAGGTTGTCGACTGCACGGTTGGGGGCTGAGCATGCGGCCCGAGCGGCAGACGGACGGGTCAGTCCGGGCACGATCGCCGATCGTATCTCTAACCCGCGACAGCACATCATCCGTCCCAGCCATGTTCTTCGTCCTTATGATCTTAACAACGGACACATCGAAAGGATCAACAACCACAACCATACCATTGACATAACTATATCTATCTATATATTTGTATTAGGATTTTATTTTCGGTTTTTGTTTTTCTAATTCGTTATTGATGGTTTTAGGTTTTGTAACAAGAATATACAAGCAAGGAAAGGAAATCTAGCATTGGAGAAAGAACAATAGAAAGTCACTATCCACCATCCGCCTCACCATCACTCCACCATCGACCAACAGACAAGAATTGGCAACAATTTAAGTCTGGGGGAAGATGTACCATTTTATACCAAGGTGATTTCGTTCTTAATCTTATCTTTCTTTTTATGATTTTCATCCTCTTTCCTTTCTTTCTTACACCGAGGACGGTGTGATGTAAGTCTGGGGGGAAGGATGTTCATCCTCTACTAACAATTCTACCTTTGCTCTTGTTGACTTGCGAAATTTTCCACTTTTTACATCAATATTGAATTTCTTTTATCGAGTCGTTTTTATTGAGTCAAATTTAGTAGGGAATTCTGATCTTATTCTAACGGTTTATCTGATTTGATTAACACTCTACTCTTGATCACGCTTAACTACGGAGCCAAGTTTGGATAGACCGTGAGCTGATTCGACAATCCCTAAAACCCATGTTCGATGGATATTCAGATGATTCAGAGTTGTCTCTAACCTTTACATGACTTAAACCGGACTTAATTGTCGAGCTTGGGATCTGAGATATAGTGGAGTGGATGTCAACTTCGAGCCTCACGAGACATTGCACTTCTTCATCAGTATGGTCCCCTCACTCTTCCCTTCAATACTCTAAAAAAAAAAAAAAAAAAAAAGGAGAAAAAGAAAAGAGGAGACGACGGAAGTGAACCAAGGGATGATGTGGCTACCACCATGCATACTTTGGACCTCACGGAAGTCTATTCTAAAAAAAAAAAAGGAGAGAAAGAGGATATAGGTCAAAAAGAACTGAACCGAGGGATGATGTGGCAACCACCATGCATACTTCGGAGCTCATGGAAGCCTGTCCCAAATAAAGAGCAAGGGGTCGATAGAAAAAATAAAATGATACCCTAGAAAAGTAGGGAGAAATCGATCCCTTGGAAGTGAGAAAAGAGGAAGAGGGTCGAACATACGAAGAAAGTCTCGGCTTGGGGGAGAGTCTACATGCCTCCAATCAATTTTTCCTTGGTAAGACCTCACCATTTTATTTATGCTTAATTTATGTAAAGAGGCAACAATGGAGAGTCTGGAGACGCCGGAGAACCGTGGGATTGATTAAGGAGAGTTGGTGACTCTCATGGAAGCTAACGGACGGAAGTTCCGGACGTCAAAGCAGTGAGGAGTGCAGAGAGGATAACCCGGAAGGTAAGTTAGTTACCGCGTTTTCAAACCTCTTTTCTATGGCTTTACTTTCTTGTTTGCTTGAGGACAAGCAAAGTCTATGTCTGGGGGAGTTGATAACATCGGTTTTTCGCCCATTTTAGCTATGGTTTTCAAAGGGTTTTATAAAGGTTTTTATGGATTTCAAATATAAATAAGCCAATAATCAAGTATTAGCAAGAACAAAGAGGTTTTACAGATTTTAGGGAAAAGGAGCTGAAAAAGGATCAAAAGGACTTGCAGGACAGTTTTGGACCATCAGAAGTCTGGCATTCGTTGAAGATGTTCCCCTGAACCAAATTGGGAGATTTTGGTGTCATTGAAAAGCTTAAAGAGTCAAGATTCACCTCCAAGTTGAATCGACTAAATCCGAGTTGTCAATCAGAAGTTATGACCGTTTGAAGACCGACCTGTCCAGCTGCGCGGCCACACGATGACCATGCGGCCAAGACCTCCATCAACGCACGAAGGGAGCCCGACAATGCGGCAGAGACCCACGATTCTAGCCGCCTCAAAGCCCTAGAAGTGCAACATAAGAAGCCCATTTCGTTTGGCCCAAGACACCGTGTTTTGACCGACGAAAACCCTAACCCTAATTCGCCGATGCCGTGAAGCCTATAAATACAAGTCTTAACCATAGGGTTTCGACATGCTATTCTTGAGCCTCCTTAGAGATCCAGACAGCAGCCCTAGAGAAGAAGATCTGAAGTCTTGAGGAGCCTCCTTGGACGTCTCTTCAAGCATCGTTTCCTATTCTCTTTGTCTTTAGTTTCTTTCGCTTTTACTTCGTTGTTTAGGAGAAGATCTAGTTTCTTTAAACTTGTTGTTTTGAGATCAGATCTGAACCTTCTTTGTCTTTGTCTTTTCGTTATTAGTTTTATAGATCTGTTTAATATCTTTATTGCTTTGATGTTTCGACTCGCCATGAGCGAGTAGTCACCCTGTTGGGTTTGATGGGGTGATTCGAAAGGGTTTTCATAGGATCGTCGATTGCTTAGTTTATTAGATCTAGATCTTTAGATCTGTAGGGTTTATTCTGTGACTCTATCTTCTAGTTTATATTAATTGCGTATTGAAGCGGATAGGCCATCCGTGGACAAGCGACTATTTTAGATAGCTTTTATTTCACAAAACCTTTAGGAGTTGTTGGACCCAGCTAGGAAGACTGACCGAGCTAGTCTCTATGTGTATTAAGGCACATGGGTTAGTGTTAACGTCTAGGACATATCGAACTTATTCTTTAAGCTAACTTCATGCCTCCCAAAAGAGGGTGACGAGGACACTGTCGGGTCTATGGAGTTTAGGAGCCTGTAAGCGAACGTAGGAGGGCTCAATTTAGTGTTCGAGTTAGTGAGTCAAATAAACCAAGTAATAGATCAATACCTAGCAATCCCTGATTTTGTGAAACCCTGTAGATGTTCCCCTAAGAGCCCAACGTCTTTAATATTGATAGTTAAACCCGTTTAGAAATAGCGTCTAGTTCTTTGAAGTTCTTTAGTTTCCTTAGTTTATTTATAGCTTCCTTAGTTAGCAGTCTTTAGTTTTAGTTAGCTTTTCCTTCTAGTTTAGTTTAGTTAGTCTAGTTTTAGCTTAGCTTAGAATTAGGACAACCCTAAGAGTGACACTTAGGAAACCACAAAAATCCCCTCTTTATTTAGTCTTAGCATATCCTTTGTCCTTAGGAATTCGTTGCGCATTCTTAGTCTCTGTGGGATCGACCCTTAAATACTACACGCGATTAGCTGTGCACTTGCAGCTTAGTGGTGTGTTTTATTGAGGTTTAAAAGCCTAGGTTCTCTTAGGTGAAACCTGATTGATCGTCTACTCCGACACTTCTAGGTGAAACCTCCTAGGTTCTCTTAGGTGAAACCTCCTAGGTTCTCTTAGGTGAAACCTCCTAGGTTCTCTTAGGTGAAACCTCCTAGGTTCTCTTAGATAAAGAAGTCCAACGGTTAAAAGGCCGAACTACGGCATTGAATAGGTTCATCTCACGATCTACCGATAAGTGTCTTCCTTTTTATCAATTGTTGAAAGGGAACAAACAGTTTATCTGGGATGACAAATGCGAGGAAGCTTTTTCTCAACTGAAAGAATATTTGACAACACCGCCTGTACTATCCAAACCTGAGTCCGAGGAAAAGTTATATTTATACGTCTCAGCGTCAAGTCATTCAGTCAGCGGCGTTCTAGTCCGAGATGATCGTGGCGAACAGAAGCCGATTTACTATGTTAGTAAAACTCTTCTCGATGCAGAAACACGGTATTCAATGATGGAAAAGTTAGCACTAGCAGTTGTAATATCAGCTCGCAAGTTGCGACCATACTTTCAGTCATATCCAGTCAAGGTGTTAACCTCCCACCCATTACAAACTATTCTACATAGTCCTGGACAGTCGGGAAGACTTGTCAAGTGGGCTGTAGAGTTAAGTGAGTACGATATCGAGTACAAAGGATGGACCAGTGCGAAAGCACAGGTTTTTGCAGATTTCCTAACTGAGTTACCAACCTCGGACTCAATTGATGAGCCGGGTATGGGAAGCATGTGGAGGCTCCACGTTGATGGGTCTTCATCTAAACATGGTTCAGGAATTGGCATCAGTCTTGTTGCACCCGGAAAGGAGGTGATAGAGCAAGCTTTTCGACTTCTTTTTCCAGCATCGAACAACAAAGCAGAGTATGAGGCTTTAATAGCCGGAATGCGTCTTGCAACGAGTATAAACATGGAGGAACTCACGGTCTACTGCGATTCACAGCTCGTAGTCAATCAGTTTAATGGAGATTATGAAGCTAAGGATCAGCGAATGGAGGCTTACCTCCATTTTGTCAAGAATTTAGCTGCAAACTTTAAACATTTCGAACTCATTCGAATCCCCCAAAGTGAAAACACTTCGGCTGATGCGTTAGCGGCCTTAGCTTCCACTGCGGATCCAGATCTCAAAAGGATCATTCCGGTAGAAAGTATTATGTCTCCGAGCATTTCAATCCAAGACCAAGTAGCGGTTGTTACAAGATCAAAGTTCATGGCAAATCCGAATAGCCAAACAGAGTCACTCCCGAACAAAAGAGTTCGGAAGACTCCTATGCAACGAACGTCTGTAAAAAAAGCCTTCCGAAGAATCTGAATCGTACGAGGTAAATGAAGAAGTAATAGAAACTGGAGCAACTGAAGTCGATACTTCGAATTTAGCACCAGAGCCAAAACAACAACCTCAGACGGGGCAATTTGATACATCATCATCCGAAGTCTGGGGAAGTGATTGGAGAATTCCGATCAAAAGGTATATCGAGCTCGGTGAACTTCCAGAGGGCAAATGGAAAGCTCGAAATCTGCGCATACAAAGTGCAAAATATTGTTTGATACAGGGGGTACTTTATAGACGCGGTCTAAGTGACCCATACTTGTTGTGTATTCGTGGAGAAGAAACGTATGTTGTTGATGGGGTCGGAATAGACCTCACTAGTTTCACCTAAACGAATCTAGGCTTTTAACCTTAGGTGAAAACAATTGATTGGGTTGCAAGTGCACAACCTATCACTTGTAGTACTTAAGGGTTGATCCACAGGGACTATGAGTGCACGACAAGCTAGGGGAAGAGGATAGGCTAAGACAAAAATAATAAAAGGGGGTTTACTACCTAGAACTAAACTAAAACTAAACTAAAACTAAACTAACTAAACCTAGAACTAAAGGCGCTGGGCTCTTAGGGAATCGTCTCTAGGGTTTCACAAGGTCAGGGTTTGCTAGGTATTGATCGGTTTATTTGACTCACTAACTCGAACACTAAATTGAACCTTCCTACGTTCGCTTACAGGCTCCTAAACTCCATAGACCCGACAGTGTCCTGGTCACCCTCTTTTGGGAGGCATGAAGTCAGCTTAAAGATTAAGTTCGATATGTCCTAGAAGTTAACACTAGCCCATGTACCTTAGTACATACAGATACTAGCTCGTTTAGTCTTCCTAGCTGGGTCCAATAACTCCTAAAGGTTTTGTCAAATAAAAGCTACCTAAGATATCGCTTCTTTTCGTTACCTACTTCGATGCGCGTTGATAATAAACTAGAAGATAAAGTCACATAATAAACCCTACAGATCTAAAGATCTAGATCTAATAACCTAAGCAATCGATTACCCATTAAAAACCCCTTTGAATCACCCCATCAAACCCAACAAAGAAACTACTCCTAAACAAAACATCAAAGCAATTAAAGTATAAAGCGAATCTATAAAACGAACGACTATATTAAGATAAAGCAAAGAAGGTTCAGAAGTTCTCTCTCGATAACAAGTAAAGAGATCAAAACAACTTCTCCTAAACAAAGTAAAAGCTAAGAAACGAAAAGATAAAGGAAGGATAAAGAAGTCTCAGAGAAGTTAACGAAGAGAGATGCTTAGTGAGACATCCAGAGGAAGCTCTCCAAGTCTTCTTGCTGCTTCTCCAAGGTGGTTGGTCGCAAATCTAAGGAGACACCATGATGGCACCAAAATGAGCACGCCAAAGGTGGCTCCTAAAGAGCACACCGGCCTCCCTTCTCCTCCTCTCAGCCTCTTCTCTATTGCTTGCCAAAACCCTAAGCTTAGATGTGTATTTATAGTCCTAGGTGCTCAAAATTAGGGTTAGGGCGTATCCTTCCTCGAGATCTTATTGGGCCAAACGAACCGGACTTTATGTTGCACTTCTTGGGCTTTGAGGCGGGTAGAAACATGTCTTGGCCGCACACACGGGCGCCTCCCATCGTGCGGTGGTAAGGCACTTGGCCGCACGGCCACGGCTTGGCCGTGCGGCTGGACATGTCTGTCTTCAAACGATCATAACTTCTGATTGACAACTCGGATTTGGGCGATTCCACTTGGAAGTGAATCTTGACTCTTTAAGCTTTCCAATGATACCAAAATCTTCCAATTTTATTCACGAGAAGGTCTTCAACGAATGCCAAACTTCTGATGGTCTGAAACTGTCCTACAAGTCCTTTTGCTCCCTTTTGGTCCCTTTTTCCCTAAAACCTGTAAAACCTCTTCGTTCTTGCAAATACTAAGTTATTGGCCTATTTGCAGTAGAAATGCATCTAAACCATTCTAAACACTATCAGAAAACATAGTAAAAATGGGCGAAAAACCCATGTTATCAACTCCCCCAGACTTAAACTTTGCTTGTCCTCAAGCAAACAAGAAAGTAAAGCCATGGAAGAGAGGTTTGAAAACGCGGGAACTAATCTCCTATCATCAGAGACCGTGGGCTAAACGATGTCCTGAGGATTCCTAATAACAAAAACTCAAGTTAGAACATTCTCACCATAGTCCCACAACTTTCTCGACTCTGATTCGTCGACTCCATACCTACAAAAGAACTCAGACTTCACGTCAATCAACTCTCTACATTCATTAAAATTGGCGTGGCTCTCCCATTCAAAGGATATCATTCAGGGTAGACGGCGCTTGGTATTGGGAGGCATTTAGTGTTTAGGGGTGGAGTTAAGAGTGTTTAGGGTTACCGGTCAATCGCGAAAATGCAAGATATTATGCAAAACCGCAAGAGAGAATGGACCAGTTGATGTCCACGGTTTTCAACCCTTCTTCACTCGACTCTTCTTCTTCCTTCTGTGGGTCTCTACCGCTCGTCTTTCTTTTAAATGGTTCCTCTGCACTCCTATTGGTCTTTTCTTCGTGCTCTTGAGACTTCACTAGTACCCGTTCCCTTTCTTTTTGTTTTTTTTTTTGTTTTTTTTGTTTTTTTTTTTTTTTTTTAGAATAGGCTTCCATGAATTCCAAAGTATGCACGGTTGTAGCCGCACATCCCTTGGCTCACTTCCACAGCTTCCGTAAAGTCCAAAGTGTGCACGGTTGTAGCCGCGACACCCCTTGGCTCACTTCTGCGTTCTTTATCCTTTCTCTTTTTTTTTTCTTTTCGAATAGGGGAAGAGGTCTACTAGTCTCAAGAGTTCACGTATAGTACCTTAAGATTATTGATCCAACATGTTGCTTTATGTTCTCTACCTCAGCTCTATGCATCGACTCCGGATTTCTAGTTATTCGCTTTCTTCTTGATTGAAAATCGCGTCGTTCCTCTCTCTCCGGCGTTTTTGCTAGAACAGGAAAGAAAAGAGATTGCATGAGGTCTGAAATGAGGTTAAGGTTAAGGGTGGGAACCACTAAAAATGAGTGGTCATTCAGGATCATCGAAAAAGATTGGCAAAAAGATGGTGTGATGTCCTTAATGTATCCGCTCGTTTCCCTGATCTAACACCTGGAATGAGAGAGAATTGAAGTCAGGTTAAAGTCCAAATAAAATAGAGTTAATGTCAGTTCCATTTGAATCTCCGTAAGATAGAGTTTTCGGGGAGCGATCTGGCTGTGATGTTCTGGGTATAGTCCGCTCTAAATGAATCCTGCAAAAGTTGTCGCTCAAAAGATGATTTAGAACACTTTAATGGTCGTAATCAAATTCAAAGAAAATGATTACTCATCATTTGATAAGGTCCTAATTCCCTACTAATTTTGAAAAATTCAGTATTGATGTAAAAAAATGGAAAATTTCGCAAGTCAACAAAAAGAAAGTAGCACATTAGTAAAGGATGGAACATCCTTCCCCCCAAACTTAAATCGAATCGTCCTCGGTGAGGAAAGATGATATTAAGTATATGGAAATGAAAGATTAAAGTTTTAGAACAATGTCACCTTGCGTGGTAGAGATGGAATGATGGATAGGTTGGTATCTCCCTCAGACTTGAATTGTTGCCAATTCGTATCTAGTGGTGATGGTGGTAGATGGACACAAGGTTAATTGAACTTCTTCTTCTCTTCTCCTTACTTGCTTGTAATCGAATGAACTTTTTAGGGTTCATCGAATTCTCCGTATAATCTCCTTTTGTATTTTCTTGTTACAAAACCTAAAACCATCAATAATGAATTAGAAAACTAAAACCAAAAACAAAATCCTAAGATAGATAGATATAGGTATATAAATGAAGTGGTATGGTAGTGAACGCGTGAGATGCGTTTGGAAGTGACGCGGGACGAGACGGTGTGAAGAACATGGCCGGGACGGATGGTTGGGCTGTCGCGGGTTGGAGATCCGATCGTGAGGTGGCTTGGGACCGCGGGTTGTGACCCGTGCAAGCGGTCGTTTGGCCCGATCGTTGTTCCCGGACTGGCCCGTCTGTATGTAGCTCGGATCGCATGCCTGGCCCCCGACCGTGCGGTCGATGGCCTCTCCGCCGCGGACTGAAGACTCGGCTATGCGGCATGGGACTGGGACGCCAGATCTTAGAGACCCTGCCGTGTGGCGACTTTATTTCCCTGCTGCATTGGTGCTTTAGTCAATAGTCCTCGTTGTTGCGGTTCCAAACAAGTTTCCTTCTTCCTTCTCTCTTTTGTTCCCTAAATTAGAAACTTGAGGCAAAGACAAGAAACGCATCAAAGCATAAGGCATAAACAAAACCAAAAACCAAAAATCAAAAACATAACCTAACGCTGCTTCTTTATAGTCATTAGCTGGACAATATTTCCTCCTGGAATGGGGATCCAATGATTTGAAGGCTTTGTGGATCAGCTGTTGGAGAAGAACGAATTGGTCGGGTCGGATTGGTAATTTCTCGGTCCGTCTGTACCGTCTTCTTGTTCCTTCGATATCTTCCTGCTCAGAACTCGAAATTAAGCTCTGAGACCTGTTCTGCAAACTAGAGAGTTAGATCTTTCCAATGATGTATGCCTCATCAATTAGTTCCTTGTGCTTCGTTCTCAGAAAAAGTTTGAAGTCGACACAGCTCAGCTTCGTACTCTTCTTCGATGGTCTTGGAAAAACAGTCATGACTTTTGAAGCGCGATGCCGAATCACGTTTCGCTTTTTCCTGAGGCTCCGTATGACTCTCTACTATTTTTCCACCAAATATCAGATTTTTCTAGAATGATCTGAATTTTCTTTTGCTCCTTGAACAGGGACTGGTAAGCTCTGTCTCTAATCTGACCAATGGGCTGCCTCCATTAAGCGCTTTTGTTTTACGTCGTTTAGCTCGACATTGTGGCCTTCTCTAGTGATATGTAGTGTTTTTATCGGTTTTGAGTCTTAGTTTTCATTCTTCTTTTATATCTTTTGTTGAGTCAAAGTGTGTTTTTAGAGTCTTCCTAGTCCTTTTTGAGTCTCTACAGGTTTTAGGTTGCTTTGAAGGGAAATAAGCCACTTTGGGATAAAAACCGACATTTGGAGATGCAGAATTATGGAGAAGCGTCAGATGTCTGGCTACATATGGAAGGGTTTCCACCGATAGATTATTCTCATATTTTGACACAAGATAGCTAAGGACGTTAGCTTTCATTTCCAAGTGGTTTGAAGGAAATCTAACAGTGCATTCAATAGTTACACCCGATTTAGTGAACACAGGTCATTCTGACGAGCAGTTGAAGCAGTAGCAGACCAGAAATCTCCGTGTGAAGCAGACCGATCGGTCCGACCAGTGGACCGATCGGTCCACATCTCCGAAGCCAAAACTCAACTTTTGTCCGAGACCCAACGGACCGATCGGTCCCCCTCTTCTGCGAGACTTTATAATTATTTTCTTATTTTTGCAATTTTCTATTTTTTTTAAGGGATATAAAAACCCCAAAACCTAATTAGCAAGACACGTTCTTTTTCTGAGTTTCATTCTACGCTTTAGACTTTTCTGTAAATGCTTTGGGATTAGAGATTCATCCTCTTTGACAATTTGGAGAAGATTTCTAAACCCTATTTCTCTTTCATTAATCTAATTATGTTTTCCATTACAATCTCTTGTGTTTTCTCTTTTGCTATGTGTGAGTAGTCACCAAATTGGGTTTTAGGGTTCTAAGTAGGAGAGTCAATGATTTAATGGTTTGATTGTCTAAAAGGAATTCTTATGCTTGTTGGTTCTTCAATTCATATGGTCTTAATGCTATAATAGGATTGATCACCTTGTTCTAGATTCTAGGTTTTTCTATGCATCAAAAGTGTTTGATAGAATGCCTGAACGAATATGAATTAAGCTTTGTTTCTCCAACCAACGACAGTTGTAGTTAGAGAACTTAGTGAATTTAGTGAACCCGTTTGATAATGCGAAATTGACTAGGAGATTACAAACGACAGTTTCAGTAATTGAGTAGTCGATTTTAGAGATTAATGCTTTGAAAGAAGGTTAGTCTAATTTTGTGTTCATGTTCTAGAACGGTCCTTTGATTGTCGAATTCCTTGCTTGATCATCCTATTGATTGTTAATTCTCTGAAATTCCCTATTGCCCAATGTCTTTAATTCATAAGTTTAAATCGCTTTAGTTTCTCTGCATTTTTATTCGCAATTCTGAAAACCAAACAATCATTCTGTCGCTTTAGCTAATTACGAGTCTCGCAAATCTTTAGAGTATCATTGGTTCTTGTGGATCGACCTCGCATATACTGCTTAGCGGCTAGTGTATCGAGCATAAATACTCGAGCAATCAAGTTGGCGCCGTTGCCGGGGACCAATTGCGTTACCTAAAGATTTAGGATTAGTTTTTAGTCTATAGCATTTTTATTTACAGTTGCTTACCTTCATTTTCCTATCTTTGGTGTTTTTCAGGTGTATGACCCGTAGCAAAGGCTCAGGAAACCTTTTAGAATATCAACCGGAGATTGGAAAGCTTGAAAGAGGGAACAAGAAAAAAGCAAAAGCAAAAACTGCAGAGATGGCTGCAAACTTACGAGCTGATGGGAGAAATCCCCCTCATGATGTTGAAAACCCAGACGGTGATCAACAAGGAGCGTTTCAGGATCCTCCTCCTGGGAACAATGTACCTCCTGCTGCTGGAGGTGGAGTCGGTGGACCACAGAATCAGAGGCCACCACCTGTGCATCGCACTCTGAGGGATCATGATGCTCCCAATGCTGGAATGTACCGTGGAGGAATCCAACATCCTCCTATCAACAGGAATGATTTTGAGATCAAACCTGGATTGCTGGCTCTTGTGAAGCAGAATCTCTTTCATGGTCTCCCCTCTGAGAATCCTGTGTCCCACTTGGAGTCATTTGAGGAAGTTTGTGGCACTACAAAAATGAATGGAGTGCTTGATGATCCTGTGAAATGCAGACTTTTCTCGTTCACTCTGAGCGACAAAGCTCGCCGCTGGCTGAAATCTTTGGAGCCAGGTTCTATCAGGTCATGGGATGAGTATAAGGCAGCATTCTTGGCAAAATACTTCACCCAGGCAAGGACTACACACTTGAGGCATAAGATTTCAAGTTTCCAGCAAGGTGCCAATGAGTCTTTTTATGAGGCTTGGGACCGGTTCAGAGACTACTACAAGGAATGCCCTCATCATGGTTTTACAACTGCATCACTCCTTAACACTTTCTACAGGGGAGTTGATGACACATACAAGATGGCTTTGAACTCTGCGAGCAATGGAGATTTCATGACTAAGACTGAAGAGGAAGCTCAGATACTTATTGAGAATCTCGCAGCTAGCAACAGCAACCATTGTGTCGACGATGACCGATCATTGAAGGCTAATAAGGGTTCAGAATCAAAGCAAATTGCTGAGTTGACAGCAAAGATAGATCAGTTGATGCGCAGAGATCATAAGGTTGTCAACTACTGTGATGATTCTACTGAGGTTCAGCTCTACTAAGAATTAAGTGGAGATGCTGAGGATCTGCAGGCTGAGTTGAACTACGTCAACGGTCAGGGAAACTACCAGAACAGGGGCTTTAATCCGAACTACAGGAACCACCCTAACCTTTCCTACAGGAGCACTAATGTGGAGAATCCACAAGATCAGGTTTATCTAGCACAGGGAGGAAATCAGGGCCAGGAATTTCAACAGAAGCAGTTCATACAGTATCAGGGCTACAACAAGGTTTTCATTCCCAAAGGAAACCCACTTCCAGCTGGCTTTAATCAGGGAGGTTTCCAGCAGAGACCTCAGTTTAACAACAACTTCCAGGGAAGTTATCAGACACCAGCCCAAGCTCCTGTTACTAACACCACTGCCACATCTTCTGGAGACAGTGAGTTGAAAATGATGATGCAGCAGCTTCTCGAGGGACAGAAGAAGAATGCCAGTGACATCAATGTGAAGGTGGATGGCATTTACCATGATCTCAATGGGAAGTTTACGACATTATCCACACATGTTAAGACTCTTCAGAATCAAGTAGCTCAAATTGCCTCTACTTCGAAGAGACCAGCTGGTTTCCCTCCTGGAAAAACGGATCCCAACTCTAAGGAGCATTGCTATGCAGTAATGATTCAGAGAGAGCCTGAAAAAGCTGATGTGGTCAATCATGAAGAAGATGAGGTTGTTATTGTTGATGCAATTGTAGACGATAAAGTTATAGAAGAGGATGAACCACCATATGTGGAGCCACCACCTTATCTTCCTAAGCTTCCATTTCCAGGCCATCAAAGGGAAATTCAGGGGAAGGAGGAGTATGCGCGCTTCAATGAGATTATGAGACAACTACACATCAGACTTCCTTTCTTGAAGTTAGTCCTCAACATCCCAACCTATAGAACTTATTTGAAAGATATCTTGTCTAACGAGAAGAGCATCGAGGAAGGAGTCATGATAATTTCTAGTGGGAGGGAGTATATTGACTTTATGGAATCTGAGAGACAATGCAGTAAGGTTAAAGTCACTGATAAGGTAGACGTGGTACCAGAGACAAAGATTGTTAGTTTGAGTGCAATGCTATCCATCCTGTCACTATTCCCAAGAAGCTCGATGATCCAGGAAGGTTTGTGTTACCCTGTCAGATTGGAAAATTCAAGTTTGAGAGATGTCTATGTGATTTGGGAGCTAGTGTTAGTTTGATGCCGCTTTCTGTTTTGAAGCGTTTGGGAATCACAAACTTCAAGCCGTCTGGGATCTCATTAGTTCTTGCTGATCGTTCGGTGCGCTTTCCTGTTGGTTTGGTAGAAAATGTGCATGTGAGAGTTGGGAATTTCTACATTCCTACTGATTTTATTGTCTTGGAGCTTGATAAAGAACCACATTATCCTCTCATCCTTGGTAGGCCATTCTTGAACACCGCAGGAGCTGTGATCGATGTAAGGAGAAGCAAGATCAACTTACAAATAGGAGACTATGCTCTAGAGTTTGACATGAGGAAGACGATAGAGAATCCCATGATTGGAGGACAAGCTTTTTCTATTGAAACCATTGATGATCCTGTTGATAAACTTGTGAGCAAAGAGATTGGATGGAGTAAGGTGGAAGAAGACTCTGATGTAGACACTCAGACTCCAACAAAAAAGGTTAAGGCGCAAAAGGGCAAGGCAAAGCTCAAAAGGACCAAAGATGATCCTCATATGACCTTGACACGTGTGATGTGTGTTGGAGATGCCATAGAGTATAAAGTGCAGTGTAAGGGAACCTCCAAGCCTTTCTCCAAAGTTAGAGCTATTCTAACCTCAGAGTTGAAAGAGAAAGGTCAAAAAGCTGTTAAGGGGTTATTGAGTAGGGTTCTTAAGCTGAAGATGCATGGTTGTGGTCCTTGTTTTGGAGCATGTTTCCGTGCTCACATCCACTGATTCATGAGAATACGGTCAAGCTAATGACCTAAAACAAGCGCTTTGTGGGAGGCAACCCACTGGGTACTTCTGCACTATTCTACTTTGTCTTCCTTTTTATTTTTATTTGTGTCGATATTTCTCCTCAGCTTGTTTCTACACCGAGACGGTGTAAGACAAGTCGGGGGGAGTATCAGTCTACTGATCGTTTTTTTTTTCTCTTTTGTTGCTTTGTTTCTATTGAGTCAGTTTGTTTTATCGAGTCAAAACCTTGTTTTATTGAGTCAAAATGCTGTTTGAGAACTATGAGCTTTTCTTAGGGAATTGCACCATGCTTGATTTCATTGCCTTGCTACTGTTTGATCATTGTTGAGTTTGATTTGGAAATGCAGGAAAATCCATAACTTGATCACCTTGTTAGGAAAGTCCCTATCACCTTGAAATTTGGATGAATTGATCTTAACCTTGCTTATTGGAACCTAATCTGGAATTAGTTTATCTCACTTAGGGGCTTGACAATCATGTAATGGATCATACATTCAGAGTTTTCTTTGCATCATTTCTGCCACACTTTGCTAACTCTAAATGGCTAGACTCATTTTTTTTTAGTCTAGTACCACACCCTTCACCTTATCCATTTTTCGAACCACATGCACTTCTCTGTCATCATCATCATGTGCATTCATGTGCAAAAACTACGGAGTATATAGACCGACACAGTTTTCCTTTCACTAGGATAGAGATTTGTAGTTGATTTGGATGTTTTATGTGATGATCTTTGAGCCTGTAATGGTTGAGTGGTTGTGTTGATTGATGTTCTTCCCCTGAGCTTACATGTTTAGTTTTCATGTTGATGCAGTTCTGTAAAGAGAAACCGGTTCCACTCCCCCTCCAAAACAAAAAAAAAAGAAAAAAAAAAAGAGAGAAAAGAAAACATGAATGGGAAAGGAGTAGGAACCGGAATGATTAGCATCTCTATTGCTTGTTGGTATCAAGGGAATGTAATTTTTAGAATAAGGGAATTGATGTTGGTTGTTGGTTGTATCCTAGCGGTAAGGAAGCTGCGTACCTCCCAATTGGTCTATGTCTCACTGTGATTTTGTGTAATGATTTGCATCCGCCTGCTTTGCTGGATAACCCAAAACACTTAAGTCACTGTAAACTGCCTTAATGCCTAGACCATAACGTGTTCGATATCCCCTTTGTGAGAATGCACACAACTGTTAATGAATGTTAAAAGGTTAGGTTCTCTGATTCTGAAAGTTCTTTGTGATTCCGGGATTCAGAGTACTAATAAGTTTGCTACGGTTATGGCGAAGTACAATGGAGTACGGTTTGACTTGGCATTTGTTTTGGTAGTTTGCAGGCAATTGATTAAGAGCATGATCCCAAAAGAATATGTGAGTTCTCTCGTTTTCAAACCTCTCTTCTTGGTTTAGATTTTTGTTTTTCTTGAGGGCAAGCAAAAGCTAAGTCGGGGGGAGTTGTTATGTAGTGTTTTTATCGGTTTTGAGTCTTAGTTTTCATTCTTCTTTTATATCTTTTGTTGAGTCAAAGTGTGTTTTTAGAGTCTTCCTAGTCCTTTTTGAGTCTCTACAGGTTTTAGGTTGCTTTGGAGGGAAATAAGCCACTTTGGGATAAAAACCGACATTTGGAGATGCAGAATTATGGAGAAGCGTCAGATGTCTGGCTACATATCGAAGGGTTTCCACCGATAGATTATCCTCATATTTTGATACACGATAGCTAAGGACGTTAGCTTTAATTTCCAAGTAGTTTGAAGGAAATCTAACGGTGCATTCAATAGTTACACCCGATTTAGTGAACACAGGTCATTCTGATGAGCAGTTGAAGCAGTTGCAGACCAGAAATCTCCGTGTGAAGCAGACCGATCGGTCCACCTCTCCGAAGCCAAAACTCGACTTTTGTCCGAGACCAACGGACCGATCGGTCCCCCTCTTCTGCGAGACTTTATAATTATTTTCTTATTTTTGCAATTTTCTATATATTTTTTAAGGGATATAAAAACCCCAAAATCTAATTAGCAAGACACGTTCTTTTTCTGAGTTTCATTCTACGCTTTAGACTTTTCTGTAAACGCTTTGGGATTAGAGATTCATCCTCTTTGACAATTTGGAGAAGATTTCTAAACCCTATTTCTCTTTCATTAATCTAATTATGTTTTCCATTACAATCTCTTGTATTTTCTCTTTTGCTATGTGTGAGTAGTCACCAAATTGGGTTTTAGGGTTTTCTAAGTAGGAGAGTCAATGATTTAATGGTTTGATTGTCTAAAAGGAATTCTTATGCTTGTTGGTTCTTCAATTCATATGGTCTTAATGCTATAATAGGATTGATCACCTTGTTCTACATTCTAGGGTTTTCTATGCATCAAAAGTGTTCGATAGAATGCCTGAACGAATATGAATTGAGCTTTGTTTCTCCAACCAACGACAGTTGTAGTTAAAGAACTTAGTGAATTTAGTGAACCCGTTTGATAATGCGAAATTGAAAGAAGGTTAGTCTAATTTCGTGTTCATGTTCTAGAACGGTCCTTTGATTGTCGAATTCCTTGCTTGATCAGCCTATTGATTGTTAATTCTCAGAAATTCCCTATTGCCCAATGTCTTTAATTCATAAGTTTAAATCGCTTTAGTTTCTCTGCATTTTTATTCGCAATTCTGAAAACCAAACAATCATTCTGTCGCTTTAGCTAATTACGAGTCTCGCAAATCTTTAGAGTATCATTGGTTCTTGTGGATCGA
The DNA here is from genome assembly GCA_011420285.2 of Erysimum cheiranthoides. NCBI lineage: Eukaryota > Viridiplantae > Streptophyta > Magnoliopsida > Brassicales > Brassicaceae > Erysimum > Erysimum cheiranthoides. The sequence goes on along the minus strand of CM022179.2, from coordinate 13,812,809 downwards.
CCTCGCATATACTGCTTAGCGGCTAGTATATCGAGCATAAATACTCAAGCAATCATCTAGGCTCAGCTCGTGGAAGAGCTTGTCTCGGGACAAGTCTTCTCTAGTCCTCTACTCCTTCCTGCTCCTTCGTTAGCTCGATCTCCTCCATGTGGTGAAAGATGTTGTTGAACTTCCGAGGGTTGGTGTCTTCGGCGCAAAAGCACAGCAGGTGGCATCGTAGGCCTATTTGGTTTTGTGGCACGAAAGCTTCTCCTTATAAATCTTTCTTGAGGTGAGATTTGTTGAAATCTTCCCGCTGAAGTGATTGATTAGACGTCTTGAAGCTTCGTCTTTGTTGATCGACCAGAGGTCTCCTGGCCGCATGTCGAGAGCCCGACCATGTGGTGATGGTGGCTTCGACCGCGCCATCGGAGCTCGGTCATGCGGCGGCTTGGCCTTTGGCCGCACCACAAAATCTCATCCATGCGTCCATGGTATTTGATCATGATCCTCCCGAGTGGTCATGTCGCATAATGAGAGCTTGGTATCTGCATATATTTCCTCCTTTATAGAAAAAATTTCGTGAAATTCCCATCATGAAGATGAGACAAGATTCCACTAAATCTTCCAAAGGATTCTTCCAAAAACGTGTTGTGCAAGTTACGTCACTAACTTGCAAGCGACACAAATGTCTATTATTTGGTGCATATGTGGTCCGTAGGGAACAAATACAAGATCCAAACAACAAGCGAGTGGCCAGAAAAAGTAAGCTCGTTCCAACGTCTCATGCTTTGCGAGCATCTGTGTGACTATGGCGTTTTGACATATTCCAAGAGAGACATCGATATGCATCTCGAAGCTTCCTGAAACAAGTAAAACTAAAGAGAAAAATCAGTAAAAGCAATATCTTAGACTTTACCCTAGTCCTTAACTCGTGGGCAACTCAAATAGTCCCCGGCAACGGCACCAAAAACTTGATGGGGTCGGAATAGACCTCACTAGTTTCACCTAAACGAATCTAGGCTTTTAACCTTAGGTGAAAACAATTGATTGGGTTGCAAGTGCACAACCTATCGCTTGTAGTACTTAAGTGTCGATCCACAAGGGCTATGAGTGCATGACGAGCTTGGGGAAGAGGATAGGCTAGGACGAAAATAATAAAAGGGGGTTTACTACCTAGAACTAAACTAAAACTAAACTAACTAAACCTAGAACTAAAGGCGCTGGGCTCTTAGGGAATCATATCTAGGGTTTCAAAAGGTCAGGGTTTGCTAGGTATTGATCGGTTTATTTGACTCACTAACTCGAACACTAAATTGAACCCTCCTACGTTCGCTTACAGGCTCCTAAACTCCATAGACCCGACAATGTCCTGGTCACCCTCTTTTGGGAGGCATGAAGTCAGCTTAAAGATTAAGTTCGATATGTCCTAGAAGTTAACACTAGCCCCTGTACCTTAGTACATACAGAGACTAGCTCGTTCAGTCTTCCTAGCTGGGTCCAATAACTCCTAAAGGTTTTGTCAAATAAAAGCTACCTAAGATATCGCTTCTTTTCGTTACCTACTTCGATGCGCGTTTATAATAAACTAGAAGATAGAGTCGCGGAATAAACCCTACAGATCTAAAGATCTAGATCTAATAACCTAAGCAATCGATTACCCATTAAAAACCCCTTTGAATCACCCCATCAAACCCAACAAAGAAACTACTCCTAAACAAAACATCAAAGCAATTAAAGTATAAAGCGAATCTATAAAACGAACGACTATATTAAGATAAAGCAAAGAAGGTTCAGAAGTTCTCTCTCGATAACAAGTAAAGAGATCGAAACAACTTCTCCTAAACAAAGTAAAAGCTAAGAAAAGAAAAGATAAAGGAAGGATAAAGAAGTCTCAGAGAAGTTAACGAAGAGAGATGCTTAGTGAGACGTCCAAAGGAAGCTCTCCAAGTCTTCTTGCTGCTTCTCCAAGGTGGTTGGTCGCAGATCTAAGGAGACACCATGATGGCACCAAAACGAGCACGCCAAAGGCGGCTCCTAATGAGCACACCGGCCTCCCTTCTCCTCCTCTCAGCCTCTTCTCTATTGCTTGCCAAAACCATAAGCTTAGATGTGTATTTATAGTCCTAGGTGCTCAGAATTAGGGTTAGGGCGTATCCTTCCTCGAGATCTTATTGGGCCAAACAAACCGGGCTTTATGTTGCACTTCTTGGGCTTTGAGGCGGCTAGAAACATGTCTTGGCCGCACACACGGGCTCCCATCGTGCGGTGGTAAGGCACTTGGCCGCACGGCCACGGCTTGGCCGTGCGGCTGGACATGTCTGTCTTCAAACGATCATAACTTCTGATTGAAAACTCGAATTTGGTCGATTCCACTTGGAGGTGAATCTTGACTCTTTAAGCTGTCAACGAATGACAAACTTCTGATGGTCCGAAACTGTCCTGCAAGTCCTTTTGCTCCCTTTTGGTCCCTTTTTCCTTAAAACCTGTAAAACCTCGTCGTTCTTGCAAATACTAAGTTATTGGCTTATTTGCAGTAGAAATGCATCTAAACCATTCTAAACACTATAAGAAAACATAGTAAAAATGGACGAAAAACCCATGTTATCAGTTGTCATAGGTGAAACACATGAAGGGCTCTGTGAAAGTCATTCGTCCGGTCGAACAATGACATTCAAAATCAAGAGACAAGGTTATTACTGGCCAACAATGATAACGAATTGCGAGAAGTATGCTCGACATTGTAGGAAATGTCAGCAGCATGCACCTTTAATTCATCAGCGTTCGGAACTTTTATCTTCTATCACGGCACCTTACCCATTTATGCGTTGGTCAATGGATATCATCGGACCATTACATCGATCAACTAGAGGGGTACAATTCTTGTTTGTTCTTACCGATTATTTCTCCAAGTGGGTCGAAGCGGAGGCCTATGTCTCGATAAAGGATTCTCAGGTTAAGACCTTCTTATGGAAGAATATCATCTGTCGCCATGGTATTCCATCTGAAATAGTGACTGACAATGGGTCACAATTCATCTCGGCGGACTTTGAAAATTTTTGCCCTTCCTGGAAGATTAAGATTAGCTACTCAACACCTCGGTACCCACAGGGGAATGGTCAGGCTGAGGCAACCAACAAAACGATTCTGTCTAACTTGAAGAAGCGTTTGACGGCTTATAAACACTAGTAAAAAAAACTGTGTATAGCCACGGTGTAATTTGTGGCTATAGCCTAAAATTCGTGGCTATACGGTGAAACAGCCACATAAATATTTCGTGTAAGTCTGTGACTACGTTTAGCCACGACAAAGCTATGTTACCTCTGTGGCTACCATTAGCCACGACAAAGCTACGTTATTGTTGTGGCAATATTTAGCCATGACAAACCACGATTATCGGTGTGGCTAACCTTTGCCAATAGATATATAAAAAAAATTGTAAAAACTTGAAATTCCAAAATCAAAATTTTAAAAACCTGAAATATAACAAATCCAATATCATACATTACCAAACATTCTTACAATGCATAACCAAAAGACTTAAAAATGAGAGTTATGAAAGTCTTACAAATAGACTTCAGACTTATGACAGTCTTACAAAAAGACTTACCAAACGTCTTACAAGAAGACTTCAGAGACTTGCGGATTAGTTATGGAAGTCTTACAAAAGATGTTAATGTTTAGAAACCTAATACTGATTCAGAAATACACTTAAATTCCTAGTGATGCACACCACTTATCTAAATAAGCATTGTTGGTAGCAGGTGAAGCAGAAGCATTACCATTCACATTTGGAACATATGGACTCGAGACTGGTGAAGTGGTAGGTGGGACAGTTGTACTTGGGACTGTTGGGTTAGCAATAGGAACAGAGGGTTGAGTTTGAGTAACCTTCTGTTGAAGATTAATCCCTAGCGATAACATGATCACATTGAGTGCAACTCGTGTTTCAGACATCTCATCCTTCACTGTGTCGATGCCAACCTTCAAGTCAGCCTTCAACTCAGCCTTCAATGCTATTAAGTCCTCTTTCACCACTTCAACATTGTCGTTGACAATCTTGAACTTATCCTCCAAACTAGAGATACGCATTTCTATGTCAAGGTTGTGGTTTAGAGAAGCTGAGACTGTCTCGGATGGAGCGGTATCTCGGAATTGAACACTGCCTATTCCATATATAGGCCCTCTTTTAGTCTAACCACACTATGTAAGGAAGAAAAGAAGTGATCATCAACAAACAAACAAAAGTAAACAAAGACAAATCTAAACAATAAAATCAGTACAAAGCAAACAAGGTAAGAAAAGGAATAGAGATAACAAATTTACAATAAAACATCAAGCTACAAAGAAGCTGTACATTAACCACATTTGCAAGAAGCTATTGACAGTATAATCGGTACCAAACAAACAAGTTAAGGTAAGACTAGAGATAACAGATTCACAATAAAACATCAAAGCTACAAATAAGAAGTACACTTGCCATGTTGTTCGGATGAATTTGTGGACAGATGGGTCTACACCAAACCTAACATAAGAAAAAGTAAAATCAAATACACAGAAGACTACAATTATCATAACATACAAACACAATTATATATTGAGATGTGGCTGAGATATATGAAGATACAGACACAAACATACCATAAAGCTCCATTGATTTTATATGGATGCAGATGTGGCTGGGATTCTCTTGTGGGAGCATTCAGTAAAGCATCAAGGGTTGCACGGGAGTAGTTGTTTGAATGAGAAGACGCAGGGTTATACTACCAGAAGCTCTTGGTGGCCTACTACCAGTAGCTCCTGGTGGCATTCTCTGTTGCAAGTCTGGGAACATAAGAGAAAAATGTGAATCCATGTAAGAAAAAAGAGACCAAAATAAACTAACAAAGGAGACAATACTTTAACATAGATTTTAATAAACATGGTGCAGCACCAGTCGAATTTACTGTATAACTACAAATTGTTCAAAGTAAGATTGAAATTGTAATTTTTTGAAGGATAATCTCAATTAAACTTCCATCCAGAAATAGGAAGATAATGAATCAGCAACCATGAAATGAACTTCTAGCAGGGAAGGACACATAACCAAAAACAAATCTAAAACTATTTAAAGTCATGAGGATCCAACAAAAAAGCAATCAAAGCAAAGCGTAATTCAACTGTTGCAATCAATAGCTATCCCTGTAAAACGACTGAGCAACAACACATGACCCCAAATTCAACTATCGCAATGCAATTTCAATAATAGGATACCAAAATTAACACTCAACAGTAACAAGGAGAAGGATGCGTACGGGGGAAGAAGAAGAGAGGAGAGCAGTGCCCAATTCGAAAACCCTGGACGAAAAAATTGAGAAAAGAGTAAAGCGAATCCGAAGAAGGATTTATAGAGTTTCGTAAATTGGGGAAAAAGGGGAGATTTTGATTTTGATTTTAATTAACACAATAGTCTCCACTACTAAACAAAGAGAGAATCAGAAGATTGGAAAAAGAGAGAAAGAGATAGAGACATGTCGAGGAAGAGAAGCGTTGACGCAAATCTTACCCGATTCATCCCAATCGTAGGGTCTAGAGCGACGGTGAGTTGAGTCTTGGCCAGAGAGAGGCATGGTTTCAGTGGGAGAGACGGAATGACTAAGTGGGAGAGATCGATTTTTTGAAGTGGAAGAGATCGATAAGTTGAGGTGGGAGATATCGATACTTAGGGTTTTCTCTGATTGTGGGTGTGAGGAGAGGAAGAAAAACTATCTAAGTATAAAAACGCCTCTTCCTTTTCTTGTTTTTGGTAAATTTTTTTATTAAAACCGGGAAACCAAATAAAGTGAGGGAAATCAAATTAAGAAGTGTGGGAACTTAATTTTTTGGCTAGCAAAGAAAATCAAGTGGATCAATAAGCCACGGAATAGCTACTTACTAAGTTCGTAGCTAGCGAGTACCCACGTTTAGCCACGATATATGGTGTGACTATACCCAGCCACTGTAAGGGCGTGGCTATACCGTGGCAAACGGTAGCCACAGATTCGTTCGTGACAAGTTCGTGGCTATATAGGTAAAAAAGCCACGCTTTTCCTTGTGTAGCTCTACCGTAGCTTAATTTTAATTTAGCCACGGCAGACCGTGGCCAGGACGTATCTATACGAAATATTTCTACTAGTGTAAAGGAGGTTGGTACGATGAATTGCAACCAGTGCTATGGGCTTACCGGACAACACCACGACGAGCTACTGGAGAAACTCCTTTTTCTCTTGTGTATGGCATGGAAGCAGTTGTACCATCCGAGAACGAGGTGTCGGGACTACGTCGGAATGAACTACTTCGTAACAAAGTAATGAATACTCAAAATCTTGAAGATACGTTGGATACAATTGAAGAACGACGAGATTGCGCACTGATTCGTTTATAGAATTACCAGCAAACTGCAGCTCGATATTATAACTCTAAAGTGAAAAATCGGCCTTTAAAAGTTGGAGAATTCGTCCTTCGTCGCGTTTTTGAAAACAAAAAAGAAGATGGAGCAGGAAAGCTCGGAATTAACTGGAAGGGACCTTACGAGGTCTCCGAGGTGGTTCGGAATGGTGTGTATCGACTAAAGGAGCAGGAGTGAACGGACGTTCCACGTCCATGGAACATCCTAGATTTAAAAAAGTTTTATGCTTAATTTTTCACTTTTTGTACAATGAACTACGGTTTGGCTTGATCCCTGAAAAGGGTACGTAGGCAGCTCGGATGAGTTCAGCTATTTTATTAAATAAAATCCATCAAATCCTCTTTATTTCATTTTCAAAAAAAAAAAGGGTGGCGGGGAAAGGGGTTACACCACCTCCTTCGATTACAAGGAATTTCATAAGAAGAACAAAACGCGAAGCAAAACAAAGGAACTACAACTGAGGATTTGGTTTATATGAATTTAGTCTTCTCTTTCGAACACCTTGACTCTTGACTTGCGAGGTCAATTATTACCCGAAGACCGGCAGGTATCCCACCAAAGAACTGATCGAAACCGAGATCAAGCTAGTGTTCGGGATGGGCCTCAAGAATACATAGATCCTTCGAGATCTCAAGCATCCTTTTTTCCAATTGGAACACCTTTCTTTGGAGAAACTCCTTTTCACTTCTAAGACCCTTGTACTTGTTCACAAGCTGCAAATTGATAATAGTCAGTTATCTTCTTTATGCACAAACAAACTGTTGCGATTAAGAGGAAACAAACCTTCTCAAGGTAACCATGCGCAGAAATGTAATGGCCGGGGAAAAGTTGCTCGAGCATGCCACGAGGAATCTACATGCCGGTACCAATACCAAGACGACATTCACCCGCCCCTGGGTTGGAACAGAAAATTTCTTCGTGAAAGGAAGTCTCAACATCCTTGGCTCGAGGACCTGAACGCTTGTTTCCAGAACGTTTAGATCTACAACGTTTGAAATTTGACCTCTTACCCATTTTGCTTAATGAAAAGAGACTGCACCATAAGATCTATTTAACTTTTTCAGATATCGTAGGAAAACCAATTTCCTTAGTTACGGAGCAAATCACGATTATCAGGAGTAAATGCAATAAAAATCAATATGCAGTAAAGGAAATAGGGAGAGGAATCCGATCAATAAAATATGGAAACCAAATCTTCGGATCCTCGAAAGGGTCCATTGTTTGAAAAGGAAATTGGCCTTGGGCCCATTAACAACATAAGTTTTAAAAGAAAAAAAAAAGGCCTCGGGACCAAGGTTGGATCACAAAGAGAGATCAGAAGGGAGGCCCATCAGTTGGACGCTTGTCAGCTCGCCTGACTTCAGAAGATGAGGGACCCGCCTCAACAGTACTAAGACCAGGAGCATCGCGTCTGCGCCTATTAACGGCAATGTTCCGACGAACTTGCGGTGGATGATCAATAGAGATGTCGCGAGCAGCACTGGTAGGGGCAGTCCTAGCCAACAGGGCGGCCTTGGCACGTTTCCGGTGAACCTCGTAAGCTTTCTCTCCACCCCTCATCCACTCTCAGAAAACGTCCAGAATGGGCATTATGGAGTCAAAATTCTGACGTTCCCAATTGATTGGGTCTGTTTCTAGCCTTCTGATCCTTCTTTCGTAATCCAGAATCTTAGCCTGTAACTTCTTCTTCTCAGTTACCAGACGCGAGCGTTTGGCAATAAGACGGTGATGATTTTCAACAATCTAAGCAAAAAACAGGGTTTAGGGTTCAATACTCGGGATCAACATCTAGACATTCCGGAAATCCTAGAAGAACCTAAACCTAGAGTTCAACTATGAAGTGTTACTAAGCGAGAAGTGAGGAAAGAAAAAGAATAAACCTCAGCCATATAGTCTTGAATCTGAGACCACTCGTAGACGCAATCGGGAATCTCCATATCGGGATATTGAACGCCCAGAGGAATGAACTTACCATCTGCATCTCTGTTTCTGGTCGAAAGACGAGAAAAAGGGAGACGGCCTTGGACGGGCGCCCTAGTACCTTCACGAGGAGCCGAAACAGCGCTGTCGTCGCTGGAGGAAGAAGAAAACATGATCACCGAGAACGAAATATGTGCAGAGAGAAAGAGGAAGAAAGACATATGGAGAATCTAAAGGATTTTGTATCTTTTCCTCCTTAATATAAAGAAGAAATCATGACATCACGTTTCTCGGTTAAGGCAGTAAGAGAGTGTAATAAAGAGGGCAATTAAGCCACTCTACCTAAAGACCTAGAGGGTCTAGGGAAACTCAAGCGTCAAATCAATTTTGAAATCAAAATTTAATGACAACAGATGGGCTTATCCGGGATATAGGCCAGGCCCAAAAGAATGTGGTCTCGCATGATAGTGAAATAAGAAAACACAAGTTCAAACCCAAGAGAATTTCTTAATTCCGAGCTCCGAGCTCACTGAGCTCGGAACCTGAATTCGAAAACTCAAAAAATCTCAGTATAAGAATTATACCTTGAAATAGTTATCTAACAAACGACAGAAGGTCAAAAAAGATGGATACATGTCCACTTTTTAATAAAGACCGATGGGCTTGATCAACCCTAACATTTTCAACAAACAACATAAAACCTTTGAATCGAATAGAAAGGCTTTGCAAACCTAAAAATTCGAATTAAATCCAAGGTTTAAAAGCCTCCTCAGGCAAAATGAAACATTAAGTCATCAAAGCCCCCATGGGCAACAAAATAACAAAAACAAGTCTTAAAAATAAAGGGAAATTTCCCTGGAAACGCGGATACAACCGCAAGATTAATGAACTTCAGGAGTTGAATCTCCTAATTCCGAACTGACAACTTCAATAGGATTCACTTCGGAGGTCGATGGCGGAACTTCTGAACTGGCACGTTGAATGCTTGTCTCAGGAACAGAGGGAGTTCGGAGCTCGGACACCTGTTTATTTCCGAGCAAGTAAAAGTTAGAACCGAACTGATAGATAAAAGAAGGAATTATAAAATTCACCTCTAGGGTAACTGGAACCGAAGCAGATGAAGGGTTGATTCTCTCCGAAGATCCAAAACCTCCTTCCATAAGGTTCTCGTCACAAGCCAAGGACAGACCAGTTTCATCAATAGGAGGAGAGTCAGCAAAGTATTCAGCGTATTTCTGAAGATCAAAATCAGCTGGAGGGAGAGAAGAAAGTCTCTCATTAGTTTCCTTCAGCATCTTGTCTAGGGCATCGAGCTCATCACCAGGAGAGACCTTGCCTTCAACAATCTGAACAAGAAGCAGCTTGTTGCTATTGATTTCCACCAAGTCAGCTTCAGCTCTTTTCCTCGCCTTAACGCAACGGAAATACTCAGAAATGTCATCGAAAAGTATTTGACCTCGGGTTTTCACCGTCTTCCGAGCTGAGTGTGCGGACACTCTCAAATCATGTTCGCGAAGTTTAACTAAGGCTTCATTCTTTAATTCTTGCTCTTTGTGTTTAGCCTTAAGGTTATGGAGTTCAATGCCCATGACCTCACACGACTCTTTAGAAGAAGAAGCACTTGCATCAAAGAATCGAATCCTCTGTTCTTGAGCCTTTCCGAGCTCCTGAGCCTTCTCAAGTTCTTTTTTAAGAACATCAGCCGAACTAGCGCGAGCTTCTGACTGAATCAGCGCCTCCTTAAGGTCTTTCCCTGATTGCTCCAAAGTTGCAATCCTACTCTGCAGGGACTCACTACCAGCAATGTTGGGAATAACCTGTGATTCGTAACAGCTGACCATGCTAGTAACGAAGCCGGCACACTAAAAGAAATTTTCGGGAGATTGAAACTTAGCATCCTTGAGATTGTACGAAACTAAACTTGAGATGCGTGAAGTGCATAGTTGGAGTAAAGGTCACGAATTTCAGGCCTCCAGCGCTGAAGTTGAGGGATAGGATCACCCGCTTGAGTTCCGAGATGTTTAAAAACATTTGCAGCACGATCGCGAGCTAAACAGAAGAATCTTTGTTATATTTCAACGAGGAAAAACAGACAAAAAGGGCTCAATAAGGATACCTGTAAAAGCAGGATTAGGAGTGGGGCCATGACGGGACGGCTTACTGGACCTTGAGCCTTGAGAACGAGAGTCCTTATCCACACGGGGCCTTACCTCTAAGGTAGGGGCTGTTGGACTGTTAGAATCAACCCGAAGTGAATCGTTGGAAACATGGCAATCATCTCGGGTGGAAAGGACACCTCATGATGAGTTGCCAGAGTAACTTCATTGGAGCCGACCTGGCCCGAACCACCAGAGGATTGAGAGATCGGAGTAGGCGGGGGAGGCATCTCGGGGCGAGTTCTTTTCGAACGCTGAGAGGAACTCGCTGTTGGGTCAACCGCTGAGTCCGAAGTCCGTTTCCTCGAAGTCCTCTTTGGAAGAGAAGCAAGAGTGGCATCGAAGTCATCTCCCGCAGGAGCAGCGGGACCTGGAGGAGGAGATGGGGGACGACTAAAAACCCTGAGAGCTTCAGGAGAACCATCGTTAACAAGGATAGCATTACGATGGACCTCAACGCTAGGTGAAGCCCTCTTTTCTTTACTAATAGTGGCAACAGCGTTCAGCATATCCATCTCCTTGCCCCTTCGCTCACGAAGACTCAACTCACTCCAATCTTCGTCAAAAGTACTTTTAATTTTTCGGCCAAGACGGCGCCTCATCATGTCCAAACCCCGATGAATCCTTTGGATAGTAAAAGACTTCCAGTGAATACGCTGCTCTGAAGCAGTCTTAAAAAAGTTGAAGAAACCTTGATAAAATTCAGGTCCTTTTAATTTATTGTCCGCTGAAAACAAAGTAATATCGAACTCATCAATCCGGAGGGATAGAGTATACTAGTTAAGCAAATAAGAAGAGGTAGAAAAGGAACAGTTTCCTTACCTGGTCCGGACAGAAATTTTGTCTTGAAGATTTTGCTGAAACTTCCGGGAGAGGACTCGTCAATCTTTAACAAGAACAAGTATCTTCTCCAGTTTTCATCTTTAAGAGGAAAACCGTCGAATAATGCTCTATCTGTGCGAGGGTGGAGCGTGAAAGTATCGCTCCCGCGAGCGATGCGAACGCTTAATAACTCAGCAAGTTCATCAAGACCAATGGCGAAGTTCGTCTCCATAGCCACAGTTATCGCGCACATGATATTACGAATTAAATTCGGAGTACATTGCGGGAAAGCAATACCAAGAGCATCCAAGTACAAAAGCAGTAACTCGGGAATAGGAAAGGGCAAACCACAACCTTTAAAATAAACTTCGTAAGCACAACAATATCCGGGGCGCACGGACTCCGGAGACTCATTCGGTTCCGGAAGAACAAGTTCCACATCTTCCGGAATATGGCAAAGGCGCCAGAGCAAGTCGAGCGATTCCTCGGAAGAGAGGGTTGACCAATACGGACCGAATTTGTTCCCCGCTTGCGTACATTCAGTGGCACATGGGTTAGCCATGTTGTCTCCACCGCGATTATAGCAAGCTCTTCTTCCGTTGGGACAATAGCAGCAGAACGAGGCAGCGACATTTCGGAACTTTCAAGGAAAGGGTAAAAGTAAAGATAGAGGAGAAAGATTAAAAAAAAATTTTGGGTTTACTTTTATTTTCAACCGCCACAAAGAATATGGGGAAGTGGAGCGGTTTCCCTACGATAATAATATAAAAATTAGGCATCAATCAAGGACAAAATCGACAAAGGTCAGGGAGATCAAATTGCTGTAATCACAAAAATCGAAGCAATGATGGAAAGCACAGCAAATCCGGACAAAATCAAATAAATCAGCATTTAATTCCAAGTCATCCGAGCTCGGAAGACTTGGGGGGCAATTGTTGATACTGGATCCCGACCTCAGGATTGGGCCCGAGTTTAGGCCCAATGAAGAAAGATCAACCATGTTATAAGACAATAAAAAGAGCAGCTCGGAGAAGGGTGAGCTCGGGCACGGAAAGGAGCTCGGAAGGCCAAGATGAAAGAGAAGGCCCAAGCCCATGAAGAGTTCAAATATAGTTGTTACAACAATAAAGGACAAGATCAAAACCGACGTCATTAATGTAAATAATTGTAATAATGGTATTAAATGCAATTTATGTCTTAGAATGGGAGTATAAATATAAGATAACCCCAATGTAATAGAGAGGACAATTTTTGGCAATAATACCTATACTCGCACTTTCTCTCTAACAAATTATTGTTTAAAATTCTTTGCTTATTTCTAGATTATTATTCATTCTCTATTTTTCGATTCGTTATTATTTGAGTGTTGGATCCGAGATCCACAATTATCATACTCACTCAAGTGACTAGTGTCATCAGAATTATTTATACCACCAAATTATGAATTTTCACTAGCATTTGTTCTTGTCACAAATTTATCTAAAGAACCTCTTAGTGATTGAACACACAAGTCATCTTGTTTTTTTTTTTTTTTCTGACATCCAGATTCTTGTCCCGTCATGATGCAATCTAGATGCAAAGTAAAAGGAAGAAATAACACCTAAATTTTGGAGAATGATCTGATTATCTGAATGTCAGAAGAACAATATAAACATGAAATACTAAATGGATGGAATAATAATATAAACAATATAAACAGAAGATCAGTTGTTAGTGAGTATTGGAATACTAAATACTAGTATAGAAAAAAGCAAAGCAAGAATCAAACAAGACATAATTCATAAACTGTCCGGATGAAGGATCGATCGGTCTAGTGTGATCCAAACCTGAAAAATTCGCATGTTCTGCGCATAGAGCTGGTTTGTTAATGGGTTGCCTCCCATTCAGCGCTTGTTTATGGTCTTCAGCTCGACCGGGTGAGTTCTAAGCAGGTGGAGGATCAGTCAAGGGAAGTGACTAAGGCTTTTCTAGTACTTCATCCGCGAGATATCGCTTAAGGCGTTGCCCGTTGACAACAAACTCAACACCATCTACACTTGCAAGGACTACAACACCATAAGGACGAACCTCTGTGATCTGGAACGGGCCTGACCAACAAGATCGCAGTTTCCCAGGAAAAAGTCTTAACCGAGAATTGAAAAGTAAGACTCGATCATTAACTTCAAAGTGCTTAGGAATAATATTCTTGTCATGCCAAGCCTTAGTGCGCTCTTTGTAGATCCTGCTATTCTCATAGGCATTCATTCAAATCTCATCAAGTTCATTAAGCTGGATCAGGCGTCTCTCCGCGGCAGTCTTGGTGTTGAAGTTTATTTGCTTTGTGGCCCAAAATGAGTTGTATTCAAACTCAACCGGCAAGTGACAAGCCTTCCCATAAACGAGTGTGAATGGGGTGGTTCCTATTGGTGTCTTATAAGCCGTCCGATAAGCCCATAATGCGTCGTCAAGCCTCAGCGTACAGATAAAGTATAGTAAGTTAAATTCAACAAAGCAAGCAAACAAAGCAAACATGTAAATCAATTAATAAAAAGCATTGGGCATAGGGTGTTCTTCCAGGAGGTGAGATGACAATTCAGGAAAACAATGGGAATTATTAAGTACCGTTCTTAAACTCAAAGCACAAATATAAAGACAACTCGCTATCGCGCAATTATCTATCTAAGCAATAAATTTCCTAAATCTCGTTTGAACCAAGCAAAACAAGCAAGCTTTACAGAACATGTTTGATATGTTCACAAAGTGCCTTAACATCAACTCTCGTTGGCTATGGACACTTTGCTCATCTATGCTAATTCAGGCGACTAACAGCACTTCTGATGTCACGATAAATCAACCTAAGATCTAAGAACAAGGTAGCTAATCAAGTCCTAGCAATAAGAACAACAATATATGAATAACCAAATAGATAAATTCCCATGACTAACAACCTAACTAATCATTCACAACATCCCTTCCGAAACCCTAAACCCAATAGAGAAACTACTCAGACATAGAGATAGAGAACAAGCAAATCAACGAAGAAGACATGATTAAATAGAAAGAAAGGGATGAATAAATCTTCTCCCAAACCTTCTTAATAGGTTTACAAACTAGAAAATTGAACAGAATGAGTCTCTCTAGCTCTACAGGTCGAGCATAGGGTTTATATAGCAAGAGAAATTAGGTTTAGGAAGAGTCTACTCAATTTGGAAACTTTCCATAACTTTCTAAAGGGGCACCGATCGGTCTCAAGTGTGGACCGGTCGGTCCCGACCTTCTGGGACAATTCCTGCGTCAGCTTCATCTGCTCGGCTGCTTGACATCTCTTTAGTAAAACGACCATAACTCTTGATCACACCGTTGGATTTCCTTCAAACCACTTGGAGATGAAAGCTAACTCCCTCATCTATCGGAGGTAAACATATCAGAAAGATCCAATGGTGGAAAGCTCTTCGTATGAGGCCATACTTCTGACGGGTATGCACGACTCTGCATCTTCACATGTATGTTTGCATCCAAAATGATCCAAAACTCTGCCTTCTGTTCCAAACACCTAAAAACCCTGATAAAATACATAGTGAAGCAAAAATACCTAGAACCTATTTTATAGTTATAGAAAGACTCAAAATACAAACCTAAATCTTAGATAGAAAACTGTAAATATGAGACTTATAATCTAAGACTAACAATTAGTTACTGACTAATATGTTATGTTTTATGTTCATTGCATGATATCAAACAAAAAGCCTTCAATTTGATTTGGATTTTGGAGTCTCTACGAGACTAGGAGAATTACAAGTCTGCATTTCTTTTTGTGTTGGAATTTTCTCGGTTTTATTTGTGTTATTTTGTTATGAGTTTGAACTTTTAATCTCAGTTTGGTTGGTGACTTGGTGTTATTTTGTTTGAGTTACAACTTTGGTTTCGGTTGGTTTATGTTATTTTGTATGAAACTTATGAGTTTAAACTAGTCACTTTGTTGTTGTTGTTTGATGAATTTAAGTTAATGTCTACAGTTTTAATTTAATTTAATGTGTTAAATTCATCAAGTTGTATTAGTTATTCGGTTATTTTCAGATTTGTTTGGTCTGAAAACAGGTATTTTTTGATTTGTTTGGTTTGAAAACAGGTATTTTCGGATTTTTTTGGTTAGAAAACAGTTACTTCGGTTTGTGAAAATCCGATCCGATCCGAACCGATTGTAAATTCGGTTTAAGGCGGATTTTTCATTTTTAATCCAAACCGATCCAAACTCGAGTGCATCTGAACCGATTCCGATCCGAATTATTGTAAAAGCCGAATGGATCTTCATAGCTCCAATCCGAAAAACCAAAAATCCGAATCATCCGATTTGAAACCGAACCGAAGTCCGAACCCCCAGGACTAGTTCTGGGCCAAAGGCATGCTTATGAATGCGTTAATTTGGTTTGGATTTCCTTCTATCCCTCGTTTGGTGATAATATATCCGAGGAATTCTCTGTATAGAACTCCAAAAATGCATTTGGCAGAGTTAAGTTTTCTCGCATATTTATTTAGAATTTCGGAACATTGAACCAATGTTCAACATGGTCGGACTCACTGATATTCACAAAACAAATAAAACCTATCATACACTATACCGGATCAAAAACGGTAATCATAGTACTACTTTAGGGTCGAATTCACAGAGACCAGAGATACACTTTAAATTAATAGATCAAATTAAGCTAAGACAAAATAAGAGTTTGATTTCAAACAACCTAACCAGAAGTAAAACAAACAAATAAATAACAAAAGAATATTAGGCATAGAGAAACCATCCAGGATGTGACAAAACAATTAAACTAATTAACAGGAAATAGTACAATACGTCCTAGAACTCAATTCACGGATATAAGGTAACTCGCTCTCGCGTAAATACCTACTTAGTAATACTATTTTAGAGAACCGCTCTCGCGTGATCCTAAAGTAAAACTAGCATTAATAAGAAGATTGATATGTTCACAAGATGCCATGGGAAGAACTTTCGTTGTCAGGCCATGGAACCTCGCTCGCCTAATATTGGTTCTAGCAATTAAACACCGCTCTCGCGTCTAGTCTAATCACCTAAGATCTTAGAACAAGTTAGCTACTCAAGCCCTAAGCACTAAGAATAACATTAGAAGAAGAACTATAAAATAAATTCCCAAACTAACAACTTAACAATCGGTCACATCCCTTCAGAGTAACCCTAGGCTAATAAGGAAACTACTCAAGCATAAAAATAGAAACAAAGATGAAGCTATGAAGAAACATCTTTATAAAATAAAACTAAGAGTGTATTGAGATATGAATCTCTTACAAACTCTAAAAGGGAGAGAATGAATTGTGTGTGATTACAAGAGGTGAGCCCCTCTTTATATAGTAAAGGGAGAGAGGCCGCAAAAGGAAAAGAGAAGAGAAAATGGAAAGAAGAAAAATGGAAATCGTTGGAGAGTCAGCAAGCGGGGATTGATCGATCCTCGGTGTGGATCAGTCGATCCCACCGTCTTTTCGTCTTGGGCTAAGGCCTTTGATTGGATCGAACGGTCCATGGGCCTGGTTGGTCGGTTCTGCCGCCTGTTCAACCGTGGGTCGCAATTCTTCATGGATCGATCGATCCTTGGTGTGGATCGGTCGATCCTTCTTTATTTCTTCACGATTGGTCGACTTCTTCATGCTTAGCCCATTTGCACTCTTATTTGATCCAAAATCCTTTCTTTTCCAATATTCTCTCTTTAGACCTGTAAATCACTAAGTAAAGCAAATAGTCCTAATATCTATCTAATATAGGTTAGTTGACTCAAAATACAATCCTAAAACATAGACTAAAAACGATAAAAATAAGACTCATCAATTCCCCCAGACTTGAATCTTCGCTTGTCCTCAAACAAGAACAATCTGAAATACAAATCTTAAAGGGAAAGGTTTGAAAACAAGAACTTACAACTTCTCGAGAATCTCCGTACATCTTCCGTAAATCCATCACTCAAAGGATTGAGCTTACAACATGTACTAACCATTGGCTTAGCAACTCTCCGTACTGATGTCCCGAGATCTCAAGGAAGCTCCAAAATCTTCTTTGTTGACTCCCTACATTCATTCTTTACAAGCATGCGGTCTCAACGAGGGAGTATCGATCAAAGATCGCGTAGACGCTTACCTTCCTCTAGCTCCCAAGACATTCTTCTTATGATTCCTTTCCTCCTCTCCTCTTTTGCTCTTTTGAGATCGATTTCTCCCTACTTTTCTAGGGTATCATTTTTTTTTTTTCTATCGATCTCCTTTTCTTTTTAGCCCGGGGTTGGTTTTCATTAGTCCGAAGTATGCAAGGGGGTAACCACACATCCCTCGGCCCACGTCTTTGTTTACCACATCCCTTTTCGTTTTTTTTTTCTTTTTTTTTTCTTCTTTTCCTTTTTCAGGAGAAGAGAGGGGAATCCATACTTTTTTGAAGTTATGCGCGTCTTGGAGAGCTTGAGTCAGAGGTCGCGTTCGATGTATACCAAGCCCCAAGTTGAGAAGATTAAGTCCAAATTAACGTCTTGTCACGGGTGGAGTCAACGCCAAGTCAATCAGATTTCCAAGAGATAGGGACTTCTGATGAGTTGTTCGGCTAATAGTGTTCCAATCTTCGGCTCTTCAAAAGAATAATGATGATGGATAGCAGAAGATATTAGTACGAACACACGATTCACAAAAGAAGTTTCAAGTTCTAAACCATTTTGACTCAATAAAACGACTCAAATAAAATGAAAATGTTAGCATAATAATCACATATCCCCCCAGACTTACTTCACACCGTCCCGGTGTGTAAGAAAAATCAAAGAAAGGAAATGCAAAGCATAAGAAAACAAAAGTCAGAAAACATAGCACGGATCGATCGATCCTGATAGGGGATCGGTCGATCCTACCGTTAGAGATATAAATCCAAATACAAAAATACATAAGTGCAAAAAGAAACTAAAAATATATAGTACAAAGGATAGAACCAGTGGATAGGAGTCTAAGCTGAAGGTGGAGTGTCGAAAACGCATGGGCCTCGCTTGGTACGAATGCGGAAATCGTCCTGCACGCTAGTCTCCGAATCATCATGGCTAGATGAAGAGTGCCATGTACGGGATCGGCCAAGGAGGGTCTGAAGAGTACTCCTCATCATCATCGGCGAAGCGAACAGCACAGCAGCGAAGGCATCGTCCTCAGGATCAGCCTCGTGTACAGGAGTAGGCTCGCGTGGAGGCGGTGGTGGTGGTGGTGCAACGCAGCAAAGCCAAGAAGCAATCTTGGTCAGCAGGGTGTTGTTCTTCTTGGTTGTCTCGCAGACCCAACGCTCCATCTCTGTAGTCGGCTCCAGTGGATCCGTAGCGGTGTAAGCGCTCACGTCAAGCTCAAATGGAGGCACCTGTCCGTAGAATGGCTGAAATGGCGGTGGCTGAGATGCAGAAGGCTCAGAAGGGCCAGCCTCATCAGTGCGTCTAGTACGTGCTGCTCTCCGGACACCATTAGTCTTCGGCGGGATAGATCTCTCGCAAAGCGCCCCAGCAAGCGGGTTGCAACCAATGTTTCCTGGAATAGCGAGAGATGTCAAATCAATGCGGGGCAGGCGAATGTACCTGTAGACCCCGTCAGAATCCTGGAAGCGGTAGACTAGCGAGTGGCGGATGAGGATCTCGCTCGCGTAGAGGTGCTCCCGGTCAATGAATCGCGCCTTATGCTCAGGAATGGGAGGCGCGATGTTGAAACGGCAATGGGTGAAGATGGGTGTCACCAAGCTCCCTATCATAATCGTCTTCTTCTTAGATCGAAGTGCTTGCTTCGCCACCTGGATGAACTCCTTGACAAGTAGTGCAGCAAAGTTGACGCGGTGCGTCTTGTTGTAGTTGGCCGCGGTCGGGTCGGTGATGAATGTATGGAGTCCATAGAAGCACATGGAAAGCTCGGGGAGCTGCAAAGTACCCATCTCAGCACGGGCAAAGATAGTGCTGCTCATGAAGCATACTGCCAAGCGAATCACCGGGCTGCGGATAAGTGCCTGCTTGGCACCTCTAGACACGTACTCACCAGACCCAAAAGTCTGCCAGAATGCAGAAGGATCAGTGATGCCATCGAACTGGGTCTTCTCGCGAGGCGGGAAACCGTAGAGATCACACAACTGGTGGAGTGTGATAGTGAAGTGTCTCCTAGACAGGAAAAAGGAGATGAAGGCATATGTGGCATCAAGCGGATCCATCGGAAAGTGCACCTGGAGCGTGGTGAGAAACTCAGTTGCGGCATTGGGATAGATATTCCATTGCTTCTCCGGGAAAGAACCGAAACCAGCATTGCGCAGAAATCCCAGGACATCATCGAGGATGCCCATCGCGCTCAGAACATCGGTTTCCAGAAACTGTGTGGGCTCGAACTTGCAAGCGCGGAGTGCAATGGTGTTGGCTTAATCCTTTTGGGTCCACTCTCTCTCTCCTTGTTTCTCTCACGTGCCCTATAGAAGTGTGCTTCGATGGCATAGAGGGGTTCCCTACTCCTCCAAAAACACTTTTGTAGGCCGGGATAATTTAACCAAGCTTCTTCGAAACTATACTCGTCCGGCACCATCCTCACTCGCATTTCGAACATGTTGAGATCATGTGGATGAATCTCATCTCGCATTCCTTCTTGATTCACGGTGGGATCAACGCATGGAGGGTTGCAATTGCAATTCCTCTTCACGACTCCGATACTATGTAGAGGGAAAGGCCATTGGCGATTCGCGCGAATACGAGGCATTCTCTTCATCACCACGAACACATCGACAAAGTTAGATTCCAAGCGATTGGCTTCAAGCACCAGATGGTAGGCTACATTCTTGTCAATCTTGGTGAAGGTCATCTTGGGTTCTTCAAGGTCAAACACGGCTCCAACCGTGGTCAAGAACGCACGTCCCAAGATCAAAGGGGTTTTCGAACCTCCACTCATATCTACCACATGGAAGTCGGTGGGCACTAGGTGGTTGCCTATATGCACCTCCACATCACCAATAAAGCCTTGAGGAGTAGTTGTGGAAGCGTTGGCAAACTTCAAAGAGCATTGAGAAGTCTCCATCCCTTGGAGATCAAGCCTACGGACGGTCGCCATGGACATGACGTTCACACTCGATCCCGAGTCACAAAGGGAATTGTTGAAAACTTCTCCATCAATCGAACACGGTGATAACATGGGATTTTCGCCCATTTTAGCTATTGTTTTAAAAGTGTTTTAATAAGGTTTTGATACATTTCTGATGTATTCGAGCCAATAACTCAATATTTGCAAGAACGAAGGGGTTTTACAGGTTTTAGGTAAAAAGGGACCAAAAGGGAGCAAAAGGACTTGCAGGACAGTTTCGGACCACCAGAAGTTTGGCATTCGTTGAAGACCTTCCTCTGAAGCAAATAGGGAGATTTTGGTATCATTGGAAAGCTTAAAGAGTCAAGATTTACCTCCAAGTGGAATCGACCAAATCCGAGTTTTCAATCAGAAGTTATGATTGTTTGAAGACAGACCTGTCCAGCCGCACGGCCAAGCAAGCGCCGTGCGGCTAAGTGCCTTCCCACCGCACGACGGGAGCCCGTGTGTGCGGCCAAGACTTGTTTTTAGCCGCCTCAAATCCCAAGATGTGCAACATAAAGCCCGGTTCGTTTGTCCCATGAATCTAACTCGAGGAAGGAAACCCTAACCCTAATTCTGAGCACCTAGGACTATAAATACACATCTAAACTTAGGGTTTGGAGTGTGCTCGTTTAGAAGAAGGAGAGGAGCCGCCTCATTCACGCCCAGCCGCCTTGGAGAAGCAGCAAGAAGACTTGGAGAGCGTCGTTTGGACGTCTCGCCAAGCATCTCTCTTCGTTAACTTCTCTGAGTTTCTTTATCTCTTTCATTATCTGCTTTTACTTTGTTGTTTAGGAGAAGATCTTCAATCTCTTTACTTGTTATTGAGAGAGAACCTCTGAACCTTCTTTGTTTTGCTTTAATCTATTCATACGTTGCTGGTTATGATTCTTTTCATTCTTGTTTTGATGATTAACCCTCATATGTGCGAATAGTTCTTTTCGTTGGGCCTAAGGGTTTTCGAAAGGGGATTCATGGATTGTTAAATTAGGTTGTTAGACTCATGTTTATTTGATTATAGTTCTTCATCTAGGTTAATCCGTGTTAGCATTAGGCTTGAACGGCGTGTTAGCTTCTGATTCTAAGGAGATTTACTTTGTGACCGTTAGTTGAATCACCTTTACTATCTAGATGAGCATCGTTTACAATCCGATGAACCCTAAAAATTTCATTCGATTACAAGCAAGTAAGGAGAAGAGAAGAAGAAGTTCAATTAACCTTGTGTCCATCCACCACCATCACCACTAGATACGAATTGGCAACAATTCAAGTCTGGGGGAGATACCAACCTATCCATCATTCCATTTCTACCAAACAAGGTGACATTGTTCTAAAACTTTAATCTTTTATTTCCATATACTTAATATCATCTTTCCTCACCGAGGACGGTTCGATTTAAGTCTGGGGGGAAGGATGTTCCATCCTTTACTAATGTGCTACTTTCTTTTTGTTGACTTGCGAAATTTTCCATTTTTTACATCGATACTGAATTTTTCAAAATTAGTAGGGAATTAGGACCTTATCATATGATGAGTAATCATTTTCTTTTGAATTTGATTACGAACATTAAAGTGTTCTAAATCATCTTCTGAGTGACAACTTTTGCAGGATTCATTTAGAGCGGACAATACCCAGAACATCACAATCAGATCGCTCCCCAAAAATTCCATCCTACGGAGATTCAGATGGAACTGATATTAACTCTATTTTATTTGGACTTTAACCTAACTTTAATTCTCTCTTATTCAAGGTGTTAGATCAGGGAAACGAGCGGATACATTCAGGACATCACACCATCTTTTCACCAATCTTTTTCGATGATCCTGAATGGCCACTCATTTTTAGTGGTTCCCACCCTTAACCTTAACCTCATTTCAGACCTCATGCATTCTCTTTTCTTTCCTGTTCTAGCAGTTATGTGCAAAAACGCCGGAGAGAAAGGAACGACGCGGTTTCCAATCAAGAAGAATAACAGGATTACAAAAAGCCGGAGTCAGTGCATAGAGCTGAGATAGAGAAAATAAGCAACCTATTGGATCCACGAATTTAAGGTAAATTACGTGAACTTTTGAGATTAGTGTACCATTTCCCCTTTTCGAAAAAAAAAATAGGAAAGAGAAAGAAAGAATAGAGAAGGCGGAAGTGAAACCACGGTAACCTCCAACATAATTAAGCTCCTCCAAGTCTTCATCTTCTTCCAACTCACATGCCTTCATTGGTTATTGTTCACGCGCAAGAAGAAGGTTCACCTTCTGCGTGAGTTCCTTAAGTGCATCAGCCTCAATTGCTTTCACCTTAACCGATCGGTCATACTCGGGAGCATGGTCACTATTGCTTCGTGCCAAATTCTCGATAAGTGCTGTCGCTTGTGCCACAGTATTGGTTGAGAAGTCTCCCTTGCTTGCCGTGTTAAGAGCCATTAGGTATTGTGTGTCAATACCGCCATAGAAAGTGGTCATGAGGCTTTCTTGAGTGTAGCCGTGATGGGGGCAGTCCTTCACGTACTCTTTGAATCGTTCCCAAGCTTCATTGAAAGTCTCAGTAGCCTTTTGCTTGAAGGCAACAATTTGGTTCCTCATACGTGCTGATCGAGCCTTCGTATAGAAGTGATTCAGAAACTTAGCACGACACGCTTCCCAAGTGGTTATGGAACCGGGCTCCAACATCTGGAGTCATCGCAACGCCTTATCCGCAAGGGAGAACTTGACAACGTCAGCCTCAGATAGTCATACAGGACTCCATTAGCCTTCGTGGTATTGCATAGTGCTTCAAATGCCTCGATGTGATCCATCGGGTTCT
Source organism: Erysimum cheiranthoides (assembly GCA_011420285.2). Taxonomy (NCBI): domain Eukaryota; kingdom Viridiplantae; phylum Streptophyta; class Magnoliopsida; order Brassicales; family Brassicaceae; genus Erysimum; species Erysimum cheiranthoides. The sequence continues at coordinate 13,789,607 of CM022179.2, read as the reverse complement.
CCGTGGGTAAACCTTTAAAGCATCGGTTTTGGACGAGGTTGATCAAGCTATACTTGATCTCATAGTCCTGACGTGTAGGATTCGGAGGACGAAGCGCAGACCGGTTTGCGTAGAAGCGATCCGGTGTATCCTGCTCGCCAAGCGTACGAACGGGTTGTGCAGCAGCAAGAGGATCGACCGGTCCAGGTGGTGGATCGATCGGTCCGGGAGCACGCGGATCGTTTGGTCCAAGAATTAGATCGACTGGTCCGGCGGCAACAGGCAAGACATTCGGAGGATTGTTCCCTCCTTCAGCAGCTGGAAAAGCAGGTGGATTAGCTCCTTCTGGTTGCACATCTTGAGGATTCATCTCAGCTGGTTCAGAGTTGGCTTTCCTTCTTCGTTCCGAACGGCCTAGTTCTTCGTTAGAGAGTGCAACTAAATCGGTAGCCTTGTGGCTTCTCAATTGCATGCACCTGAAAACAAAAACAAAGTAAGATAATTAGTATAATACGAAAAATAAAATCTTAGAGTAAATTCAATTCTAAAACTCTAAACGTATCTATTGGTCCCCGACAACGGCGCCAATTTGATCTTCACAAAACAAATAAAACCTATCATATACTATACCTGATCAAAAACGGTAATCATAGTAGTACTTTAGGGTCGAATCCACAGAGACCAGAGATACACTTTAAATTAATAGATCAAATTAAGTTAAGACAAAATAAGAGTTTGATTTCTAACAACCTAACGAGAAGTAAAACAAGCAAATAAATAATAAAAGAATATTAGGCATAGAGAAACCATCCAGAATGTGACAAAACAATTAAATTAATTAACAGGGAATATTACAATACGTCCTAGAACTCAATTCACGGATATAAGGTAACTCGCTCTCGCGTAAATACCTACTTAGTAATACTATTTTAGAGAACCGCTCTCGCGTGATCCTAAAGTAAAACTAGCATTAATAACAAGATTGATATGTTCACAAGATGCCATGGGAAGAACTTTCGTTGTCAGGCCATGGAACCTCGCTCGCCTAATATTGGTTACAGCAATTAAACACCGCTCTCGCGTCTAGTCTAATCACCTAAGATCTTAGAACAAGTTAGCTACTCAAACCCTAAGCATTAAGAATAACATTAGAAGAAGAACTATAAAATAAATTCCCAAACTAACAACCTAACAATCGGTCACATCCCTTCAGAGTAACGCTAGCCTAATAAGGAAACTACTCAAGCATAAAAATAGAAACAAAGATGAAACTATGAAGAAACATCTTTATAAAATAAAACTAAGAGTGTATTGAGATATGAATCTCTTACAAACTCTAAATGAGAGAGAATGAATTGTGTGTGATTACAAGAGGCGAGCCCCTCTTTATATAGTAAAGGGAGAGAGGCCGCAAAAGGAAAAGAGAAGGGAAAATGGAAAGAAGAAAAATGGAAATCCTTGGAGAGTCGGCAAGCGGGGATCGATCGATCCTCGGTGTGGATCGGTCGATCCCACCGTCTTTTCGTCTTGGGCCAAGGCCTTTGATTGGATCGAACGGTCCATGGGCCTGGTTGGTCGGTTCTGCCGCCTCTTCAACCGTGGGTCGCAATTCTTCATGGATTGATCGATCCTTGGTGTGGATCGGTCGATCCTTCTTTATTTCTTCACGATTGGTCGACTTCTTCATGCTTAGCCCATTTGCACTCTTATTTGATCCAAAATCCTTTCTTTTCCAATATTCTCTCTTTAGACCTGTAAATCACTAAGTAAAACAAATAGTCCTAATATCTATCTAATATAGGTTAGTTGACTCAAAATACAATCCTAAAACATAGACTAAAAACGATAAAAATAAGACTCATCACTCACATAATTGTTTTAGTAGCATGTCGTGAATATAAATCTCAATACGAGGTGTTGATCATCATGATTCATCATAATTTGATTTTAACCGGAAAATGCATCCATGAAGGTTAATAACTCAAGTCTGACCATGGATTCGACGACTCGATCAATATGTGGAAGTGGAAAGTTGTCTTTGTTTCTCGAGATCGATTTTTACCTCGGTAGTAATCTTTTCCGAAATCTGGCTGCTAGGTGAGCTCTGAATTTTAACCATAGTGTTGAACGACGTTAATTGCTATTGAGGTTTTAACTTATGGCTAGTCATATAACACGAGAGGGAGACTTCCTGTTTTCCGTGGATTGTTTTAAATCATGTAGGTAAAGGAAAATTTGATGCATTGGTGATAGGTTGATGGGATTCCTTTCATCTGGAAATTGAAAAGGGTTCCAAGGATTATGTTGTATGATGCCAGTCTATCAAAGACAGTGAAATCTACGACTGAAGGACCTACCGTGAGCAATGGAAGCTTTATTGATCCTAAAGACTTTGACGTGTCATTTGTAAAAGTAATTAAGGGGATATGTGGCTCTTTGATATCAAACTTGCTTCTTCCCATGCATTCGAGAGTTATGAGGAATATGATATCTACCGAACTCCTTGTGTCAATTAAAATTCTTTTCACTTCGAAATTAGCTACTTCAAGAGTAATTACGAGTACATCCTCATGTGGCTTCACTAGGTGTTAAAAATTTTTTCCCCTAAAGCATAGTATTTTGTTACGAAAATTGGAATTAGCTCCTCGACTAACTTTCATGACGGCAGCACACTGATGCTTTTTTAATTCCCGAATAGAATCACGAAAGAGCTTAGAACCTCTCATTATGATGTCGATTTGTTCATTTTGAGGTTTTGTTCGGTGCTATCTCCATCACTTTTGTCATGCCACTATTCGTCCATGAATCTTATGATCTTGCCATATCCTTATGATACTGATGGACAAAATCATCAGTAAAGGTTGATAGATTTCTAGTGGCCCATAGGTCAGCGAGATGTCTCTTGAGTATCCCGCAATTCTTGGTGGAGTGTCCGTTAACCTGATGAGTATGCAATATATTTCCCATCACAAATCCATGTGTTTAAGGATAAAGTCCCAAAATTTCCTTTCCCAAAAAAGATGTGTTGATGTTATTATTGTGCGGTTTAATTCTAAACCGTTTCTGCAAAACTTAGAGCTATTAATTGATTTTGGTTTCACATATTTGCAAAACCGTTTCAAAAAATATCTACAAAACGTAATTTTTCTTCCTCAGCCTCTATCCAGATGTTCGCACAAAATAAAGCATCCTAGATAGTTATTGGTCGGTTCACAATGAGTTCTTCTCCAAATATCGACTCGTGCCAGAGTCCGTTTTTCAAAGCCGAAAGAGTTGTTGAATGTGATACTCGAGGAATATTCGCAATTATTTCTTTTAGTATTATTATAAATTTCGAAGAGGCTCATTTGGGCCTTGTGATAGACCCAACAAATCAAAGTTCGAGGTCCCCTTTTCTATGAACATAGAATAATGTTTGTGAAAAAACTAATGAAAACGCGTTAAAACTATTAATTGATTTTGGTCCTAATTGGGTGAACCATAATTTTCTGATGGCCCGGATAAATTTTCCGAGAAAAGCTTACAAAAACCCACATCCTCTTCATGTTCATCCTGATCAACATGTCCCACAACAAATTGGAAAGCAACAAGATGATTTTTTTGGGTCACCTTTTCCATCATAAGTTGGCAAATTGACCTTATAGGTGTCCTTTGTATGAAGATTAGCAATCTTCTGAGGTAAACGGTGTTTGGATTGTCTCTTCAACAACTCGATCGATCTCGGGAGCCAAGTTAATTTCATGATGGAATTTGGATTGGATTCCCATGAGCTCGCGCTGAACTTCTACGTACTCCAGATACGGAGCTCGATTAACGGCTACATTCGTCAACTCGGGATGGCCGATATTGCCCGTTGTTTAATCATTCCAAGTACTATGGGGTTTCCCGTAGGAAGATCACCAGGGGTATTATCCCATGGAAGATTTGTATGCGAAGGTGTCGCATGGAGTTAGAGAATTACAAACTTCTAGAGACTCGAATTGTAGTTGGGTTCGAGCGGTTCTTTTGTTCACCTCTAGCGCTCTTATTACCGATTGCCTCTGTTGTTCTTGCAATCAAAGAACCTAGACGTGTCGAAACAATACTTTGATTTGTGTTTATAGTTACATGGGTAGTGCTCAGAGTGGCAACATTTTGTTCGAGGCTCTCGAATTTGGAAGAGAGAGTGGTTGTACAATCAGTTAGAGCTATTATAGCCTCAAAGATAGTGTTTTGATCAGTCATGATGTTTGTTCCCTTAAAGGTCTTGGGTAGAATAGTGGTGGGTGAGGATGTTTTCGTCCCCACAGACAGCGACAAAATATGGATACAAGATCCGACACTCAAATATATTGCTTAAAATTTAGAAGAAAGTATTAAAAAATTACTGAGAAGCGATTTGTATATATCCTTGTTCTTAGAAAAAAATCTTCTCCCACTATATAAATTGTGGTCTTATTTATACCCAAATGATCATAATATTTATCACATTTATTTCATTGACCTTCATTTTTGTGTCAGTCTTTATTTTGTTTTCATTGTTGTAACTGTTGGGTTTTGATTTGGTCTTGGTTATTTCGTTTCAGTAGTTTGAATAAACTCCTGGTATGTGGGAGCGAGTAGTTAATAGTGGTCCTAGTATTTAGCTCTCTTAGTTCGCTTCCGTTAGTTTCGTTTAGCACGTTGTTGTTTTGGCTATTTAAAAGCCTGCAATCTTTATCAATAAAGCATCGAAGTATTTTGACAAATCCTGCAAAGTATTTTGAGTAAACCTGCAACTAAAGTTTTTAACAAATGGTAACAGAGCCACTTCAAATGAAATCTGATTCAGTGAAACACGAGTAAGTGGTGAGTGAAAGAGGAGTGAGTTGTGAGTGAAAGAGGAGTGAGTGACATAGGAGTGAGTGGTGAGTGAAAGCGGACTGAGTGGTTAAAAAAAAAGCAAAAAGGAGAGCAAAGAAATGGCTAACTCAGAGAAATTCGTCCAGCCGACCATTCCAAGATTTGATGGTCACTATGATTACTGGGCAATGACGATGGAGAACTTTCTAAGGAGTAGAGAGATGTGGAGTTTGGTGGAAGAAGGGATTCCGACAATGGCAATCGGGTCATCCATTGCCGCCTTAACCATTACAGAGGCCCTGAGGCAAAAAAACAAAACATAACATCTACTATATATTAAGAAACACTGAAACAATCGTTTACAAAAAGAAAGTAAGAAAAAACAAAACGTTTACAAAAAGAAAACAACATCAATGTCATTTTGCATTTTTCCTCCAACAAATATAAATAAAACATCCACACAAAATAAAAATTTTCCATTGTGCTCTCATTTTCTTGATTTTGTGCTCTCCATTACTAGTAGTTGGTCTTGTAACTTTGTGCTATCCTCTGCTTGTAGTTAGTCTTGTAAGCTTGTTTTATCCTTTTTATCTCCATAAATATAGACTTTAACATCCTTTTAAACCTAAAAAAAAAAAACAAAAGCCAATAGTCATTCTTGAAAGATAAAAACGATCACAAAATCCGATTTTTAGCAGCTTTAGTCGATGCAAATCATGAATAATTGTTTCAGTATCAAACTCTCCAATATGTTATTTTCGATGCAAAAAATAGCTAAACCATTCAACCTTTCTTGAGACATCGAAAATCTTGTTTTCTTTTTGTGCTCTCCAATGCTCTCCAATATGTTATTTTCGATCAAATCTAGTCTTCACCGAAGACATTGCCATGTCCACCACAACCAAAACGTAATCGACTCTAAAAGCCTGTTCACTTGATTGTACTTCTTCATCCAAACCAGTTTCATCAAATTGTTTTTTCTAAAAACACGACACTTGCGTGGAAATATAGGATCTACATCCATATCACGAGCAATATTTTGAGCTATACTCAAACTAGAACTAAACCCTTCATTTCTATACTTCTCAAAAACAAACACACACCTTGCAATTGTTTAAAAGCATTATCAATGCACAATGATTTAGACTGTAAATTCTTACTCACTGAATTTATAGCAAACAAAATATCATACCAAATAACAACGCCAAGGATAAATTTAACATTATCAAATGCCATGATTAAACTTTCAGCATCACTCTTTGTCATAGCATCATAACAAGACTCATATAATTCCAATAAAGCTGATCTTACTTGTGGAGCTTGGAATCTAATAGCTTTAGCACTTTTAATTCGACTCTGCCAACGTGTGTTACACAAAAAATTTAAAGTAAAAGAAGAAACTTGATCAAGCAAAATTTTCCATCTCTTAGAAGAACTAGAAAATAATGCATATATGCGTTGCAAAATTCCAAAGAAAGAAATAGCCTTTACACATGAATGAGCCATATCACTAACCACAAGATTAATACTATGACAAGCACATGACATATACAAAGCTTTTGGATTTACATCAAGTAATGGCTTTTGAACACCTTGATGTTTTCCTTTCATGTTAGAACCATTATCGTAACCTTGACCTCTAATTTTCTCAAAATCAAGAGTAAGAGACTTTAAAGAATCTAGTAACTTATCAAAGAATCCTAATCCGGTGGTGTTATCCACTTTTAAAACTATAAGAGGTACTCTTCTACACTTGCTTTTCTATTTGATATTTTCACACATCGAATTATTAAAGTCATTTGCTCTTGATGGCTCACATCCGGTGTAACAACCCGCCCCGTGGGACCCGTCATGCCCACGTGGCCTCACTCCTCCCTAACCTCTCTCTTGTGGACCCCTCCTGGCCCACATGCCCTTCTAGCCCACAAGTAGGTTATTGGTGCGCTTGGCGGATTGTATCCAGGATGCATTATTCTGAGCTAATAGCTGGATCGAAGCTGAGGAAGACAAGAGGTCTACCGCGAAGAAATTCAAAAATTCGCAAACTCCCACCAAGGCAAATAATCAGCCTCCGAACAGAAAATTCGAACCAAGGGAACAGCGAGATCAGAAACGCCTCAGAGTGAACCCGCACAGTAACTCCATCTCGAAATCCAAATTCGGAAAAGGGAAGAAACCTTCTTTTAACACATGGGTCCGAGATGAGAATGCTTACTGCGATATTCATAGGGTCAACGGACATGCAACTAAGGTCTGTGGCATTCTAAAACAGCATCTTGCAGATCTATGGGCATCTGGAACCTTAGCAAGCTTTAATACTGATGAATTTATAGCACAGTATCACAAGACAAAAGAAAATCCAGGCGAATCTCAAGGAAGTAACGAGCGACCTAAGGTGATGGAAATAACACCATCCGAGGGTCCAAAACAACGAATAAACGTTATCATAGGAGGATCTAAATTGTTTAAAGATTCCATTCGAGAGATAAAGAAGCATCAGCGAGCGGCGGTAATGAGCGTATCTCGGGCGCCCACCGTTAGCCTACAAACCACCGTAGTAAGCTTCGACGAGGAAGATACTTCTCATCTGTCAAAACCACATGATGAGGCACTCATGATAACTCTGGATGTAGCGAACTTCGAAGTAACGAAGGTTCTAATCGACATGGGTAGTTCGGTGGACCTCATCTTTCTCCAAACCTTGGAAAAGATGGGTATTTCTCGGGCAGACATTATGGGAACCCCAACGCCATCGATAGCTTTTACAAACGAAACTTCGATGTCCCTGAGAACTATCAAACTGCCAGTTCTCGCAGCAGGGGTACCGACTATTGTCGAATTCACGGTCTTCACCAAGCTTTCTTCCTACAACGTGATCCTCGGGACACCATGGATTTATCAAATGAAGGCAGCACCATCAACCTACCATCAGTGCATTAAGTTCCCATCAAGCGAAGGGATAAAAACCATTTACGGGGATCAGCAAATAGCTCGTACGTGCTACCTTGCAAGTCACAAATTACGTCCACGATAGCAATTACAGAACTTCGGGATTATGCCGAAAACTATTAAAGTTCATAATCTCGCGGATACTACTGAGGAGGTGGTAATCAATGAAGATTACCCGAACAAAAAGTAAAAATTGGTACTTTAATGGATATAAGCGAAAGGGAAGCATTGATTCAAATGCTAAAAGATCACAAAGCCACTGTCAACGATGAGGTAGAAAAACTCTTGGCAATAGGGTAAATTAGGGAGGTAAAGTACCCGGATTGGCTCGCTAATCCAGTTGTGGTAAAAAAGAAAAATGGAAAGTGGAGAGTCTGCGTTGATTTCACCGACCTAAATAAAGCATGTGCCGAGGATAGTTTTCCATTGCCTCATATCGACCGACATGTCGAGTCCACGACTGGTCATGAAAGATTATCCTTCATGGATGCTTATTCGGGTTATAATCAAATCATGATGAACCCCGAAGATCAAGAGAAAACATCTTTTATCACTGACAGAGGGATGTATTGTTACAAGGTAATGCCCTTTGAGCTGAAAAATGCTGGAGCAACTTATCAATGACTTATGAACAAAATGTTTGACGATCTCCTCGGGAGAACGATGGAAGTCTACATTGATGATATGCTCGTAAAATCTTTGAAAGCAACTGATCATGTAAGCCTTCAATGTTTTATAATATTGAACAAATTCGGCATGAAGTTGAATCCTGCGAAGTGTACCTTCAGAGTACCATCTGGAGAATTTTTGGGTTACATCGTAACTAAGAGAGGGATTGAAGCAAATCCAACTCAAATCAACGCATTCTTAAGTATGCCGTCACCTCGGAATGTTAAAGAAGTCCAACGGTTAAAAGGGCGAATTGCGGCATTGAATAGGTTCATCTCACGATCTACCGATAAGTGTCTTCCTTTTTATCAATTGTTGAAAGGGAACAAACAGTTTATCTGGGATGACAAATGCGAGGAAGCTTTTTCTCAACTGAAATAATATTTGACAACACCACCTGTACTATCCAAACCTGAGTCCGAGGAAAAGTTATATTTATACGTCTCAGTGTCAAGTCATTCAGTCAGCGGCGTTCTAGTCCGAGATGATCGTGGCGAACAGAAGCCGATTTACTATGTTAGTAAAACTCTTCTCGATGCAGAAACACGGTATTCAATGATGGAAAAGTTAGCACTAGTAGTTGTAATGTCAGCTCACAAGTTGCGACCATACTTTCAGTCACATCTAGTCGAGGTGTTAACCTCCCACCCATTACGAACTATTCTACATAGTCCTGGACAGTCGGGAAGACTTGCCAAGTGGGCAGTAGAGTTAAGTGAGTACGATATCGAGTACAAAGGAAGGACCAGTGCGAAAGCACAGGTTTTGGCAGATTTCCTAACTGAGTTACCAACCTCGGTCTCAATTGATGAGCCGGGTATGGGAAGCATGTGGAGGCTCCACGTTGATGGGTCTTCATCTAAACATGGTTCAGGAATTGGCATCAGGCTTGTTGCACCCGGAAAGGAGGTGATAGAGCAATCTTTTCGACTTCTTTTTCTAGCATCGAACAACAAAGCAGAGTATGAGGCTTTAATAGCCGGAATGCGTCTTGCAGCGAGTATAAACGTGGAGGAACTCACGATCTACTACGATTCGCAGCTCGTAGTCAATCAGTTTAATGGAGATTATGAAGCTAAGGATCAGCGAATGGAGGCTTACCTCCATTTAGTCAAGAATTTAGCTGCAAACTTTAAACATTTCGAACTCATTCGAATCCCCCGAAGTGAAAACACTTCGGCTGATGCGTTAGCGGCCTTAGCTTCTACTTCGGATCCAGATCTCAAAAGGATAATTCCGGTAGAAAGTATTATGTCTCCGAGCATTTCAATCCAAGACCAAGAAGCGGTTGTTACAAGATCAAAGTTCAGGGCAAATCCGAATAGCCAAACAGAGTCACTCCCGAACAAAAGAGTTCGGAAGACTCCTATGCAACGAACGTCTGTAAAAAAAGCCTTCCGAAGAATCTGAATCGGACGAGGTAAATGAAGAAGTAATAGAAACTGGAGCAACTGAAGTCGATACTTCGGATTTAGCACCAGAGCCAAAACAACAACCTCAGACGGGGCAATTTGATACATCATCCAAAGTCTGGGGAAGTGATTGGAATATTCCGATCAAAAGGTATATCGAGCTCGGTGAACTTCTAGAGGGCAAATGGAAAGCTCGAAAGCTGCGCATACAAAGTGTAAAATATTGTTTGATACAGGGGGTACTTTATAGATTGCGGTCTAAGTGACCCATACTTGTTATGTATTCGTGGAGAAGAAACGTATGTTGTCATAGGTGAAACACATGAAGGGCTTTGTGGAAGTCATTCGTCCGGTCAAACAATGGCATTCAAAATCAATGGCATTACTGCCAAACAATGATAACGGATTGCGAGAAGTATGCTCGACGTTGTAGGAAATGTCAGCAGCATGCACCTTTAATTGATCAGCCTTCGGAACTTTTATCTTCTATCACGGCACCTTACCCATTTATGCGTTGGTCATTGGATATCATCAGACCATTACATCGATCAACTAGAGGGGTACAATTTTTGCTTGTTCTTACCGATTATTTCTCCAAGTGGGTCGAAGCGGAGGCCTATGTCTCGATAAAGGATTCTCAGGTTAAGACCTTCTTATGGAAGAATATCATCTGTCGCCATGGTATTCCATCTGAAATAGTGACTGACAATGGGTCACAATTCATCTCGGCGGACTTTGAAAATTTTTGCTCTTCCTCGAAGATTAAGATTAGCTACTCAACACCTCGGTACCCACATGGGAATGTTTAGGCTGAGGCAACCAACAAAACAATTCTGTCTAACTTGAAGAAGCGTTTGACGGCTTATAAAGGAGGTTGGTACGATGAGTTGGAACCAGTGCTATGGGCTTACCGGACAACACCACGACGAGCTACTGGAGAAACTCCTTTTTCTCTTGTGTATGGCATGGAAGCGGTTGTACCATCCGAGAACGAGGTGCCGGGACTACGCCGGAATGAACTACCTCGTAACGAAGTAATGAATACTCAAAATCTTGAAGATACGTTGGATACAATTGAAGAACGACGAGATCGCGCACTGATTCGTTTACAGAATTACCAGCAAACTGCAACTCGATATTATAACTCTAAAGTTAAAAATCGGCCTTTAAAAGTTGAAGACTTCGTCCTTCGTCGCGTTTTTGAAAACAAAAAAGAAGATGGAGCTGGAAAGCTCGGAATTAACTGGGAGGGACCTTACGAGGTCTCCGAGGTGGTTCAGAATGGTGTGTATCGACTAAAGGAGCAGGATGGAACGGACGTTCCACGTCCATGGAACATCCTAAATTTAAAAAAGTTTTATGCTTAATTTTTCACTTTTTGTACAATGAACTACGGTTTGGCTTGATCCCTGAAAAGGGTACGTAGGCAGCTCGGATGAGTTCAGCTATTTTATTAAATAAAATCCATCAAATCCTCTTTATTTCATTTTCAAAAAAAAAAGGGGGGTGGGGAAAGGGGTTACACCACCTCCTTCGATTACAAGGAATTTCAAAAGAAGAACAAAATGCGAAGCAAAACAAAGGAACTACAACTGAGGATTTGGTTTATATGAATTTAGTCTTCTCTTTCGAACACTTCGACTCTTGACTTGCGAGGTCAATTATTACCCGAAGACCGGCAGGTATCCCACCAAAGAACTGATCGAAACCGAGATCAAGCCAGTGTTCGGGATGGGCCTCAAGAATACATAGATCCTTCGAGATCTCAAGCATCCTTTTTTCCAATTGGAACACCTTTCTTTGGAGAAACTCCTTTTCACTTCTAAGACCCTTGTACTTGTTCACAAGCTGCAAATTGATAATAGTCAGTTATCTTCTTTATGCACAAACAAACTGTTGCGATTAAGAGGAAACAAACCTTCTCAAGGTAACCATGCGCAAAAATGTAATGGCCGGGGGAAAGTTGCTCGAGCATGCCACGAGGAATCTACATGCTGGTACCAATACCAAGACGACATTCACCCGCCCCTGGGTTGGAACAGAAAAGTTCTTCGCGAAAGGAAGTCTCAACATCCTTGGCCCGAGGTTCTGAGCGCTTGTTTCTGGAACGTTTAGATCTACAACGTTTGGAATTTGACCTCTTACCCATTTTGCTTAATGAAAAGAGGCTGCACCATAAGATCTATTTAACTTTGTCTGATATCGTAGGAAAACCAATTTCCTAAGTTACGGAGCAATTCACGATTATAAGGAGTAAATGCAATAAAAATCAATATGCAGTAAAGAAAATAGGGAGAGGAATCCGATCAATAAAATATGGAAACCAAATCTTCGGATCCTCGAAAGGGTCCATTGTTTGAAAAGGAAATTGGCCTTGGGCCCATTAAAAACATAAGTTTTAAAAGAAAAAAAAAAGGCCTCGGGACCAAGGTTGGATCACAAAGAGAGATCAGAAGGGAGGCCCATCAGCCGGACGCTTGTCAGCTAGCCTTGCTTCAGAAGATGAGGGACCCGCCTCAACAGTACTAAGACCAGGAGCATCGCGTCTGCGCCTATTAACGGCAATGTTCCGACGAACTTCTGGTGGATGATCAATAGAGATGTCGCGAGCAGCACTGCAAGGGGCAGTCCTAGCCAACAGGGCGACCTTGGCACGTTTCCGGTGAACCTCAGAAGCTTTCTCTCCACCCCTCATCCACTCTCGGAAAACGTCCGGAATGGGCATTATGGAGTCAAAATTCTGACGTTCCCAATTGATTGGGTCTGTTTCTAGCCTTCTGATCCTTCTTTCGTAATCCAGAATCTTAGCCTGTAACTTCTTCTTCTCAGTTACCAGACGCGAGCGTTTGGCAACAAGACGGTGATGGTTTTCAACGATCTATGCAAAAAACAGGGTTTAGGGTTCAATACTCGGGATCAACATCTAGACATTCCGGAAATCCTAGAAAGAACCTAAACCTAGAGTTCAACTACGAAGTGTTACTAAGCGAGAAGTGAGGAAAGAAAAGGAATAAACCTCAGCCATATAGTCTTGAACCTCAGACCACTCGTAGACGCAATCGGGAATCTCTATATCGGGATATTTAACGCCCGGAGGAATGAACTTACCATCTGCGTCTCTGTTTCTGGTCGGAAGACGAGAAAAAGGGAGACGGCCTTGAACGGGCGCCCTAGTACCTTCACGAGGAGCCGAAACAGCGCTGTCGTCGCTGGAGGAAGAAGAAAACATTATCACCGAGAACGAAATATGTGCAGAGAGAAAGAGGAAGAAAGACATATGGAGAATCTAAAGGGTTTCGTATCTTTTCCTCCTTAATATAAAGAAGTAATCATGACATCACGTTTCTCGGTTAAGGTAGCAAAACAAAATCTCGACCCCAAAATTAAGCAATTCCTAACAACAAATCTATAAACATTGGATTAAGACAATTCCAACAGAGAAGAAAACCCCTAATGTTTTTTGCAAATTAATCCCAACAGAGAAAGCAAACAAAGGCAAATCTAACATCTCAACAATTAAGAAGAGAAACTGTTGTATACCATAAGAACCGTAAGGTGTGGCGTTTGAAGAGGGGGTAGACGACTGAGAAGATGACCTTCCACCTCCGGAAACTCGTCCACCGCCGCGTGTGCGAGGACCTCTCGAAGCGCTTGAACCGCCGCGTGTGTGAGCACTTGAGCGACTTGTCTAAACGGGGAGCACCTGACTTCCCTCCTCGTCCTTTGCTCGATTTACCACCAGCCATTAGGAGAGAAATCGAAGAGAAATCACAGAGAAAAGAGAGAGATTGGATTGAGAGTATGAGAGAAATCGAAGAACAAAGAGAGATTGGGTTGAGAGTAAGAGAAATGAGAGATTGGGTTAGAGGTTGAAGAGAGATTCGGGTTGAGAGCAAGAGAGCACAAACCCTAGATCTAAAAACTTATGTCGATATTTACTAAGTGTCGAATGGGTTTTGTTTTAACTTTAGAAATCTTAGGAGTCACAAAGTGGTCACAAAATGGTCACAAAAATGTTAAGAAACCCAAATATTAGGAGGGAGGTTTGCCGCTAAAAGAAAACTCGAAATTTTAATCTGAAAATAAGACGGGTCGCAATTAGGTCGCAAATACGTCGCAAAGAAGTTTGAAATCGTCGCAAATAGGTCGTAAATAGTACCAAAGAGAGACGAATTTGTGACTAACATCTAAGAATCACAAAAAGTTTGTAACGAATTTCTTAACTTATGATTGAAATAACACCTATCTATTGTGATGTAAGGATGACATTACAATAATTAAAAGTCTAGCAAATTAAATTAGTAAAAACAAATGCAATGCTTGTAAGTTATGAAATTGCAAAATCATTAGTTAATATTACATATCATGTTACATGTTATGGTTTGAATAATTCTAAAAAAGAGACAAAACCATAAGTTGACTGTAAGATTGATTATTTTCCCAAGTCTAATGATGTTGGAGTGATTATAAAACATCTAATATTGACAATGGTATAAATTTGAGTAGATAAATGTCCAAGTAAAATACGAACGTCGCAAAGGCGTCACAAAATCGTCCCGAACTCAGGTGTTAGTCGCAAATACGTCGCAAATCTCAGGTGTTAGTCGCAAAATCGTCGTCTATTCGTCGCTAATTTACGACCTCTTTGTTACTGATTCACTTGTCAGTCGCAAAAATGCTACCATTTTGTGACGAATCGTAAGAGTCACGAAACTTTCTTTGTAATTTTATAGCTTTTGATCGATCTAGAGTCCATCTATAGTCTTAGATTAACTGCAATTACAACAATAGAGCAAGATAAATGCCTTACATCAATAAAATAAGGAAATGCATTGGATTTATGATCATTAGAAATCAATAGTTAACATTACCTAACATATTATGCAATGTTTAAGATTTTTAAGAAAAACTTACAAAAGTTTAAAATTCTAAAATATTTGTATGCTATTGATTATTTTTTCCATGTCTAAGGTTATTGTAATCATTTTAAGACATCTAATATTGACAATGACATATATTTGAATAGATAAATGTCCAAGTAAAATACGAGCGTCGCAAATGTGTCACAAAGTAGTCCCGAACTCAGGTGTTAGTCGCAAAATCGTCGTCTATTCGTCGCTAATTTACGACCACTTTGTTACTGATTCACTTGTCAGTCGCAAAAATGCTACCATTTTGTGACGAATCGTAAGAGTCACGAAACTTTCTTTGTAATTTTAAAGCTTTTGATCGATCTAGAGTCCATCTATAGTCTTAGATTCACTAGAATTACAACAATAGAGCAAGATAAATCCCTTACATCAATAAAATAAGGAAATGCATTGAATTTATGATCATTAGAAATCAATAGTGAACATTACCTAACATATTATGCAATGTTTAAGATTTTTAAGAAAAACTTACAAAAGTTTAAAATTCTAAAATATTTGTATGCCATTGATTATTTTTTCCATGTCTAAGGTTGTTGTAATCATTATAAGACATCTAATATTGACAATGACATAGATTTGAATAGATAAATGTCCAAGTAAAATACGAGCGTCGCAAAGGCGTCACAAAGTAGTCCCGAACTCAGGTGTTAGTCGCAAATACGTCACAAATCTCAGGTGTTAGTCGCAAAATCGTCGTCTATTCGTTGCTAATTTACGACAACTTTGTTACTGATTCACTTGTTAGTCGCAAAAATTCTACCATTTTGTGGCGAATCGTAAGAGTCACGAAACTTTCTTTGTAATTTTAAAGCTTTTGATCGATCTAGAGTCCATTTATAGTCTTAGATTCACTGCAATTACAACAATAGAGCAAGATAAATCTCTTACATCAATAAAATAAGGAAATGCATTGAATTTATGATCATTAGAAATCAATAGTGAACATTATCTAACATATTATGCAAAGTTTAAGATTTTTAAGAAAAACTTACAAAAGTTTAAAATTCTAAAATATTTGTATGCCATTGATTATTTTTTCCATGTCTAAGGTTGTTGTAATCATTATAAGACATCTAATATTGACAATGACATAGATTTAAATAGATAAATGTCCAAGTAAAATACGAGCATCGCAAAGGCGTCGCAAATGGCCATGCATGACTCCTCACTTTGTGACGCTTTTGCGACTACATTTTGTAACCCTGTTCTATTTGTCCCAAAGTAGTCGCAAAATACAACCTTTTTTGGTCTGGTCTTAAAAGCGTCGCAAAAGAGTCGGTAATTAGCGACTATTCTCTGACTTCCTTAAGGCATCGTTAATTTGCGACTGAATTGTCACGATATTTATGTTGGTCGTTAAATGGTCACAATTGCGTTACAAACTGGTCGCTAAATTTTGTGACCACTAATTTCGTCACAGTCTATGGTCACAAAACGCAGGTTTTCTTGTAGTGCAAGACGACATTCACCCGCCCCTGGGTTGGAACAGAAAAGTTCTTCGCGAAAGGAAGTCTCAACATCCTTGGCCAGAGGACCTGAACGCTTGTTTCCGGAACGTTTAGATCTACAACATTTGGAATTTGACCTCTTACCCATTTTGCTTAATGAAAAGAGACTGCACCATAAGATCTATTTAACTTTGTCTGATATCGTAGGAAAACCAATTTCCTAAGTTACGGAGCAATTCACGATTATCAGGAGTAAATGCAATAAAAATCAATATGCAGTAAAGGAAATATGGAGAGGAATCTGATCAATAAAATATGGAAACCAAATCTTCGGATCCTCGAAAGGGTCCATTGTTTGAAAAGAAAATTGGCCTTGGGCCCATTAACAACATAAGTTTTAAAAGAAAAAACAAAGGCCTCGGGACCAAGGTTGGATCACAAAGAGAGATCAGAAGGGAGGCCCATCAGCCGGACGCTTGTCAGCTCGCCTGGCTTCAGAAGATGAGGGACCCGCCTCAAAAGTACTAAGACCAGGAGCATCGCGTCTGCGCCTATTAACGGTAATGTTCCGACGAACTTCCGGTGGATGATCAATAGAGATGTCGCGAGCAGCACTGGCAGGGGCAGTCCTAGCCAACAGGGCGGCCTTGGCACGTTTCCGGTGAACCTCAGAAGCTTTCTCTCCACCCCTCATCCACTCTCGGAAAACGTCCGAAATGGGCATTATGGAGTCAAAATTCTGACGTTCCCAATTGATTGGGTCTGTTTCTAGCCTTCTGATCCTTCTTTCGTAATCCAGAATCTTAGCCTGTAACTTCTTCTTCTCAGTTACCAGACGCGAGCGTTTGGCAACAAGACGGTGATGTTTTTCAACGATATAAGCAAAAAACAGGGTTTAGGGTTCAATACTCGGGATAAACATCTAGACATTCCGGAAATCCTAGAAGAACCTAAACCTAGAGTTCAACTACGAAGTGTTACTAAGCGCGAAGTGAGGAAAGAAAAGGAATAAACCTCAGCCATATAGTCTTGAACCTGAGACCACTCGTTGACGCAATCGGGAATCTCCATATCGGGATATTGAACGCCCAGAGGAATGAACTTACCATCTGCATCTCTGTTTCTGGTCGGAAGACGAGAAAAAGGGAGACGGCCTTGAACGGGCGCCCTAGTACCTTCACGAGGAGCCGAAACAGCGCCGTCGTCGGTGGAGGAAGAAGAAAACATGATCACCGAGAAAGAAATATGTGCAAAGAGAAAGAGGAAGAAAGACATATGGAGAATCTAAAGGGTTTCGTGTCTTTTCCTCCTTAATATAAAGAAGTAATCATGACATCACGTTTCTCGGTTAAGGCAGTAAGAGAGTGTAATAAAGAGGGCAATTAAGCCACTCTACCTAAAGACCTAGAGGGTCTAGGGAAACTCAAGCGTCAAATCAATTTTGAAATCAAAATTTAATGACAATAGATGGGCTTATCCGGGATATAGGCCAGGCCCAAAAGAATGTGGTATCGCATGATAGTGAAATAAGAAAACACAAGTTCAAACCCAAGAGAATTTCTTAATTCCGAGCTCCGAGCTCACTGAGCTCGGAACCTGAATTCGAAAACTCAAAAAATCTCGGTATAAGAATTATACCTTGAAATAGTTATTTAACAAACGACAGAAGGCCAAAAATGATGGTTACATGTCCACTTTTTAATAAAGACCGATGGGCCTGATCAACCCTAACATTTTCAACAAACAACATAAAACCTTTGAATCGAATAGAAAGGCTTTGCAAACTTAAAAATTCGAATTAAATCCAAGGTTTAAAAGCCTCCTCAGGCAAAATGAAATATTAAGTCATCAAAGCCCCCATGGGCAACAAAATAACAAAAACAAGTCTTAAAAATAAAGGGAAATTTCCCTGGAAACGCGGATACAACCGCAAGATTAACGAACTTCAGGAGTTGAATCTCCTAATTCCGAACTGACAACTTCAATAGGATTCACTTCGGAGGTCGATGGCGGAACTTCGGAACTGGCACGTTGAATGCTTGTCTCGGGAATTGAGGGAGTTCGGAGCTCGGACACCTGTTTATTTCCGAGCAAGTAAAAGTTAGAACCGAACTGATAGATAAAAGAAGGAATTATAAAATTCACCTCTAGGGTAACTGGAACCGAAGCAGATGAAGGGTTGATTCTCTCCGAAGATCCAAAACCTCCTTCCATAAGGTTCTCGTCACAAGCCAAGGACGGACCAGTTTCAACAATAGGAGGAGAGTCAGCAAAGTATTCAGCGTATTTCTGAAGATCAAAATCAGCTGGAGAGAGAGAAGAAATTCTCTCATTAGTTTCCTTCAGCATCTTGTCTAGGGCATCGAGCTCAGCACCAGGAGAGACCTTGCCTTCAACAATCTGAACAAGAAGCAGCTTGTTGCTATTGATTTCCACCAAGTCAGCTTCAGCTCTTTTCCTCGCCTTAACGCAACGAAAATACTCAGAAATGTCATCGAAAAGTATTTGACCTCGGGTTTTCACCGTCTTCCGAGCTGAGTGTGCGGACACTCTCAAATCATGTTCGCGGAGTTTAACTAAGGCTTCATTCTTCAATTCTTGCTCTTTGAGTTTAGCCTTAAGGTTATGGAGTTCAATGCCCATGGCCTCACACGACTCTTTAGAAGAAGAAGCACTTGCAGCAAAGAATCGAATCCTCTGCTCTTGAGCCTTTCCGAGCTCCTGAGCCTTCTCAAGTTCTTTTTTAAGAACATCAGCCGAACTAGCGCGAGCTTCTGACTGGATCAGCGCCTCCTTAAGGTCTTTCCCTGATTGCTCCAAAGTTGCAATCCTACTCTGCATGGACTCACTACCAGCAATGTTGGGAATAACCTGTGATTCGTAACAGCTGACCATGCTAGTAACGAAGCCGGCACACTAAAAGAAAATTTCGGGAGATTGAAACTTAGCAACCTTGAGATCGTACAAAACTCTAAAAAAAATGAAACTAAACCAGAGCTGCGTGAAGTGCATAGTTGGAGTAAAGGTCACGAATTTCAGGCCTCCAGCGCTGAAGTTGAGGGATAGGATCACCCGCTTGAGTTCCGAGATGTTTAAAAAAATTTGCAGCACGATCGTGAGCTAAACAGAAGAATCTTTGTTATATTTCAACAAGGAAAAACAGACAAAAAGGGCTTAATAAGGATACCTGTACATGCAGGATTAGGAGTGGGGCCACGACGGGACAGCTTACTGGACCTTGAGCCTTGAGAACGAGAGTCCTTATCCACACGGGGCCTTACCTCTAAGGTAGGGGCTGTTGGACTGTCAGAATCAACCCGAAATGAATCGTCGGAAACATGGGCAATCATCTCGAGTGGAAAGGACACCTCATGATGAGTTGCCAGAGGAACTTCATTGGAGCCGACCTGGCCCGAACCACCAGAAGATTGAGAGATCGGAGTAGGCGGGAGAGGCATCTCGGGGCGAGTTCTTTTCGAACGCTGAGAGGAACTCGCCGTTGGGTCAACCGCTGAGTCCGAAGTCTGTTTCCTCGAAGTCCTCTTTGGAAGAGAAGCAAGAGTGGCATCGAAGTCATCTCCCGCAGGAGCGGCGGGACCTGGAGGAGGAGATGGGGGACGACCAAAAACCCTGAGAGCTTCAGGAGAACCATCGTTAACAAGGATAGCATTACGATGGACCTCAACGCTAGGTGAAGCCCTCTTTTCTTTACTAATAGTGGCAACATCGTTCAGCATATCCATCTCCTTGTCCCTTCGCTCACGAAGACTCAACTCACTCCAATCTTCGTCAAAAGTACTTTTAATTTTTTGGCCAAGACGGCGCCTCATCATGTCCAAACCCCGATGAATCCTTTGGATAGTAAAAGAGTTCCAGTGAATACGCTGCTCTGAAGCAGTCTTGAAAAAGTTGAAGAAACCTTGATAAAATTCAGGTTGTTTTAATTTATTGTCCGCTGAAAACAAAGGAATATCGAACTCAGCAATCCTGAGGGATATAGTATACTAGTTAAGCAAATAAGAAGAGGTAGAAAAGGAACAGTTTCCTTACCTAGTCCGGACAGAAATTTTGTCTTGAAGATTTTGCTGAAACTTCCGGCAGAGGACTCGTCAATCTTGAACAAGAACCAGTATCTTCTCCAGTTTTCATCTTTAAGAGGAAAACCGTCGAATAATGCTCTATTTGTGCGAGGGTGGAGCGTGAAAGTATCGCTCCCGTGAGCGATGCGAACGCTTAATAACTCAGCAAGTTCATCAAGACCAATGGCGAAGTTCGTCTCCATAGCCACAGTTATCGCGCACAGGATATTACGAATTAAATTCGGAGTACATTGCGGGAAAGCAATACCAAGAGCATCCAAGTACAAAAGCAGTAACTCGGGAATAGGAAAGGGCAAACCACAACCTTTAAAATAAACTTCGTAACCACAACAATATCCGGGGCGCACGGACTCCGGAGACTCATTCGATTCCGGAAGAACAAGTTCCACATCTTCCGGAATATGGCAAAGGTGCCGGAGCAAGTCGAGCGATTCCTCGGAAGAGAGGGTTGACCAATACGGATCGAATTTGTTCCCCGGTTGCGTACATTCGTTGGCACCTGGGTTAGCCATGTTGTCTCCAGCCGCGATTATAGCAAGCTCTTCTTCCGTTGGGACAATAGCAGCAGAATGAGGCGGCGACATTTCGGAACTTTCAAGGAAAGGGTAAAAGTAAAGATAGAGGAGAAAGATTAAAAAAAAATTTGGGTTTACTTTTATTTTCAACCGCCACAAAGAATATGGGGAAGTGGAGCGGTTTCCCTATGATATTAATATAAAAATTAGTCATCAACCAAGGACAAAATCGGCAAAGGTCAGGGAGATCAAATCACTGTAATCACGAAAATCGAAGCAATGATGGAAAGCACAGCAAATCCGGACAAAATCAAATAAATCAGCAGTTAATTCCAAGTCATCCGAGCTGAACAGCTCGGAAGACTTGGGGGGCAATTGTTGATACCGGAGCCCGACCTCAGGATTGGGCCCGAGTTTAGGCCCAACGAAGAAAGATCAACCATGTTATAAGACAATAAAAAGAGCAGCTCGGAGAAGGGTGAGCTCGGGCACGGAAAGGAGCTCGGAAGGCCAAGATGAAAGAGAATGCCCAAGCCCATGAAGAGTTCAAATATAGTTGTTACAACAATAAAGGACAAGATCAAAACCGACGTCATTAATGTAAATAATTGTAATAATGGTATTAAATGCAATTTATGTCTTAGAATGGGAGTATAAATATAAGATAACCCCAATGTAATAGAGAGGACAATTTTTGGCAATAATACCAATACTCACACTTTCTCTCTAACAAATTATTGTTGAAAATTCTTTGCTTATTTCTAGATTATTATTCATTCTCTATTTTTCGATTCGTTATTATTTGAGTGTTGGATCCGAGATCCACAATTATCATGCTCACTCAAGTGACTAGTGTCATCAGAATTATTTATACCACCAGATTATGAATTTTCACTAGCATTTGTTCTTGTCACAAATTTATCTAAAGAACCTCTTAGTGATTGAACACACAAGTCATCTTGTTTTTTTTTTTTTTTTTTTTTTTCTGACATCCAGATTCTTGTCCCGTCATGATGCAATCTAGATGCAAAGTAAAAGGAAGAAATAACACCTAAATTTTGGAGAATGATCTGATTATCTGAATGTTAGAAGAACAATATAAACCTGAAAAATATTAGTGATCAGTTGTTAGTGAGTATTGGAATACAAAATACTAGTATAGAAAAAAGCTGAGCAAGAATCAAACAAGACATAATTCAGAAACTGTCCTGATGAAGGATCGATCGGTCTAGTGTGATCCAAACCTGAAAAAGTCGCATGTTCTGCGCATAGAGCTGGTTCGTTAATGGGTTGCCTCCCATTCAGCGCTTGTTTATGGTTAGAATAAATAAAGCTAGGAGTAAATAAATCAAGAGTTTATTTTGTTTCTAATAAGCAATTAATTTAAGTAGGTAATTCAAATAATTAAACAAATATTAGGTCTATGGTATTCTTTCAGGATGTGAGGTGACAATCAAATCGATTGTGGGAATATTTAAGAACCGTTTTTGAAATCAATTCACTAAAGTATAGTCTAGTCGCTATCGCGTAAATACCTAACTAAACAATACTAAATCAGAACCTAAACCATCGTTTTACTCTAATGAAGTAAAGCAAGCATTATCAAGCAAGATTGATATGTTCACAAAGTGCCCCAACTTCAACCATCGTTGGCTGAGGATCACTTTGCTCGTCTAAGTAAGTCAGGCGACTAACAGCACTTCTGATGCCACGATAAATCAACCTAGAATCTAGAACAAGGTGATCAATCAAATTCTAGCATTAAGAACAACAATAGACGAAGAACTATAAGATGAATTCCCGAACTAGCAACCTAACGAATCAATCACATCCCTTCATAAACCCTAAACCTAATAAGCAGACTACTCAGACATAGAAACAGGAACAAAGAATTCAATAAATGAAAGCATCTTTATTCAAAAATGAAAAGACTAAGAAGAAAGCTAAGAGAGTTTTTGAGATCTCTTGCTTACAAAACTAATAAAAAGCTGTGGAATTCTCTGCTTAGGGTTACAAGGCCGAGCCCTCCTTTTATAGGAGCAAGGAGGTGCAAGAAAAGGAAAGAAGAAAAATAGAAAAGCTTAGAGAGTCGGCAAAGCGGACCGATCGATCCGTGGGCTGGACCGATCGGTCACCGTGTCTTCTTGGGCTTGGGCTTTGATCTTCACCGGACCGATCGGTCCGTGGGCCAGACCGAGCGGTCCGTCTTCATTTCTTCATGCTTGGCCCATTTTCATTCTTAGATGATCCAAAATCTCTTCTTTTCCAATAATTGCTCTTCAGGCCTGTAAAACACTAAGTGAAACAAATAGTCCTATAATCTATCTAATATAAGTTAGCTGAGTCAAATAACAATCCTAAAATGAAGACTAAAAATGTTAAACATTAGGAAATATATGTGTATATAAAAAAATATATGTATATATGTGTTCGGGTAAATAAAAGTATCCACGAGTATCGGCTTCAGATTGGGTAATACTCGATAACCTCAGTTACTCGAGTTCATAAACAGACCGGGTATTTTCGCGGAACCGAAGTACAAAGGGTACGGGTTTTTCTAGTCAAATTCGGTTCGGGTCCTCGGTTCCAGATATTATGCCCATATCTACCCAAAAGAATATAATTCTTAATTGGAGAACGCAAATATGGTTCCTAATTTTGAGTTGAAGTATCAAAGAAACTTTTGCAGGATAGCTTTTTCAGTTTAGGAACCAAATTACAATCGTTCTGAATGTTGAAACCATGAAATCCGGGTAGATTCGATGACCAACGTAAAAGATAGGACCAAAACTTTCATGAGACAAGCACAAAATAATTGGAATAAATTAGAAAAATTAGCAAAGAAATGAGAGAGATAAAACTATTGATATATATTAAAATTATGAATATATTAGTAAATACATAAATAGAAGAAATAATTTTTGGTAACTATTGAAAATAAATTAGACATTTAGAAGATTATCGTGTAAAATATAGAAGATTTGTGTGTGAAAATATAGAAGATTGGAAGTCCTTTTTCTTGTAGTTTTCACCTCTCTTTTATAGTTTTTTTCCTCCTCCCAATGTGTTATTATTTGACCATTAATTATAGAATTAACCCACACAATTAATCACATGTCAATTAATTCATAAACTTGGTAGAAACTTGTCATGATTAATTAATTCTTTCTAAACCAAAAGCGGATGAAAAGTTGTACTTATAAATAACTGTGTCGAGCCATTTTTTAAGCGGAGTAATAGTTTGGGAGGATAGGGGCGGCCATAAACCAATTTACTACGTAAGCAAAAGATTAACAGATCCAGAAACTCGATACACGATGATGGAAAAGTTAGCCTTTGCTGTAGCAATGTCACTCGACAATTGCGACCATATGTTCAGTCACATCTAATTGAAGTGATAATATTTTATCTGCTCCGAACAATCTTTCACAACCAAAATCAGATGATATATGATCGGGAATCCCTCCACGATCTTATGAACAAACGGTGAACAAGAACTGATCAACAAGCTTTGGCGGAAGATGGAAATGAAAGTAGAGGTGGTAGCGAAACTTGCGATTGACTCTCTCAATCTGTGGGCTTGATTGACTCTCTCAATCTGTGGAGAACTAGACTTGTTTGAATCACACAAACAATCCTAATCCTATAATCTCAAGAATCAAATGAATCTCTCAAATGAAACTTAAAGACAAACTGTTTAGACAAAGACACTCTTTGAATAAAACGAAAAACAACTTTGTATATTTCTTAGATGATTGAAAAGTGATTTGTACAACGGACGAAATGAGCTTTATAGATAGCTCTTACATGAGTAAACTAACGTTCTAAAAAGTCTAAACAAGAAAGAAAGCATGCTGAAATAATGACAAAGAGTCGTTGGACAATTATGACTCAAATTAGGAAAAAATATGGGAAGTAAGGTCTCCTTTGTATCTGGATGGCTTGAGGCGATATGTGAGCTTCTCTGGAACATTATGGTCGTCATCCCCTATATATTAATAGAGAAGCATTTTTGCCAAAAATGCTGATGTGTCAGCATTAGAGAGCTCGATATTAATTATTAAAAAAATAAAACCCTAGCCAAAGCTTTCAAACTCTCCTCTCACCTTTTGAATTTATTTAAGGAAATATTGAATTTTCTCTTTCCTCTAGTTTTGTTAACAAATTTATTTCCCTTTATCTCTCATCTTTTTATGATCATATTTTTTTAAAAAATTGAATCAGTACATAGACTATATAATAAATAAAATCTAGATTTTTTTTTCATATTTGTTGTGATTTGAATTTTTAAAAACAGACATAATTTACTTAATTAGTAAAAAAAAGAGTGAATTTTAATATTTTAATATTCTAATATTTGATTTATGACACATCCAAAAAATATTTAATATTTTGAATAAAAAGTAAAGAAATTTTGACAAAAATAAAGAACAAAACTATTCAATCAAAAACAATAAATAACCACTTAAAAATGTGAAAAAATTGCATTGTATCATAAAGATCAGCGGGTTACTGAAATTTGAAATCAAAATATATAAACAAGCTTTGTTATCATAAAGATCAACGTGTCACTATGTCTTTGATTCGTTTAATATCTTTTATAGATCAATTAGAGTTTTATATTTATGTTACAAGCAAACTTTCAAATCATGAATTTTAAAATTTATAAATTTAACGTTTGTCCCGTAGTGTACCACGGGTTAAGACCTAGTTTAAGTTGTCCAAAACGTAGCAGCCTTGGTGAAAGAGTCGTTGGTGATTAATGGCTTCAAGTGTGAATGCATTTAAATATGATAAGTGTGAGTAATGGAGAATCCGCCTGATCCTCTGGATGCTGGAGCATTGTAAGATGATTTCTGACTCTTCTGGATGGTTATATGTGTCTCATGAATGCTTAGATATCTCTCCTGGTCGCCAAAACCTCATTTGTAGACAATTGAATCCATGAGCTTTCAAATAAGGCAAGTGGAAGATCCTCCGGTTTAGAAGTTTAATAACTTTTAGACCGTAATTTAATTCGGTCTGAATCCAAATCTTCGGTCTTCTATTATGAACTGAGAATCCAAAACAGTTGGATTCGTTGCTTAACTCCTCCTGGTTCGGTCGGTATGCTTCATTAAGTGCGTGTTAGTCTCCTTCAGGTTCACTGGAAATCCACCGAGTTGTAAGTGGAATATCTTCTTCATATAGAATCGTTTTGGGCTGATTCTTCTTTGTGGTCAACTCTAGATGAGTT
This sequence comes from Erysimum cheiranthoides, assembly GCA_011420285.2. Lineage (NCBI taxonomy): Eukaryota > Viridiplantae > Streptophyta > Magnoliopsida > Brassicales > Brassicaceae > Erysimum > Erysimum cheiranthoides. The sequence goes on along the minus strand of CM022179.2, from coordinate 13,763,547 downwards.
GAGTGTGTTCTCCAAGTGATGGTTGAGCTGAACCGATTGGTATTGGCCTCCATTTGAGCTGAACTCTGCTCACATGTCTCCTTAGCTCTCCTCAGCTTCATGCTTCCATCTCCAAGTCTCATGTCTCCGTGCTCCTGGGCTGATGATGACTTGATGTCCTCATCAATAAGACTCAGAAAGTGGTCAATCGAACTAAGTGAGTATGATATTGAATATAAGAGCCGGACAGGTGCCAAAGCTCAGGTCTTGGCAGATTTTCTCATGGAACTACCAACGACAGAACTATCTCTGAGGATCGAAAAAAAGAATTTGTGGAAACTCCAAATCGATGGTTCATCCTACAAGCATGTATCAAGTATCGAAATTTGGCTAGAAACTCCCAATGTGGAGATCATCGAACAGTCTTTCCGTTTGTTTGTTTTTTCAGCTTCAAATAACAAGGCATCATACAAATCATTGATGGCATGGCTCTACCTCGCTATCAGAAGAGGAGTTCGATAAATAGTTGTTTATTGTGATTCTCAACTTGTCGTCAATCAATATAACAATGATTACAAAACAAAAGATCAAAGGATGGAGGCTTACCTCGGTAAAGTTAAAGAATTGGTAAAGAAATTTACTAGTTTTGAACTAATTCGTATACCGCAAAGAGAGAACACTTCGGTTGATGCGTTAGCGGCTCCAACAACAATCTCAGACCTAGACCTTCAGAGTGTAATTCCAGTAGAAAGTATTGCTCTACTCTCAGCATAAACTGAAAAGACTAGGTCATAGTGATAACCATGTCTCAGTCAAGAACACAAACTCGAAGTAAATCTAATGATGTACCTAAACCTATTGTTCAAAGTCAACCTTACCGTACAACCAACTCAACCTCTATTGCAGAAATTAACCAAGCAAATGATACTGTGAAGTTGGAAGAAATTCAGTGTTGATGTCGGATCCTGCACCATGGATCATTTTTAGAGCATCGGAGGCCCATCGAGTTACGAAACCCAACAAGGTCCATATTTCACAAAGGAAGTGGTCAAATATTATCACTATTGTGTGATTTAATATATGAATTAATTGTCATGAACTATTACTCTGCTTAAAAAATGGCTCGACACAAATATTTATAAGTACAACTTTTCATCCGCTTTTGGTTTAGAAAGAATGGGAGGTGTTGCCAAGTACGTTTTTAGCTAGGGAACGCTTTTTCAAATTTTTCGTCCCATAAGAACCATTTATTTCCATTTAACATTTGATCAAAGGGTAAACATTTTTATATGTCGAACGTGATACTAATTGGTTCAAGGCAGTTATTCGTCCGGTTAATTTTTGAACTTCTTTAATGTTCTGAGTAGTCCTGGGCGTTTTATACTAAACCCGAAGTCCAAACTTCAACCCAAACTGAACAAGCGGATTCGGACCGGTTATGGATGTGGTCAAAAACCAGATTGGATCTTATTGTCAGATTGCTTTGGATTATGGATCGGTTCAGATTTAAACTGAAATCCAATCTAAACCCCGAAGAAAACCAATCATATTTAATACTCTCTTATTATTATCCATATCATACCTATAACCTAATTATATCCTTCACACCTCGAACCCAGAAAAGTGAACTTTTCTCTTCACCTTCCCCGGACTACTCCCATTCCATCGCCGAAATTGAAGATTTCTACTCGAAAGTAGAGCAATTCTATCACGCTTGGTGTTGCTTTTCACGCTCAACAGCTTCAGCCAACCCTAATCCCCTGCCTATTTAAAGAACGAACCCACAATGGCCATAAATCAACCATTTTCATTCGAGCTTTCAAGTAATCAATCAAAAGGTTTGTTTTCTTTCTTATGTATTTCTTCAAATACAATTAATTTGTTACCTATTAGCATGTTTATTAATCATTATCTAGTTTTAATTTCTGTAATCTAACTTATTGATAAAAAAATTTCGGATTGAATTTTGTTTGATTAGGTTCATAATTGTTTGGTTCGTTTGTAATTTGTTGGAATAGGTTCATAATTGTATGAAAATGGTTCGTAATTTGTTGTATTGGGTTGTGATTTATTTGATTGATTTTGTCTTCTTTTAATTTGACAAGTGAACGTTGATTCTTATGTAATTAGTGTTTTATTTTTTGTGTACTTATGTCTAGTTATTCATGTTTCAGATGGGTCCAACATCAACTTCAAATCATGAAAACAATAACAAAGACTCTACGACACAAGTGGAGAATGAAGATTGTGTTCAAACACAACAACCAGATGGTCAAGTTATGAGTCTGATTTTTATCGTTTTTAGTATTTGTTTTAAGATTGTATTTTGAGTCAACTAACCTATATTAGATAGATTTTAGGACTATTTGCTTTATTTAGTGTTTTACAGATCCAACCCGAGGATCGATCCATGAAGATTTACGGCCTGTGATGGAGAAGACGACATAACCGAACGACCAGGCCCATGGACCGCTCGGTCCAATCAAGAGTTCGGCCCAAGACAAAGAAAGACGGTGGGATCGACCGATCCAGCCCGAGGATCGATCGATCCTCCTTTGCCGACTCTCCAAGTTTTTCCATTTTTCTTCTTTCCATTTTCTCTAGTGTTTTCCATTTGTGGCCTCTCTCCTTTTCCTATATAAAGAGGGCTCGACCTTGTATTTCAGACACACACAATTCATTCTACAGCTTTTAGAGTTTGTAAGAGATCTCGAATCTCAATACACTCTTAGTTTTATTTCTTTAATAAAGATGTTTCTTTATAAGTTCATCTTTGTTCTAGTTTTTATGTTTGAGTAGTTTCCTTATTAGGCTAGGGTTATTCTGAAGGGATGTGATTCGATTATTAGGTTGTTAGTTTGGGAATTTATTTTATAGTTCTTCTTCTATGTTGTTCTTAATGCTAGGACTTGAGTAGCTAACTTGTTCTAGATCATAGGTGATTAATCGTGGCATCAGAAGTGTTGTTTAGTGGCTGGAACTTAGCATAGTCGAGCAAGGTGATCCTTGGCCAATGATGGTTGTAGTCATGGCACCTTGTGAACATATCAATCTTATTCGTCAATGCTAGTTTTACTTTGTTAGGATCACGCGAGAGCCGTTTTCTAATATAATATTGCTAAGTTAGGTATTTACGCGATAGCGACTTGCCTTTATTATCGTGAATTGAGTTTATGAACATTTTTTAATATTTCCATTTTAATTGATTTAATTGATTTAATTGATTTGTCACATCCCGGATGATTTCCCTATGCCTAATATTTATTTATTATTTATTTACTTTAATTAATTACTCGCTAGATTGTTAGAAAAACAAACTCTTATTTTATTTTGTCTTAGCTTAATTTAATCTATTAATTTTAAAGTGCATATCTGGTCTCTGTGGATTCGACCCTAAAGTACTACTATGATTACCGTATTTGATCCGGTATAGTGTATGATAGGTTTATTTATTTGAGTGAAGATCATCAAGGAGGCAAACGAAAAGACAACGAAGGAGGAAGTGGACATACTGATCAGCCAAGTAAAACGCAGCGGATACTCCCACCAAGATCTACCGTTTGGCAGCACTACACGAGAACTAAGGAGACTCGAAATCGATACACTTGCAACTATTGCCATTGCCATCACTTTTTCTCTTGTGTGCCTAAGTCAGGGACTTCAAACCTTAAAAGCCACCTTGTAATCTACAAAGAACACCAAGCATGGTTAAGTAGCCAAGCAGAGAAACAACCAGTTATCAATAACAAAGGAGCTATGACGACTACAAAAGTGACTGACCGTGTATTCAGAGAAGCGACTAATGAAATGCTTGTACTAGGGGAGTTACCATTGTCTTTTATTGAAAGTTCTGCTTGGAAACACTTCGGAAATAAGGTAAGTATTCTTCTGTGATTAGTCTTTGTTTTTTTAAAAAATTTATGTCTAGTTTTTCCTATCTCTAACTGTCGTTTTCATATTCATGTTCCAAGGTTAACTTGTACAAATCTGTTTCAAGGAAGACATCAACCAAAGATATCATTGAGATGTATGTGCAGAGAAAGGCATCACTCAAAAGATGGTTCTTATGTAACAAACAAAGAGTGTCTTACACCACAAATATTTGGGTGTCTCAAACTACAGGTCAGTCATGTGCATTACGTATTTTAGTACCATGTAGTTGTTATTAGTTTTTTATAAGCTAACAAACTTATCTTTCATTGTTTCTTCTTTACAAGTGCGAGATATATGGTTGTGATAGTGCATTACATTGATCAAACTTGTTGTTTGAAGAAGCTTATCATTGGATTCAAGCACATAACAGATCATAAAGGTCAGACTATCACAAATGTCTTGCTGAGTGGGGAATAGAGAAGGTTTTTTGTGTAACAGTAGACAATGCTACAGCTAATACTTCAGCTTTGAGAAAGTTCCAAAGTAGTTTTGCCTTACTCTCGGATCAGGCTCTAGTTTTAGATGGGGAATATATGCACATGAGGTGTAGTGTCCATATTATTAACTTGATAGTGAGAAGTGGAATGGCTGAAATTGATGAGATTGTGGCTGCTATCTGAAATGCTGTTGCCTATGTTAGATCACATACGAATAGGTTAAGGTCTTTTGAGCTGAAAGTAGATTCAGGCAAGCTTAGCAGAGGAAGTTTACCACTTGATGTTAAGACGAAGTGGAATTCAACGTACTTGATGTTGACAACGACTCAGAAGTTTAAGTTGGCTTTCAACAAGATGGAAGAAGAGGATAAGCTCAACAACGACTATTTTTCAAAGGTTGAAAATGGAGTCAAAAGGATTGGACCGCCTCAGTTTAAGGATTGGAAGGCAGTAGAAAAACTTTGTCGGTTTCTTGTCATCTTCTACAACTCAACGTTGGTGGTCTCAGCTTCTACAAATGTGAATTCACACAAGTGTTATGAGAAGATAGTGACAATAGCAACAAACTTGGCGTCACTCAGTAACAGCTTTGATCCTGATTTGAAGTCTAAGGCTGAAGAAATGTACAAGAAATTCGACAAGTATTGGGATGGTCTAAAGAATATCAACATGATGTTGATTGTTGCAACCGTGTTTGATCCCACCAAGAAGATGGAGCTTGCGAAGATGTGTTTTGAAGAACTATATTGGACAGAAACTATTGAGTCCATGGAGATCTATGATTCGGTGCTTGGTATTTTAAGAAGCTTGTTTAAAGAGTATAGTGCAAGACATGGGGATGGGATGAATGGTAAGGGGCCAGATGACATAGCCGGAGCAGGTCAAGCTACACAGTCATCACAGTTTTATCAGTCTAATTCTTAGGCTTTTGATGGAATGGAATTAGCTAATGATGGGTTAGGTTGTCAAAGGATGGATATGAGGTACAAATAAAAGCTCAATGAAATAGGAGTCAAGGACAAAACAGATGAGTTGGAAAGGTATCTAAAGGAAAGTGTGGAGAATCCTTATTTGATGATTGGGGCCGAGTTTGATGTTTTATCTTGGTGGAAGCAAAATAGTGGCAAGTATCCTATCTTATCTGAGATAGCTCGTGATGTGCTTGCAATGCAAGTATCATCTATTGCTCCTAAACGTGTGTTTAGCACTAGTGGAAGGATCCTAGATCCACATAGAAGTTATTTGAGTCATTACATGGTCGAGGTGTTAATGTGCACGCAGCAAAGGCTGCAACAAGACATTCGAGTGGAGTCAAGAGTGCTTACAAATGCACATGTACTTGCTGATCTTGAAGAGGTGGATAAGCTTGAGAGTGGTAAAATTTTTGTCTCTTGTTTACATTGTTTACTTTAATTAGTAATCAGTATGTATATTAACAATCAGTTGCACTTTTTCAGAAAATGAAGCTGCATCAGTCCCACAACAAGACTAAGTTACTATGATTTTCACTCGTCCAAAAGGTTATTAACACAATTTTGTTTGTGAATTTGTGACTTTTTGTCTAAAGATCTGAGGTCAATTAATAACCTAAATATGCAAACTACCGGATCAAGTGGTATGTCGATGTAGCACTTTAGGGTCGAATCCACAGAGACTAATAAGGTACACTACGAATTATTGAGATTAAAGTATAGCTAATAGAGAAATAATAAAGTATAGTAAGTTAAATTTAACAAAGCAAGCAAACAAAGCAAACATGTAAATCAATTAATAAAAAGCATTGGGTATAGGGTGTTCTTCCAGGAGGTGAGATGACAATTCAGGAAAACAGTGGGAATTATTAAGTACCGTTCTTAAACTCAAAGCACAAATATAAAGACAACTCGCTATCGCGCAATTATCTATCTAAGCAATAAATTTCCTAAATCCTAAACTCTCGTTTGAACCAAGCAAAACAAGCAAGCTTTACAGAACATGTTTGATATGTTCACAAAGTGCCTTAACATCAACTCTCGTTGGCTATGGACACTTTGCTCATCTATGCTAATTCAGGCGACTAACATCACTTCTGATGCCACGATAAATCAACCTAAGATCTAAGAACAAGGTAGCTAATCAAGTCCTAGCAATAATAACAACAATATATGAATAACCAAATAGATAAATTCCCATGACTAACAACCTAACTAATCATTCACAACATCCCTTCCGAAACCCTAAACCCAATAGAGAAACTACTCAGACATGGAGATAGAGAACAAGCAAATCAACGAAGAAGACATGATTAAATAGAAAGAAAGGGATGAATAAATCTTCTCCCAAAGCTTCTTAATAGGTTTACAAACTAGAAAATTGAACAGAATGAGTCTCTCTAGCTCTACAGGTCGAGCATAGGGTTTATATAGCAAGAGAAATTAGGTTTAGGTCGAGTCTAGTCAATTTGGAATCTTTCCATAACTTTCTAAAGGGGCACCGATCGGTCTCAAGTGTGGACCGGTCGGTCCCGACCTTCTGAGACAATTCCTGCGTCAGCTTCATCTGCTCGGCCGCTTGACATCTCTTCAGTAAAACGACTATAACTCTTGATCACACCGTTGGATTTCCTTCAAACCACTTGGAGATGAAATCTAACTCCCTCATTTATCTGAGGTCAAAATATCAGAAAGATCCAATGGTGGAAAGGTCTTCTTATGAGGTCATACTTCTGACGGGTCTGCACGACTCTGCATCTTCAAATGTATGTTTGCATCCAAAATGATCCAAAACTCTGCCTTCTGTTCCAAACACCTAAAAACCCTGATAAAATACATAGTGAAGCAAAAATACATAGAACCTATTTTATAGTTATAGAAAGACTCAAAATACAAACCTAAATCCTAGATAGAAAACTGTAAATATGAGACTTATAATCTAAGACTAACAATTAGTTACTGACTAATATGTTATGTTTTATGTTCATTGCATGATATCAAACAAAAAGCCTTCAATTTGATTTGGATTTTGGAGTCTCTACGAGACTAGGAGAATTACAAGTCTGCATTTCTTTTTGTCTTGGAATTTTCTCGGTTTTATTTGTGTTATTTTGTTATGAGTTTGAACTTTTAATCTCAGTTTGGTTGTTGATTTGGTGTTATTTTGTTTGAGTTACAACTTTGGTTTCGGTTGGTTTATGTTATTTTGTATGAAACTTATGAGTTTAAACTAGTCACTTTGTTGTTGTTGTTTGATGAATTTAAGTTAATGTCTACAGTTTTACTTTAATTTAATGTGTTAAATTCATCAAGTTGTATTAGTTATTCGGTTATTTTCAGATTTGTTTGGTCTGAAAACAGGTATTTTTTTATTTGTTTGGTTTGAAAACAGGTATTTTCGGATTTTTTTGGTTTGAAAACAGTTACTTCGGTTTGTAAAAATCCGATCCGATCCGAACCGATTGTAAATTCGGTTTAAGGCGGATTTTTCATTGTTAATCCAAACCGATCCAAACTCGAGTGAATCTGAACCGATTCCGATCTGAATTATTGTAAAAGCCGAATGGATCTTCATAGCTCCAATCCGAAAAACCAAAAATCCGAATCATCCGATCTAAAACCGAACCGAAGTCCGAACCCCCAGGACTAGTTCTGGGGCAAAGGCATGCTTATGAATGCGTTAATTTGGTTTGGATTTGCTTATATCCCTCGTTTGGTGATAATATATCCGAGGAATTCTCTGTATAGAACTCCAAAAATGCATTTGGCAGAGTTAAGTTTTATCGCATATTTATTTAGAATTTCAGAACATTGAACCAATGTTCAACATGGTCGGACTCACTGATATTCACAAAACAAATAAAACCTATCATACACTATAGCGGATCAAAAACGGTAATCATAGTAGTACTTTAGGGTCGAATCCACAGAGACCAGAGATACACTTTAAATTAATAGATCAAATTAAGGTAAGACAAAATAAGAGTTTGATTTCTAACAACCTAACGAGAAGTAAAACAAGCAAATAAATAATAAAAGAATATTAGGCATAGAGAAACCATCGAGGATGTGACAAAACAATTAAATTAATTAACAGGGAATATTACAATACGTCCTAGAACTCAATTCACGGATATAAGGTAACTCGCTCTCGCGTAAATACCTACTTAGTAATACTATTTTAGAGAACCGCTCTCGCGTGATCCTAAAGTAAAACTAGCATTAATAACAAGATTGATATGTTCACAAGATGCCATGGGAAGAAGTTTCGTTGTTAGGCCATGGAACCTCGCTCGCCTAATATTGGTTCCAGCAATTAAACACCGCTCTCGCGTCTAGTCTAATCACCTAAGATCCTAGAACAAGTTAGCTACTCAAGCCCTAAGCATTAAGAATAACATTAGAAGAAGAACTATAAAATAAATTCCCAAACTAACAACCTAACAATCGGTCACATCCCTTCAGAGTAACCCTAGCCTAATAAGGAAACTACTCAAGCATAAAAATAGAAACAAAGATGAAACTATGAAGAATCATCTTTATAAAATAAAACTAAGAGTGTATTGAGATATGAATCTCTTACAAACTCTAAAAGGGAGAGAATGAATTGTGTGTGATTACAAGAGGCGAGCCCCTCTTTATATAGTAAAGGGAGAGAGGTCGCAAAAGGAAAAGAGAAGAGAAAATTGAAAGAAGAAAAATGGAAATCCTTGGAGAGTCGGCAAGCGGGGATCGATCGATCCTCGGTGTGGATCGGTCGATCCCACCGTCTTTTCGTCTTGGGCCAAGGCCTTTGATTGGATCGAACGATCCATGGGCCTGGTTGGTCGGTTCTGCCGCCTCTTCAACCGTGGGTCGCAATTCTTCATGGATCGATCGATCCTTGGTGTGGATCGGTCGATCCTTCTTTATTTCTTCACGATTGGTCGACTTCTTCATGTTTAGCCCATTTGCACTCTTATTTGATCCAAAATCCTTTCTTTTCCAATATTCTCTCTATAGACCTGTAAATCACTAAGTAAAGCAAATAGTCCTAATATCTATCTAATATAGGTTAGTTGACTCAAAATACAATCCTAAAACATAGACTAAAAACGATAAAAATAAGACTCATCAATTCCCCCAGACTTGAATCTTTGCTTGTCCTCAAGCAAGAACAATCTGAAATACAAATCTTAAAGGGAAAGGTTTGAAAACAAGAACTTACAACTTCTCGAGAATCTCCGTACATCTTCCGTAAATCCATCACTCAAAGGATTGAGCTTACAACATGTACTAACCATTGGCTTAGCAACTCTCCGTACTGATGTCCCGAGATCTCAAGGAAGCTCCAAAATCTCCTTTGTTGACTCCCTACATTCATTCTTTACAAGCATGCGGTCTCAACGAGGGAGTATCGATCAAAGATCGCGTAGACGCTTACCTTCCTCTAGCTCTTAAGACATTCTTCTTATGGTTCCTTTCCTTCTCTCCTCTTTTGCTCTTTTGAGATCGATTTCTCCCTACTTTTCTAGGGTATCATTTTTTTTTTCTATCCATCTCCTTTTCTTTTTAGCCCGGGGTTGGTTTTCATGAGTCCGAAGTATGCAAGGGGGTAACCACACATCCCTCGGCCCACTTCTTTGTTTACCACATCCCTTTTCTTTTTTTTTCTTTTTTTTTTCTTTTTCTTTTTCAGGAGAAGAGAGGGGAATCCATACTTTTTCGAAGTTATGCGCGTCTTGGAGAGCTTGAGTCAGTGGTCACGTTCGATGTATACCAAGCCCCAAGTTGAGAAGATTAAGTCCAAATTAACGTCTTGTCACGGGTGGAGTCAACGCCAGGTCAATCGGATTTCCAAGAGATAGGGACTCCTGATGAGTTGTTCGGCTAATAGTGTTCCAATCTTCGGCTCTTCAAAAGAATAATCATGATGGATAGCAGAAGATATTAGTACGAACACACGATTCACAAAAGAAGTTTCAATTTCTAAACCATTTTGACTCAATAAAACGACTCAAATAAAACGAAAATGTTAGCATAATAGTCACATATCCCCCCAGACTTACTTCACACCGTCCCGGTGTGTAAGAAAAATCAAAGAAAGGAAATGCAAAGCATAAGAAAACAAAAGTCAGAAAACATAGCACGGATCGATCGATCCTGGTAGGGGATCGGTCGATCCTACCGTTAGAGATACAAATCCAAATACAAATATACATAAGTGCAAAAAGAAACTAAAAATATATAGTACAGAGGATAGAGCCAGTGGATGGTACATAAGTGTCGAAAACGCTTGGGCCTCGCCTGGTACGAATGCGGAAATCGTCCTGCACGCTAGTCTCTGAATCATCATGGCTAGATGAAGAGTGCCATGTACGGGATCGGCCAGGACGGTCTGAAGAGTACTCCTTATCATCATCGGCGAAGCGAACAGCAGAAACAGCGGCGAAGGCATCGTCCTCAGGATCTGCCTCGTGTACAGGAGTAGGCTCGCTTGGAGGCGGTGGTGGTGGTGGTGCAACGCAGCAAAGCCAAGAAGCAATCTTGGTCAGCAGGGTGTTGTTCTTCTTGGTTGTCTCGCAGACCCAACGCTCCATCTCTGTAGTCGGCTCTAGTGGATCCGTAGCGGTGTAAGCGCTCACGTCAAGCTCAAATGGAGGCACCTGTCCGGAGAATGGCTGAAATGGCGGTGGCTGAGATACAGAAAGCTCAGAAGGGCCAGCCTCATCAGTGCGTCTGGTACGTGCTGCTCTCCGGACACCACTAGTGTTCGGCGGGATAGGTCTCTCGCAAAGCGCCCCAGCAGGCGGGTTGAAACCAATGTTTCCTGGAATAGCGAGAGATGTCAAATCAATGCGGGGCAGGCGAATGTACCTGTAGACCCCGTCAGAACCCTGGAAGCGGTAGACTAGCGAGTGGCGGATGAGGATCTCGCTCGCGTAAAGGTGCTCCCGGGCAATGAATTGCGCCTTATGCTTAGGAATGGGAGGCGCGATGTTGAAACGGCAATGGGTGATGATGGGTGTCACCAAGCTCGCTATCATAATCGTCTTCTTCTTAGATCGAAGCGCTTGCTTTGCCACCTGGATGAACTCCTGGACAAGTAGTGCAGCAAAGTTGACGCGGTGCGTCTTGTTGTAGTTGGCCGCGGTCGGGTCGGTGATGAATGGATGGAGTTCATAGAAGCACATGGAAAGCTCGGGGAGCTGCAAAGTACCCATCTCAGCATGGGCAAAGATAGTGCTGCTCATGAAGCGGACTGCCAAGCGAATCACTGGGCTGCGGATAAGTGCCTGCTTGGCACCTCTAGACAAGTACTCACCAGACCCAAAAGTCTGCCAGAATGCAGAAGGATCAGTGATGCCATCGAACTGGGTCTTCTCGCGAGGCGGGAAACCGTAGAGATCACACAACTGGTGGAGTGTGATAGTGAAGTGTCTCCTAGACAGGAAAAAGGAGATGAAGGCATCTGTGGCATCAAGCGGATCCGTCGGAAAGTGCACCTGGAGCGTGGCGAGAAACTCAGCTGCGGCATTGGGATAGATATCCCATTGCTTCTCCGGGAAAGAACCGAAGCCAGCATTACGCAGAAATCCCAGGACATCATCGAGGATGCCCATCGCGCTTAGAACATCGGTTTCCAGAAACTGTGTGGGCTCGAACTTGCAAGCGCGGAGTGCAATGGTGTTGGCTTAATCCTTTTGGGTCCACTCTCTCTCTCCTTGTTTCTCTCACGTGCCCTATAGAAGTGTGCTTCGATGGCATAGAGAGGTTCCCTACTCCTCCAAAAACACTTTTGCAGGCCGGGATAATTTAACCAAGCTTCTTCGAAACTGTACTCGTCTGGCACCATCCTCACTCGCATTTCGAACATGTTGAGATCATGTGGATGAATCTCAACTCGCATTCCTTCTTGATTCACGGTGGGATCAACGCATGGAGGGTTGCAATTGCAATTCCTCTTCACGACTCCGGTACTATGCGGAGGGAAAGGCCATTGGCGATTCGCGCGAATACGAGGCGTTCTCTTCATCACCACGAACACATCGGCAAAGTTAGATCCCAAGCGATTGGCTTCAAGCACCGGATGGTAGGCTACATTCTTGTCAATCTTGGTGAAGGTCATCTTGGGTTCTTCAAGGTCAAACACGGCTCCAACCGTGGTCAAGAACGCACGTCCCAAGATCAAAGGGGTTTCCGAACCTCCACTCATCTCTACCTCATGGAAGTCGGTGGGCACTAGGTGGTTGCCTATATGCACCTCCACATCACCAATAATGCCTTGAGGAGTAGTTGTGGAAGCGTTGACAAACTTCAAAGAGTATTGAGAAGTCTCCATCCCTTGGAGATCAAGCCTACGGACGGTCGCCATGGACATGACGTTCACACTCGATCCCGAGTCACACAGGGAATTGTTGAAAACTTCTCCATCAATCGAACACGGTGATAACATGGGATTTTCGCCCATTTTAGCTAAGGTTTTAAAAGTGTTTTAATAAGGTTTTGATACATTTCTGATGTATTAGAGCCAATAACTCAGTATTTGCAAGAACGAAGAGGTTTTACAGGTTTTAGGTAAAAAGGGACCAAAAGGGAGCAAAAGGACTTGCAGGACAGTTTCAGACCATCAGAAGTTTGGCATTCGTCGAAGACCTTCCCGTGAAGCAAATTGGGAGATTTTGGTATCATTGGAAATCTTAAAGAGTCAAGATTTACCTCCAAGTGGAATCGACCAAATCCGAGTTTTCAATCATAAGTTATGATTGTTTGAAGACAGCCCTGTCCAGCCGCACGACCAAGCAAGCGCCGTGCGGCCAAGTGCCTTACCACCGCACGACGGGAGCCCGTGTGCGCGGCCAAGACTTGTTTTTAGCCGCCTCAAAGCCCAAGATGTGCAACATAAAGCCCGGTTCGTTTGGCCCATGAATCTAACTCGAGGAAGGAAACCATAACCCTAATTCTGAGCACCTAGGACTATAAATACACATCTAAACTTAGGGTTTGGAGTGTGCTCGTTTAGAAGAAGGAGAGGAGCCACCTCATTCACGCCTAGCCACCTTGGAGAAGCAGCAAGAAGACTTGGAGAGCGTCCTTTGGACGTCTCGCCAAGCATCTCTCTTCGTTAACTTCTCTGAGTTTCTTTATCTCTTTCATTTTTCTGCTTTTACTTTGTTGTTTAGGAGAAGATCTTCAATCTCTTTACTTGTTATTGAGAGAGAACCTCTGAACCTTCTTTGTTTTGCTTTAATCTATTCATACGTTGCTGGTTATGATTCTTTTCATTCTTGTTTTGATGATTAACCCTAATATGTGCGAATAGTTCTTTTCGTTGGGCCTAAGGGTTTTCGAAAGGGGATTCATGGATTGTTAAATTAGGTTGTTAGACTCATGTTTATTTGATTATAGTTCTTCATCTAGGTTAATCCGTGTTAGCATTAGGCTTGAACGGCGTGCTAGCTTCTGATTCTAAGGAGATTTACTTTCTGACCGTTAGTTGAATCACCTTTACTATCTAGATGAGCATCGTTTACAATCCGACGGAAGTTGAGTTGCATAACTTTGTGAACATATCAAACTGAATTTTATAGGATGTTTCACTTCTTAATTACCAGCGAAATTGGAAAGTTAGGTTGATAAACACTAGTTTTTGGACCTGCGAAATAGGCCAAAACACCTTAACATTTGAGTTCGAGAACATAGATAATCGGAAATTCCTTGTCTGATTCCTTGCATTCGATCCATGATACCCTGAGAATTCCCGACAGTCCAACGCTTGCTTTTTATTTATTAGTTAGAAATTATAAAAACCCCCTTTCTTATTTTCGTCTTAGCCTATCCTCTTCCCCAAGCTCGTCGTGCACTCATAGTCTCTGTGGATCGATACCCTAAGTACTACATGCGATAGGTTGTGCACTTGCAACCCAATCAATTGTTTTCAGCTAAGGTTAAAAACCTAGATTCGTTTAGGTGAAACTAGTGAGGTCTAAATCCGACCGCATCAAGTTTTTGGCGCCGTTGCCGGGGACTATCTGAGTTGCCCACGAGTTAAGGAATAGGATAAAGTCTAAGATATTGTGCTACTGATCTTTCTTTTTAGTTTTACTTGTTTCGGGAAGCCTCGGGATGAATTTCGACGTCTCCCTTGAGATAGGTCAAAACGCCGATCACAACACATTTTTGGAAAAATCCTTTGAAAGATTTAGTGGGATCTTGCCACCATCGCCGCATGACCAAGCTCCGATGGCGCGGTCGAAGCCACCATCACCGCATGCCCGAGCTCTCGACATGCGGCCAGGAGAACTCTGGTCGATCAACAGAGACGAAGCTTCAAGACTATCTAACCAATTACTTCAGCGGGAAGATTTCAACAAGTCTCACCTCAAGAAAGATTTATAAGGAGAAGCTTTCGTGCGACAAAACCAAATAGGCCTACGATGCCACCTGACGTGCCTTTACATAGAAGACACCAACCCTCGGAAGTTCAACAACATCTTTCACCACATGGAGGAAATCGAGCTAACGAAGGAGCAGGAAGGAGTAGAGGACTAGAGAGGACTTGTCCCGAGCCAAGCTCTTCCATGAGCTGAGCCTAGAGAAGGTCACAATGTCGAGCTAAACGACGTAAAACAGAAGCGCTTAATGGGAGGCAGCCCATTGGTCAGATTAGAGACAGAGCTTACCAGTCCCGGTTCAAGGAGCAAAAGAAAATTCAGATCAATCCAGAAAAAAATCTGAAATTTGGTGGAAAAATAGTGGAGAGTCATACGGAGCCTCTGGAAAAAGCGGAACGTGATTCGACATCACGGTTTGAAAGTTATGACTGTTTTTCCAAGACCATCGAAGAAGAGTACGAAGCTGAGCTGGATCGACTTCAAACTTTTTCTGAGAACGAACCACAAGGAACTAGTTGATGAGCCATACATCATTGGAAGCATCTAAGTCTATAGTTTGCAAAACAGGTCTCAGAGCTCAATTTCGAGTTCTGAGCAGGAAGATATCGAAGGATTAAGAAGACGGTACAGACGGACTAAGGAGCTGACAGGTGCACCAGACCCAACCGACGACCCGTTCTTCTCCAACAGCTGATCCACAAAGCCTTCGAATCATTGGATCACAATTCCGTGAGGAAATACCGTCAAGCTAATGAATATAAAGAAGCAACGTTAGGTTATGTTTTTGATTTTTGGTTTTTGGTTTGGTTTATGCTTTTACTTTGATGCGTTTCTTGTCTTTGCCTCAAGTTTCTAATTTAGGGAACAAAAGAGAGAGAGAAAGAAGGAAGCTTGTTTGGAACCGCAACAACGAGGACTATTGACTAAGGCACCAATGCAGCAGGGAAATAAAGTCGCCACACGGAAGGGTCTCTAAGATCTGGCGACCCAGTCCCAGCCGCATAGCCAAGTCACCGGTCCGCGGCGGAGAGGCCATCGACCGCACGGTCAGGGACCGAGCATGCGGCCAGTACACTCGACGGACAGGTCAGTCCGGGGATGATCGGGCCAACCGACCTCTTGCGCGGGTTATAAACCCGCGGTCCCAAGCCAACACGATCGTATCTCCAACCCGTGACAGCCCAACTATCCGTCTTAGCCAGCCATGTTCTCCACGCCGTCTTGTCCCACGTCACTTCCAAACGCATCTCACGCGTTCACTACCATACCACTCCATTGACATACCTAAATCTATCTATCTATCTATCTTAGGATTTTGTTTTTGGTTTTGTTTTTCTAATTCACTATTGATGGTTTTAGGTTTTGTAACAAGAAAATGCAAAAGGAGATTATACGGAGAATTCGATGAACCCTAAAAAGAGAGGGGAAAGCGAAGGTGAATGGAAAACAGCCGAGTGTAACACGACCGGCGGTTCTCCGGCGAAGGATGGATAAGTGGATCGAAGTAACGACACATGAGAGATGGGACGGCTCGTGATACGGTTACACTTAGAGGCTTTGAATCCGATTCAAAGGCTCTAAGGAGCTCTCAAAGTTTTCGCAACTAAAGAGAAAAGAAAGAACTAATTTTTATTTCAAAGAAGCTAACCTTTTACAAATGACCTAAGAGGTCTTTATATAGGCGATTACAAAGGTTCCACTAAAACCCTAAGACACTCGGGTCAACATAAAGATAACGCGGGTCAACAAAGGCAATGTGTCCCATTACAAACCATAAGAAATAAGAGCCTAACGGCTTTATTATGAAAGGGAGAGAAATGGCCACGTCATTTGGAGATGCATGGCCATGCGCTAAGTTCCTTGGCCTCGTTAAAACCCTCTTAGTAAACCCATTGGGAAAAACCTAAGTAGGGAAAAAGAGTACCAATTTCCTTAGTGACTTTCGGGTCTTCACCTAGTGATAGTGAAGACGGACCGGACAACCTCGGGAACGGCCGTCGGGTCATGTCCGGTCGAGTCGATGGACCGTGGGTCATACGACTCTAGAAAATGTTCCACGAACTGGTTGCACTTGTCCTTGATGATTCGAGCACTCTTGGACCTTGTGGTAGCTCCCGGGACTATTTGTGGCACTTTGGTCTTCGCAGTTTGGTCCATGGTCCGGCTCTCGTCCCGCCCATCGTCCGGGTCGCTGTCCGTACGTTGTCCGGTACGTTGGGTCTCATTATCCCCTCCCCCTTGGGAAGGTTCTGACCTCAGAACTTCTTCTTCATTACCTACATCAAATGGGACCAAATAAGCAACATTGAAAGAGGTCGAGGTGTTATACGTACCGGGGAGCTCCAAACAGTAGGCGTTGTCGTTGATCCGCTCGATGACTTGGAAGGGTTCATCTCCTCTCGGACTAAGCTTATCCTTTCGTCGCTGCGGAAACCTCTCTGGTCTTAAGTGTAACCAAACCCAATCTCCCGGCTTGAATATCATGGCCTTGCGGTGTTGGTTGGCTTGATTCGCATATTGCTCGGTTCTCTTTTCTAAATTTTCTCGGACTTCGTCATGTAACTTCTTAACCATCTCAGCCTTGGCTATCCCATCTTGACACTCAATCTCATTCGGCGGTAACGATAGCAAATGCATGGGAGTAAGCGGTTTGAATCCATAGGCCACTTCAAATGGAGATTTCTTTGTTGCCGAATGCACAGATTGATTGTACGCAAACTCCATGAGCGGAAGTAGCTCTAGCCAAGTGCCCGGATTGCTTGCTACGGTGGTCCGGATCAGAGCGCCTAAGGTTCGATTCACAACCTCGGTTTGGCCATCCGTTTGAGGGTGACACGCGGTTGAGTATAATAGCTTAGTTCCCATCTTCCTCCATAAAGTTCTCCAAAAGTGACGAAGAAATTTGGGGTCTCGGTCCGACACTATGCTTCGTGGTATCCCATGTAGCCTTACGACTTCCCGAAAGAACAAGTTGGCTAAGGCCGTGGCGTCCGATGACTTGTTGCACGGTATGAAGTGTGCCATCTTGGAGAACCGGTCAACCACTACAAATATGGAGTCCTTGCGATATTGGCTAGGCAACCCGAGTAGAAAATCCATAGACAAGTCAACCCATGGTCCATCCGGGATAGGTAATGGTTTGTATAGACCATGGGGCCGTGGGGTAGACTTGGCGGTCCGGCAAGTGATGCAACGGCCTATGAACTTCTCAACCATGCGTTTCATCTTAGGCCAATAGAAATGTTCCTTCAAAACTTCCAAAGTCTTGGTAACCCCAAAATGACCGGTCAAGCCTCCTCCATGAGCTTCTTGCATCAATAAGGTTCGGATAGAACCGGCGGGTATACAAAGCCTCTTGTCCCTAAAGAGAAAACCGTCTTGGATGTAGAACCGTGAATGAATTCCCTTGCCATGATCTCTATAATTCTCCCCAAATTCCGAATCTTCCTTGTATGCTTCCTTTAGTGCCTCAAATCCTAAAACCCTTGCTTCCATAGCCGTGATCAATGCATGCCTTCTTGATAGTGCGTCGGCTACAACGTTCTCCTTTCCCTTCTTGTACTTGATAACGTATGGAAATGACTCTATGAACTCTAGCCACTTGGCGTGTCTCTTCTTCAAATTTGTTTGACCTCGGAGATGCTTCAAGGTCTCATGATCCGTATGGATCACAAACTCTCTCGGCAATAGGTAAAGTTGCCAAGTTTCCATGGCCCGGACCAAAGCGTATAGTTCCTTGTTGTAGGTTGGGTAGTTGAGTGTTGGTCCGTGTAGTTTCTCACTAAAGTAGGCCACGGGTTTACCCCCTTGAGTTAAAACTGCTCCAATCCCGATGCCGGACGCATCACATTCTACTTCAAAAGTCTTCTCAAAGTGGGGCAAAACTAAAAGCGGTGCTTGGGTTAATCTCCTCTTAAACTCTTGGAAAGATGTCTCTTGGTTCGGACCCCATGTGAATTCCTCATTCTTCTTGGTGATGGCGGTAAGTGGTGCGGCTATAGTTCTAAAATCCTTGACAAAACGCCGATAAAAACTTGCTAAACCATGAAAGCTTCGGACTTGACTAACGGATGTTGGTGTAGGCCTTTCCTCTATTGCTCGGATTTTCTCTTGATCCACTCTAAGTCCCTGCCCACTTACAACAAAACCTAGAAAGACTAACTCATTAGTACTGAAGACACACTTCTTGAAGTTAGCATATAGCTTTTCTTCTCGAAGTGTGGCCAAAACTGCATCAAGATGGACCAAGTGATCCTCTAGGCTATGGCTATAGATCAAAATATCATCAAAATAAACCACAACAAATTTATTAATGAAAGGTCTAAGGATGTGATTCATTAACCGCATGAAGGTGGATGGAGCATTGGATAAGCCAAAGGGCATGACTAGCCACTCGTATAGGCCTTGCTTGGTCTTGAAAGCGGTCTTCCATTCATCACCCTCTTTCATCCGGACTTGGTGATATCCACTCTTGAGGTCAATCTTGGTAAAGATAATGGCTCCATCTAGCTCATCTAACATGTCATCTAGTCTTGGAATCGGATGGCGGTACTTGCCGGTTATGTTGTTGACGGCTCGGCAATCCACGCACATTCTCCATGAACCATCTTTCTTGGGCACTAATAGAACCGGCACGGCACAAGGGCTAAGGCTTTCTCGGACATATCCTTGCTTCATGAGGTCTCCCACTTGTTTCTCTAGTTCTTTAGCTTCGGTTGGGTTGACTCTATAGGCTGGTCGGTTTGGTAATTGAGCTCCCGGGATAAGGTCTATTTGATGTTCAATCCCTCGGATAGGTGGTAGTCCATTCGGTAATTCTTCTGGAAACACGTCTTGGAAGCGCTTGATGATGGTCTTGATTTCCTCCGGAATAGACTTATCCTCGCAATCTATAGTCAAAACATCTTTGAAAACCATTGGTAACACTTGGCAAGAGGAGTCACAAAGTGATCTCCTAACATCACTAGAATTGATCGAGAAGTTTGACTTAGAACTAGGTTCACTAGACATTTTCGATTGCATCTCGTTAACTTGAGTGGGTGATAAAGGTTTTAGACAAATCCGTTTGTTATTATGGACAAAAGTGTACTCATTGGTGAGGCCACAATGCGATGTCCTCTTATCGAATTGCCAAGGCCGACCCAATAATAGGTGGCTAGCTTGCATCGGGACGACATCGCACAAGACTTGGTCTTGGTAAGGGCCAACAATAAAAGTTACTAGCACTTGTTCCGAGACTTGTATTACGGATTTATTATTGAGCCATTTAAGCTTATAAGGTTTGGGATGTGGTGTGGTCACAAGAGAGAGTTTCTTGACCATGTAGGAACTCGCGACATTGGTACACGAGCCCCCGTCGATGATCAACCCACACACTTTACCACTTACAGTGCACTGGGTATGGAAGATGTTGTCCCGTTGGTTAGAGTCATCCGGAGTTTGGCTCGCGTTTAGCATCCGTCGGATCATAAGTAGCTCTCCCACTTCTGGCTCGGCAATGGCTTCTTCAATCTCGGAGTCGATGTCTTGGTCTTGCGGGTCTTCGTCTTCATCTTGTGACTCGTAATCTCCGGCTGCCGTAATGATCATGGTTCGTGGGTTTGGGCATTCTCGGGCATAGTGTCCACGCCCTTGGCATTTGAAACATATGATGTCTCGACTACGTGTCTCGGCGGGTTGGTGTGGTCGCGGGTCAGTCTTGGTGTCGGGTGCTCGGTCTCGTGGCTTGAATCGGGAATCCACACGTATGGCTTTGGGGTCTTTGTTCTTGTCGGTATCTCGGTTGGGTCCTCGGCTAGGTGAAGCGTTCGGTGACCAGCTAGGAAGGCCTTGGCCTCGGGTCCGGACTAGACTAGATGTCTTCTTCTTGATTTGTTGCTCCACTTGGATGGCCAAATGTAGCATTTCCTCAAACCCATGCTAGGTTTGGCGCTCTACTTTTCTCGTGATCCGGTCGTTCAAACCATCAAGAAATTGGGCTATCAAAGCCTCCTCGGTTTCTTCTAGTTGTAGGCGGTTCCTCAAATGTTCGAAGTCTTCATAATACTCCTCAACGCTCTTTGACCCTTGAGTTAACCTCCTAAACCGGCGTTGTAGATCACGGCTGAAGTATTGAGGGATGTACCGACGTCTCATAATAGCCTTCATGGCTTCCCAAGTGGACACGGGTCTCTCATGGTTACGTTGGCGGTCATCGACTTCACGGTCCCACCAAGTAAGGGCATGGTCCGTGAGTTGAGCGGCGGCTATGGTCACCTTCCGTAGCTCCGGATAGTGATAACAAGAGAAAACCTTGTTCATTCGGCCCTCCCATTGTAAATAGGCCTCCGGGTCAACCTTTCCCGCAAAGGTGGGAACGGTGAGTTTGCAAAACGGTCCGGTGAGGTTAGGACCCATTGGTCGCTCGTGGTCTCGGCGGTTGTTTCTTCTTCTTGGGTAGTCTGGGTATTCTTCATCTGAGGTATGAATGTCGTCTTGACCTTGGTCTTGATCTTGGTCATCGGCGGGTGGAAGTCTTTGGTCTCAGACCGGTCATACACGGGGTGCGGGTGGTGGTATGGCTTGCTCTAAACGGTTGAGCCGATGGTCTATGCGTCCCATTTGAGCTTGGATCTGGGTCAGAATGACTCCAAGATCGGGTGGATGAGCTGGTGCTATAGGTGGGTCTTGTTCGGCCATGGTACGGATTCCAGTGTACCGGAAAAGGTTGGACGGCGGCAGGTGGTCGGAGATGGGTAACCAGTGGTGGCGGATGGTCGGAAAGTTGGTCGGAGTGGGTGTCCGGTGGTGGTAGACGGTGGTGGTTGATGGTCGATGATCGGTGGTTGATGGTCAATGATCGGTGGTCGATGGTCACACGGATCGTTGGTCACGGGTTGGTCCGTACGCGGTCCACCTGTCCCAAAACAAAACACACGTGCGTCAAAGGCTGTGAAATGATGATAAGGGAGAATCTAATTCAAAATGAGCCAGCTAATTATTGGAGCGAACGGTCAAAAAGCAAGAATAGATACAACCTAGTGGAACGTTCGGCTTTGATACCAAAAACTGATGCGTCACACGGTCACGGGACGACCCCGGGACGATGGTACGGTCGGTGAGCGGTACGGACAGGACCTACGGGTCACGAACGGTTGATGGTGCGGCGGGAAGCTCTTTGGAGCGTAACGCGACCCAAAGAACTCAAGAGAGGGGAAAGCGAAGGTGAATGGAAAACAGCCGAGTGTAACACGACCCGCGGTTCTCCGGCGAAGGATGGATAAGTGGATCGAAGTAACGACACACGAGAGATGGGACGGCTCGTGATACGGTTACACTTAAAGGCTTTGAATCCGATTCAAAGGCTCTAAGGAGCTCTCAAAGTTTTCGCAACTAAAGAGAAAAGAAAGAACTAATTTTTATTTCAAAGAAGCTAACCTTTTACAAATGACCTAAGAGGTCTTTATATAGGCGATTACAAAGGTTCCACTAAAACCCTAAGACACTCGGGTCAACATAAAGATAACGCGGGTCAACAAAGGCAACGTGTCCCATTACAAACCATAAGAAAGAAGAGCCTAATGGCTTTATTATGAAAGGGAGAGAAATGGCCACGTCATTCGGAGATGCATGGCCATGCGCTAAGTTCCTTGGCCTCGTTAAAACCCTCTTAGTAAACCCATTGGGAAAAACCTAAGTAGGGAAAAAGAGTACCAATTTCCTTAGTGACTTTCGGGTCTTCACCTAGTGATGGTGAAGACGGACCGGACAACCTCGGGAACGGCCGTCGGGTCATGTCCGATCGAGTTGATGGACCGTGGGTCATACGACTCTAGAAAATGTTCCACGAACTGATTGCACTTGTCCTTGATGATCTGCGCACTCTTGGACCTTGTGGTAGCTCCCGGGACTATTTGTTGCACTTTGGTCTTCGCGGTTTGGTCCATGGTCCGGCTCTCGTCCCGCCCATCGTCCGGGTCACTGTCCGTACGCTGTCCGATACGTTGGGTCTCATTACCGTGTGTGCGGCCAAGACTTGTTTTTAGCCGCCTCAAAGCCCAAGATGTGCAACATAAAGCCAGGTTCGTTTGGCCCATGAATCTAACTCGAGGAAGGAAACCATAACCCTAATTCTGAGCACCTAGGACTATAAATACACATCTAAACTTAGGGTTTGGAGTGTGCTCGTTTAGAAGAAGGAGAGGAGCCGCCTCATTCACGCCTAGCCACCTTGGAGAAGCAGCAAGAAGACTTGGAGAGCATCCTTTGGACGTCTCGCCAAGCATCTCTCTTCGTTAACTTCTCTGAGTTTCTTTATCTCTTTCATTTTTCTGCTTTTACTTTGTTGTTTAGGAGAAGATCTTCAATCTCTTTACTTGTTATTGAGAGAGAACCTCTGAACCTTCTTTGTTTTGCTTTAATCTATTCATACGTTGCTCGTTATGATTCTTTTCATTCTTGTTTTGATGATTAACCCTAATATGTGCGAATAGTTCTTTTCGTTGGGCCTAAGGGTTTTCGAAAGGGGATTCATGGATTGTTAAATTAGGTTGTTAGACTCATGTTTATTTGATTATAGTTCTTCATCTAGGTTAATCCATTTAAGGTAAATTACGTGAACTTTTGAGATTAGTGTACCATTTCCCCTTTTCGAGAAAAAAAAAAGGAAAGAGAAAGAAAGAATAGAGAAGGCGGAAGTGAGCCGAGGGGTGTCGCGGCTACAACCGTGCACACTTTGGACTTTATGGACGCCGCGGAAGTGAGCCAAGGGATGTGCGGCTACAACCGTGCATACTTTGGAATTCATTGAAGCCTATTCTAAAAAAAAAAAAAAAAAAAAAAAAAAAACGAAAAGAAAGGGAATGGTTACTACTGCCTCAGGGGCGCGGAGAAAGAAAAGGACCAATAGGAGTGCAGAGGAACCATTCAAAAGAAAAGACGAGCGGTAGAGACCCACAGAAAAATCTAAGTCAGGGGGGAGTCTCAGGAGGAAGAAGAAGAGTCGAGTGAAGAAGGGTTGAAAACCGTGGACATCAACAGGTCCATTCTCTCTTGCGGTTTTGCATAATATCCTGCATTCTCGCAATTATATATCTGGTAACCCTAAACACTCTTAACTCCACCCCTAAACACTAAATGCCTCCCAATACCAAGCGCCGTCTACCCTGGATGATATCCTTTGAATAAGAGAGCCACGCAATTTTTTAATGAATGTAGAGGGTTGATTGACGTGAAGTCTGACTTCTTTTGTAGGTATGGAGTCGACGGATCAGAGTCGAGAAAGTTGTGGGACTATGGTGAGAATGTTCTAACTTGAGTTTCTGTTATTAAGAATCCTCAGGACATCGTTTAGCCCACGGTCTCTGATGATAGGGGATTAGTTCCCGCGTTTTCAAACCTCTCTTCCATGGCTTTACTGTCTTGTTTGCTTGAGGACAAGCAAAGTTTAAGTCTGGGGGAGTTGATAACATGGGATTTTCGCCCATTTTAGCTATGGTTTTAAAAGTGTTTTAATAAGGTTTTGATACATTTCTGACGTATTAGAGCCAATAACTCAGTATTTGCAAGAACGAAGAGGTTTTACAGGTTTTAGGTAAAAAGGGACCAAAAGGGAGCAAAAGGACTTGCACGACAGTTTCGGACCATCAAAAGTTTGGAACTCGTTGAAGACCTTCCCGTGAAGCAAATTGGGAGATTTTGGTATCATTGGAAAGCTTAAAGAGTCAAGATTCACCTCCAAGTGGAATCGACCAAATCCGAGTTTTCAATCAGAAGTTATGATCGTTTGAAGACAGACCTGTCCAGCCCAAGATGCCTTACCACCGCACGACGGGAGGCCGTGTGTGCGGCCAAGACTTGTTTTTAGCTGCCTCAAAGCCCAAGATGTGCAACATAAAGCCCGGTTCGTTTGGCCCATGAATCTAACTCGAGGAAGGAAACCCTAACCCTAATTCTGAGCACCTAGGACTATAAATACACATCTAAATGATATACCTCATATTTTACCCATTTCACTTGTGATTTAGGATTAGTTTTTAGAGTCTTTTTAGTGTTTTTGTAGTGTTTTAGTGTCTTTACAGGTTAATTGACGTTTGGAGCTTACTTGGAGCAAAAGGATCAAAAAGGATTCAAATTGGAGCTTTTGGAGACAAATGAAGACTTATGCGGATTTGCAGCCTTCTCTGTCCAGAAACACGATGAGTGTCGATCGACAGGCCTTAGTTGTGTCGATCGACAGGAAGCCTGAAAGCAGAGCAGTCCGAGAAAGAAGCCCAATTCGTTTCCTATTCGGTTTCCAATTCCTTGGACCGACTTAATGAAGCCCTAGACGTCAAGAGACTTGTATAAATACTTATTTTCGTTTTCTAAAAGAGGGATCCAGACTTTGTCTAAGCTTTAGAGAGAGATTCTAGTTTTCTGTTTAGGTTTTGAGAAGAGAGCTTTGGGGAGATCTTTCTGTTCCTGATTCCTTCAAGTCCTGATTGTGAACCCCTGTTATTTCTTACTCTTAATCTCAATAATGATTTCGTTTCTTATCTCTTGTGTTATTGCTTTGATTATGTCTGAGTAATTCACTTGTTAGATTTAGGGTTTCTCATAAGGGATTGATGGTTTGATTGAATGAATTGATTAGTTAAGGATTGTTTATCTACTTGTTCTTAATCTGAGATTGTTCTTACTGCTTATTCTTGATTGATCACCTTGAATCTGATCTTAGGTTGTTAGTCTCTGCGGAAGTAGGATTGATAGCTTGAACCTATCTCTGATTAGCAACACTCCTATTCACAAAGGAATTTGGTTTAGGGTCTTGTGAACTTATCAAACCTGATTTTAATGCAAACTTAGATTCTTTAGAATTCACAAAGGGATTTGGGATTCTGTTTCTAGGTTTAGAAGTTTTCACAACGGGAGTTGGTTAGCTTTATATTTGTGTTTGAGTTCTAGAACATTGATTTATTTATCTTGACTAATCTGCATTTATCTTTCCTGATTTCCTGAGAATTCCCTAGGTCTAACGCTTTCTCTGATCTGTTTACAACTCTCTTTTAATTTCCTGTTAATTGTTCTTTTAATTCTCTATTTCTGGTTTAGCATAATCTGATAACTAAAAGCCTATTGTGTAACTAAGTCCTTGTGGATTCGACCCCTAAGTACTACAGTGATCTCTTAATTTGAGAGAGTAGCTCTAGGGATAATTTGAGCATATCAAATTTTGGCGCCGTTGCCGGGGACTTTTGTCTACCATTAGGTTCCAGTTTAGGATTTCGTCTAAACTTTTTATTTTCAGTTTAACTACATTCGTTTTTTCTTCCTATTTCTTGTGTGTTTCAAGAAGAAAGAACAAGAGTCAGCTGAGATGGAGGATCTAAACGCTCCAATTCTTCAGGCTGATGGGACCTATAGAAACGCAAGAGGCCAAGTTTGTGATGAACACGGCCAACTAATCGCACTTGCAGAAAACCCGCAGCATGTCGATCGACAGGTACCTGGCCGTGTCGATCGACACAATGGCCGACAGCAACCAGTAGGCGCTGGTAATCAGGATCCCAACAACGCTCGGACTCTTGCCGAGTATAACCGTCCCGACCTGTTCTATGCCAACCGGTCCGCCATTCGACTTCCAACTGTCCGGAGGAATGATTTTGAGTTGAAGCCAGCCTTCTACTATCTTGTGGGACAACATCCATTCCACGGTTTACCGAATGAGCACCCTATGGACCACATAGAGAACTTCGAGGACCTTGCAAGCAGCATAAAAGCTGACGGAGTCTCAAGCGACTACCTTTACTGCAAGCTATTTCCACATTCACTTAGTGGAGAAGCCTCTGCATGGTTGAAGAACCTAGAGCCTGGTTCTTTAACTACCTGGGAAGAGACGAGGAACGCGTTTTTGTGCAACTTCTATGATGATGCGCGTTCTGAAGAGCTGAGGAAGAAGATTTCTACGTTCTCCCAGGGATCGGATGAAGCTTTTAAAGCCGCTTGGGTACGCTTTAAGTCTCACCAAAAGGATTGTCCGCATCATGGCTTTAACACTGTCCAACTCTTGGGCATTTTCTATCGCGGTATTGATTGGAGGCACCAAACGGCCCTGGATGCAGCAAGTAATGGCAATTTCAACACTCGATATCCTGACGAAGCTTTGCAATTGATCGAGAACTTGTCGCAAGCCAACAGCACCAAGAATGCTGATCTTGAGCGAAAGAAGCTGGCAGGGAATGACAATGGAAAGGAAATTGCTGCTGTGAATGCGAAGATTAACACTATTGCCAACTTTCTAATGGGCAAGAAATCTGAGCCAGAGCTACAAAGATCAGAGAGAGAAGATGTTAATTATGTTGATGGTGCAGGTTTTCAGGGACAAAGGTTCAGTAATCAGAAGGGAAATGGAGGATACAACAATACTAGCTATACAAGGACCTATGGTGACTCTTCTTACCAAACTCCTCCACCACAAGATGACGAGAGCACCAAAGCCATGTTTGAGCAGTTGCTAGCTGGTCAACAAACCCTCACTGTCACTCTCAATGGCAAGCTCGATAACATCTACACCGACTTGAACGATAAGATCGAGACTCTCACCATTCATGTCAAGAAGCTCGACGTTCAAGCTGCTCAGACTGCTGAGACTATAAAACGCCAAGAGAGTTCGCTTCTAGGAAGAACCGCTCCAAATCAGCAGCATTGCAATGCTGTTTCGTCTCCTGACATAGAAGCGATGTTTACAAAGCTTTTGGATGGTCAACAACAACTCTCAAGGAACATCAATCGCAAGATCGATGAGGTATATTCTACTCTGAATGAGAAGATTGAAAGAGTGCACAGCCATGTCCAAGAACTTGATGCTCAAGTTTCTCAAAATGCCAAATTGGTGCGACGCCTGACTGAATCTGCGACCTACAAATCGCAGTGTCGATCGACACCACCTATATGTGTCGATCGACAGCCCTTGGAAAATCAAGCAGAAGACAGAAGCTACCTCTCTGCTGATTCGTCGCCTTCAGCGATACATGTCGATCAACAGACCTCCAACCATGTCGGTCGACACTACCTAAGATCTGAGCTGCCTTATGTTGTGATTCCACCATCCGTGAAATCCGACGTCTATGCTCCTAAGGTACCTTATCCTCGACCCCAACGATCTAAGCAGGAAATTGAAGATGAGAAGTGTAAAGCTATGCTTGATAAGATCAAGACCGAGATCCCACATGATGACACCGATGACACTTCATCTACAATAAAGCGTTTGGTTAAGAGAATGGTCTTAAATGGTCTTACTCCTGAGGAAGGAGCTTTGCTTACACGTGATACCACTGCGGCTATCTCATCTAAGGCACCTAAGAAGACAAAGGAGAAGAAAGAGAAGGCGATTGTTTCTAAACAATCCAGCGCGATGATTCAGAGAAGTCTACCAAAGAAGTTACCTGATCCAGGTCGTTTTGTGCTCGATTGCTCTATCTCCACAGCAAGGTTTTCACACTCTCTATGTGATCTTGGATCTGGTATCAACCTGATGCCTCTCTCCGTTGCTTTGCGACTCGAGATGACTAATTTCAAACCGACCAATATCTCTATTTTCCTTGTTGATCGATCCCGACGGTTCCCAGAGGGTATTTTAGAGGATGTTCCAATCAAAGTTGGAGGCTGCGTGATTCCTACCGACTTTGTGGTCATGACATATGCTAGTGAGCCCATAGACCCTTTGATTTTGGGACGCCCTTTCTTGGCTACAGCTGGTGCCAAGATAGATGTGAAGAAAGGGACTATGCAACTTGATTTGGGTGATGTGGTCACGGATTTCGACATGGACAAGCTTAGGATGGCACCCACCATTGATGGTATGGCTTTTTCTGTGGTAACTTCTGAAGACATTACTGCTGGGTATGTCGACAAGTTGGGTTCTAGTGAGCAAGCTTCTAAGCCGGAAGATTTGGATGAGATACATAGCCAGGAACGTTCTGATACTGGGATTGCAGAAACAGTGTGTCGATCGACACACGTTCCCAGTGTCGATCGACACCCCACGCAAGCTGAGCCAGAGACATCAAAGGAAGCTGTTTCACAGGATGTTCTCAAACAAGCAAGTCTGACTGCTGCTCCACGCCAGAAAGCTCCTCATCTTCCACACCATACACCTCGAAGAAAGCCAAGAGGGCTTGTTTCTTCTTTTGATGATGTTTCAGGAAAACGAAGTATTTCACCCATAGCTCTGCCCCACCCTTCTTCCGCTGTTCACCCATTCCTTGGTAGATCTCCTGCACCTAATGCTTATAAGCCACCATGGATGAGGAGACACCTTTCTCAGAGGAATTCATTGCCACCTTCTGATCCACCTGACCTCTGAGAGTCTTACCACAGTCAAGCTAATGACTGAAAAGAAGCGCTTAGTGGGAGGCAACCCACTCGTTGGTTTTTCATTTTTCTCTTTCTAGGATTTTATCTTTTGATTTTTCACTAACTTGCTTTTGATTATTGATGGAACTAATGCTTATCTAATGAGATCATGTTTGAAGTTTGATTGTCTTTCACAGCTTAGGCAAAGGAATTCATGTGTGAAAACTTCAACAAAACACCAACCATCTTGCAGAAATTTTTGCCTCAGACCTTTCAGATCACGGGCAGTGTGTCGATCGACACACTTTATCCGTGTCGATCGACACCACACGGGGTAACTGGTTCTAACTTAGCAAAAATTTCATCAATTTTCATTTCAAGTTATTTCTTTTTCTTTCCAATCCTAAGACTTTTTACCACTGGGGACAGTGTTACTTAAGTCTGGGGGAGGAAAATACTGATGTATTTTTCTTTGTTTTGGTTTTTGATTTTTTCTTACTAACCATCTATTTATCCCATTTGAGTCATTTTTCTTTTGTTTTATTGAGTCAAAATTTTGTTGAAAACTATGATCCTTTTTCTTTCGTGTTTTGCCTGGTTGATTAATGCTACAGATTAAGTCTGATTCCGACTAATGAAAAATCCAATGATTGAGCGGTGAACCAGAGACAAACAAATTCCCATCAGGATCCATTAACGCCGGAGCCTCCATTCAAATTCTTTCCCCTCATTGATGTGGTTAGTGTTTCTAAGAGCTTGACTCTTTTTTCATACCTGATAGCTTACGTTGAAAACAATGGTACCCCTTTCCCCTAGTCTAGAAAAAAAATTTTATTGCTTATAAAAGACGAGATGATTTCCTGCGAGCTAGAGGGTAGATGCGAATCGATGATCCCATTACTCTGCTCTTGTCTGGAATTATCGCGCATGGTTGTTAGAAGAGTAGGTAAATTATTATCGATGATCTCATTATTTCACCCTGAGGTTTCTAAAAAAACAAAAAAAAAAAAAAAAAAAAAAAAGAGAAAGAGAATAAGCATATGTCTGTGAAAAGAATAAGTCTGGGGGAGAGTAAGGTTACTATGCGTTGGAAGTGTTGAGTTTTGATGGTAGAGTACAGTGAATGAGTCTAGAAGGTTCTGGTGCATTGACTACGTTGATTGAGACCCGGTGATGAAGGCTTTCTTGATGAATGTGTGGAGATGTTTTGAGAGTTTCTTGGTTTCATTGTGATTTCAGCGGAGAACTACATGGTGGTTCGGTTTTGACTTGTCTGTTAGGCATATGGATTTGGTTCGAATTACTAAGGCAAGGCATTCAAGACGAAGGTGAGTTTTCGTGTTTTCAAACCTCTTTCACAGTTTAGTTTTCTGTTTTGCTTGAGGGCAAGCAAAAGCTAAGTCTGGGGGAGTTGATATACCTCATATTTTACCCATTTCACTTGTGATTTAGGATTAGTTTTTAGAGTCTTTTTAGTGTTTTTGTAGTGTTTTAGTGTCTTTACAGGTTAATTGACGTTTGGAGCTTACTTGGAGCAAAAGGATCAAAAAGGATTCAAATTGGAGCTTTTGGAGACAAATGAAGACTTATGCGGATTTGCAGCCTTCTCTGTCCAGAAACACGATGAGTGTCGATCGACAGGCCTTAGTTGTGTCGATCGACAGGAAGCCTGAAAGCAGAGCAGTCCGAGAAAGAAGCCCAATTCGTTTCCTATTCGGTTTCCAATTCCTTGGACCGACTTAATGAAGCCCTAGACGTCAAGAGACTTGTATAAATACTTATTTTCGTTTTCTAAAAGAGGGATCCAGACTTTGTCTAAGCTTTAGAGAGAGATTCTAGTTTTCTGTTTAGGTTTTGAGAAGAGAGCTTTGGGGAGATCTTTCTGTTCCTGATTCCTTCAAGTCCTGATTGTGAACCCCTGTTATTTCTTACTCTTAATCTCAATAATGATTTCGTTTCTTATCTCTTGTGTTATTGCTTTGATTATGTCTGAGTAATTCACTTGTTAGATTTAGGGTTTCTCATAAGGGATTGATGGTTTGATTGAATGAATTGATTAGTTAAGGATTGTTTATCTACTTGTTCTTAATCTGAGATTGTTCTTACTGCTTATTCTTGATTGATCACCTTGAATCTGATCTTAGGTTGTTAGTCTCTGCGGAAGTAGGATTGATAGCTTGAACCTATCTCTGATTAGCAACACTCCTATTCACAAAGGAATTTGGTTTAGGGTCTTGTGAACTTATCAAACCTGATTTTAATGCAAACTTAGATTCTTTAGAATTCACAAAGGGATTTGGGATTCTGTTTCTAGGTTTAGAAGTTTTCACAACGGGAGTTGGTTAGCTTTATATTTGTGTTTGAGTTCTAGAACATTGATTTATTTATCTTGACTAATCTGCATTTATCTTTCCTGATTTCCTGAGAATTCCCTAGGTCTAACGCTTTCTCTGATCTGTTTACAACTCTCTTTTAATTTCCTGTTAATTGTTCTTTTAATTCTCTATTTCTGGTTTAGCATAATCTGATAACTAAAAGCCTATTGTGTAACTAAGTCCTTGTGGATTCGACCCCTAAGTACTACAGTGATCTCTTAATTTGAGAGAGTAGCTCTAGGGATAATTTGAGCATATCAAATTTTGGCGCCGTTGCCGGGGACTTTTGTCTACCATTAGGTTCCAGTTTAGGATTTCGTCTAAACTTTTTATTTTCAGTTTAACTACATTCGTTTTTTCTTCCTATTTCTTGTGTGTTTCAGGAAGAAAGAACAAGAGTCAGCTGAGATGGAGGATCTAAACGCTCCAATTCTTCAGGCTGATGGGACCTATAGAAACGCAAGAGGCCAAGTTTGTGATGAACACGGCCAACTAATCGCACTTGCAGAAAACCCGCAGCATGTCGATCGACAGGTACCTGGCCGTGTCGATCGACACAATGGCCGACAGCAACCAGTAGGCGCTGGTAATCAGGATCCCAACAACGCTCGGACTCTTGCCGAGTATAACCGTCCCGACCTGTTCTATGCCAACCGGTCCGCCATTCGACTTCCAACTGTCCGGAGGAATGATTTTGAGTTGAAGCCAGCCTTCTACTATCTTGTGGGACAACATCCATTCCACGGTTTACCGAATGAGCACCCTATGGACCACATAGAGAACTTCGAGGACCTTGCAAGCAGCATAAAAGCTGACGGAGTCTCAAGCGACTACCTTTACTGCAAGCTATTTCCACATTCACTTAGTGGAGAAGCCTCTGCATGGTTGAAGAACCTAGAGCCTGGTTCTTTAACTACCTGGGAAGAGACGAGGAACGCGTTTTTGTGCAACTTCTATGATGATGCGCGTTCTGAAGAGCTGAGGAAGAAGATTTCTACGTTCTCCCAGGGATCGGATGAAGCTTTTAAAGCCGCTTGGGTACGCTTTAAGTCTCACCAAAAGGATTGTCCGCATCATGGCTTTAACACTGTCCAACTCTTGGGCATTTTCTATCGCGGTATTGATTGGAGGCACCAAACGGCCCTGGATGCAGCAAGTAATGGCAATTTCAACACTCGATATCCTGACGAAGCTTTGCAATTGATCGAGAACTTGTCGCAAGCCAACAGCACCAAGAATGCTGATCTTGAGCGAAAGAAGCTGGCAGGGAATGACAATGGAAAGGAAATTGCTGCTGTGAATGCGAAGATTAACACTATTGCCAACTTTCTAATGGGCAAGAAATCTGAGCCAGAGCTACAAAGATCAGAGAGAGAAGATGTTAATTATGTTGATGGTGCAGGTTTTCAGGGACAAAGGTTCAGTAATCAGAAGGGAAATGGAGGATACAACAATACTAGCTATACAAGGACCTATGGTGACTCTTCTTACCAAACTCCTCCACCACAAGATGACGAGAGCACCAAAGCCATGTTTGAGCAGTTGCTAGCTGGTCAACAAACCCTCACTGTCACTCTCAATGGCAAGCTCGATAACATCTACACCGACTTGAACGATAAGATCGAGACTCTCACCATTCATGTCAAGAAGCTCGACGTTCAAGCTGCTCAGACTGCTGAGACTATAAAACGCCAAGAGAGTTCGCTTCTAGGAAGAACCGCTCCAAATCAGCAGCATTGCAATGCTGTTTCGTCTCCTGACATAGAAGCGATGTTTACAAAGCTTTTGGATGGTCAACAACAACTCTCAAGGAACATCAATCGCAAGATCGATGAGGTATATTCTACTCTGAATGAGAAGATTGAAAGAGTGCACAGCCATGTCCAAGAACTTGATGCTCAAGTTTCTCAAAATGCCAAATTGGTGCGACGCCTGACTGAATCTGCGACCTACAAATCGCAGTGTCGATCGACACCACCTATATGTGTCGATCGACAGCCCTTGGAAAATCAAGCAGAAGACAGAAGCTACCTCTCTGCTGATTCGTCGCCTTCAGCGATACATGTCGATCAACAGACCTCCAACCATGTCGGTCGACACTACCTAAGATCTGAGCTGCCTTATGTTGTGATTCCACCATCCGTGAAATCCGACGTCTATGCTCCTAAGGTACCTTATCCTCGACCCCAACGATCTAAGCAGGAAATTGAAGATGAGAAGTGTAAAGCTATGCTTGATAAGATCAAGACCGAGATCCCACATGATGACACCGATGACACTTCATCTACAATAAAGCGTTTGGTTAAGAGAATGGTCTTAAATGGTCTTACTCCTGAGGAAGGAGCTTTGCTTACACGTGATACCACTGCGGCTATCTCATCTAAGGCACCTAAGAAGACAAAGGAGAAGAAAGAGAAGGCGATTGTTTCTAAACAATCCAGCGCGATGATTCAGAGAAGTCTACCAAAGAAGTTACCTGATCCAGGTCGTTTTGTGCTCGATTGCTCTATCTCCACAGCAAGGTTTTCACACTCTCTATGTGATCTTGGATCTGGTATCAACCTGATGCCTCTCTCCGTTGCTTTGCGACTCGAGATGACTAATTTCAAACCGACCAATATCTCTATTTTCCTTGTTGATCGATCCCGACGGTTCCCAGAGGGTATTTTAGAGGATGTTCCAATCAAAGTTGGAGGCTGCGTGATTCCTACCGACTTTGTGGTCATGACATATGCTAGTGAGCCCATAGACCCTTTGATTTTGGGACGCCCTTTCTTGGCTACAGCTGGTGCCAAGATAGATGTGAAGAAAGGGACTATGCAACTTGATTTGGGTGATGTGGTCACGGATTTCGACATGGACAAGCTTAGGATGGCACCCACCATTGATGGTATGGCTTTTTCTGTGGTAACTTCTGAAGACATTACTGCTGGGTATGTCGACAAGTTGGGTTCTAGTGAGCAAGCTTCTAAGCCGGAAGATTTGGATGAGATACATAGCCAGGAACGTTCTGATACTGGGATTGCAGAAACAGTGTGTCGATCGACACACGTTCCCAGTGTCGATCGACACCCCACGCAAGCTGAGCCAGAGACATCAAAGGAAGCTGTTTCACAGGATGTTCTCAAACAAGCAAGTCTGACTGCTGCTCCACGCCAGAAAGCTCCTCATCTTCCACACCATACACCTCGAAGAAAGCCAAGAGGGCTTGTTTCTTCTTTTGATGATGTTTCAGGAAAACGAAGTATTTCACCCATAGCTCTGCCCCACCCTTCTTCCGCTGTTCACCCATTCCTTGGTAGATCTCCTGCACCTAATGCTTATAAGCCACCATGGATGAGGAGACACCTTTCTCAGAGGAATTCATTGCCACCTTCTGATCCACCTGACCTCTGAGAGTCTTACCACAGTCAAGCTAATGACTGAAAAGAAGCGCTTAGTGGGAGGCAACCCACTCGTTGGTTTTTCATTTTTCTCTTTCTAGGATTTTATCTTTTGATTTTTCACTAACTTGCTTTTGATTATTGATGGAACTAATGCTTATCTAATGAGATCATGTTTGAAGTTTGATTGTCTTTCACAGCTTAGGCAAAGGAATTCATGTGTGAAAACTTCAACAAAACACCAACCATCTTGCAGAAATTTTTGCCTCAGACCTTTCAGATCACGGGCAGTGTGTCGATCGACACACTTCATCCGTGTCGATCGACACCACACGGGGTAACTGGTTCTAACTTAGCAAAAATTTCATCAATTTTCATTTCAAGTTATTTCTTTTTCTTTCCAATCCTAAGACTTTTTACCACTGGGGACAGTGTTACTTAAGTCTGGGGGAGGAAAATACTGATGTATTTTTCTTTGTTTTGGTTTTTGATTTTTTCTTACTAACCATCTATTTATCCCATTTGAGTCATTTTTCTTTTGTTTTATTGAGTCAAAATTTTGTTGAAAACTATGATCCTTTTTCTTTCGTGTTTTGCCTGGTTGATTAATGCTACAGATTAAGTCTGATTCCGACTAATGAAAAATCCAATGATTGAGCGGTGAACCAGAGACAAACAAATTCCCATCAGGATCCATTAACGCCGGAGCCTCCATTCAAATTCTTTCCCCTCATTGATGTGGTTAGTGTTTCTAAGAGCTTGACTCTTTTTTCATACCTGATAGCTTACGTTGAAAACAATGGTACCCCTTTCCCCTAGTCTAGAAAAAAAATTTTATTGCTTATAAAAGACGAGATGATTTCCTGCGAGCTAGAGGGTAGATGCGAATCGATGATCCCATTACTCTGCTCTTGTCTGGAATTATCGCGCATGGTTGTTAGAAGAGTAGGTAAATTATTATCGATGATCTCATTATTTCACCCTGAGGTTTCTAAAAAAACAAAAAAAAAAAAAAAAAAAAAAAAGAGAAAGAGAATAAGCATATGTCTGTGAAAAGAATAAGTCTGGGGGAGAGTAAGGTTACTATGCGTTGGAAGTGTTGAGTTTTGATGGTAGAGTACAGTGAATGAGTCTAGAAGGTTCTGGTGCATTGACTACGTTGATTGAGACCCGGTGATGAAGGCTTTCTTGATGAATGTGTGGAGATGTTTTGAGAGTTTCTTGGTTTCATTGTGATTTCAGCGGAGAACTACATGGTGGTTCGGTTTTGACTTGTCTGTTAGGCATATGGATTTGGTTCGAATTACTAAGGCAAGGCATTCAAGACGAAGGTGAGTTTTCGTGTTTTCAAACCTCTTTCACAGTTTAGTTTTCTGTTTTGCTTGAGGGCAAGCAAAAGCTAAGTCTGGGGGAGTTGATATACCTCATATTTTACCCATTTCACTTGTGATTTAGGATTAGTTTTTAGAGTCTTTTTAGTGTTTTTGTAGTGTTTTAGTGTCTTTACAGGTTAATTGACGTTTGGAGCTTACTTGGAGCAAAAGGATCAAAAAGGATTCAAATTGGAGCTTTTGGAGACAAATGAAGACTTATGCGGATTTGCAGCCTTCTCTGTCCAGAAACACGATGAGTGTCGATCGACAGGCCTTAGTTGTGTCGATCGACAGGAAGCCTGAAAGCAGAGCAGTCCGAGAAAGAAGCCCAATTCGTTTCCTATTCGATTTCCAATTCCTTGGACCGACTTAATGAAGCCCTAGACGTCAAGAGACTTGTATAAATACTTATTTTCGTTTTCTAAAAGAGGGATCCAGACTTTGTCTAAGCTTTAGAGAGAGATTCTAGTTTTCTGTTTAGGTTTTGAGAAGAGAGCTTTGGGGAGATCTTTCTGTTCCTGATTCCTTCAAGTCCTGATTGTGAACCCCTGTTATTTCTTACTCTTAATCTCAATAATGATTTCATTTCTTATCTCTTGTGTTATTGCTTTGATTATGTCTGAGTAATTCACTTGTTAGATTTAGGGTTTCTCATAAGGGATTGATGGTTTGATTGAATGAATTGATTAGTTAAGGATTGTTTATCTACTTGTTCTTAATCTGAGATTGTTCTTACTGCTTATTCTTGATTGATCACCTTGAATCTGATCTTAGGTTGTTAGTCTCTGCGGAAGTAGGATTGATAGCTTGAACCTATCTCTGATTAGCAACACTCCTATTCACAAAGGAATTTGGTTTAGGGTCTTGTGAACTTATCAAACCTGATTTTAATGCAAACTTAGATTCTTTAGAATTCACAAAGGGATTTGGGATTCTGTTTCTAGGTTTAGAAGTTTTCACAACGGGAGTTGGTTAGCTTTATATTTGTGTTTGAGTTCTAGAACATTGATTTATTTATCTTGACTAATCTGCATTTATCTTTCCTGATTTCCTGAGAATTCCCTAGGTCTAACGCTTTCTCTGATCTGTTTACAACTCTCTTTTAATTTCCTGTTAATTGTTCTTTTAATTCTCTATTTCTGGTTTAGCATAATCTGATAACTAAAAGCCTATTGTGTAACTAAGTCCTTGTGGATTCGACCCCTAAGTACTACAGTGATCTCTTAATTTGAGAGAGTAGCTCTAGGGATAATTTGAGCATATCACTAAACTTAGGGTTTGGAGTGTGCTCGTTTAGAAGAAGGAGAGGAGCCGCCTCATTCACGCCCAGCCGCCTTGGAGAAGCAGCAAGAAGACTTGGAGAGCGTCCTTTGGACGTCTCGCCAAGCATCTCTCTTCGTTAACTTCTCTGAGTTTCTTTATCTCTTTCATTTTTCTGCTTTTACTTTGTTGTTTAGGAGAAGATCTTCAATCTCTTTACTTGTTATTGAGAGAGAACCTCTGAACCTTCTTTGTTTTGCTTTAATCTATTCACACGTTGCTTGTTATGATTCTTCTCATTCTTGTTTTGATGATTAACCCTAATATGTGCGAATAGTTCTTTTCGTTGGGCCTAAGGGTTTTCGAAAGGGGATTCATGGATTGTTAAATTAGGTTGTTAGACTCATGTTTATTTGATTATAGTTCTTCATCTAGGTTAATCCGTGTTAGCATTAGTGATGGGATCCGACCAACCGGACCGCATACGGACGACAGCCGGGACGAGAACCGGGACGAGAACCGGGACGATGGACTACCCGGGATGACCCGTGGGACACAAGAAGCGATCAAGGCACCTCAAGTCGTACCAGGAGCTACCACAAGGTCTAAAACAGCTGCCTGCAACCTCAGAGACAACTTCAACAAGTTCGTGGATAGGTTCTTGGAGTCATACGACCCACGGTCATATGACCCGACCGGACACGGCCTAGCCGAACCCGAGGTTGTCCGGTCCGTCTTCACCATCACTAGGTGAAGACCACAAGTCGCTTTGGTACTTGGTACTCTTTTTCCTCAACTTGGGTTTATCCCACGTGGTTTACCAAGTGAGGTTTTAATGAGGCCAACGTAACTTAGTGCATGGCGATGCGTCTCCGAACGACGTGGCCATCTTCTCCTCCTTTCAAAATAAAGCCGTTAGGCTCTTCTTGTTTACGGTTGTAAATGGGACGCGTATACAATTTGTTGACCCGCGTCTTGACCAAGTGTTTTAGGTTTTTAGAGTTCCCTTGTAAGCGCCTATATAAAGGCCATTAAGTCATCTTTGTAAAGTTTACCCTACTTTGATAATAAAAGATCTTTCTTTTCTCTTTCGTTTTGCAACGCAAAGAAACCCTTAGAACATTTGAACCGGGTTCAAATCTTCTAAGTCTAGCCGTATCACAAGAAGAGCCATCACTTGTGTGTCGCTACCTCACTCCGCCAACACGTACCATCCTTTGAGTTCACCGCCGGGTCGAGGTTCTCACCGGTTGTTTCTCTTCGCTTCACACCCCTCTCTTGGACCTTGACGAGTCGAGTTTCTCATCGTGAACCTCCATCCGTCCGACCCGCAACCTTTAAGACCCGAAGACCCTTACCGTTCCAAGAACCGACCGTTCCATCGACCCGAGGGTGTCTTCGGTGACCGTGTGACGCATCAGTTTTTGGTATCAGAGCCAGGTTCGTTCCACTAGGTTG
This sequence comes from Erysimum cheiranthoides, assembly GCA_011420285.2. Lineage (NCBI taxonomy): Eukaryota > Viridiplantae > Streptophyta > Magnoliopsida > Brassicales > Brassicaceae > Erysimum > Erysimum cheiranthoides. The sequence continues at coordinate 13,724,691 of CM022179.2, read as the reverse complement.
TATCTATCCTTTTACCTTTCGTTTTGTGTTTTGTTTCTTTCCTTTTCAAAAAAAAAAAACCATAAAAAGTTCTTCTTTGTTTGCCGCTTGTGTTTTCGTTAGATCTTAGCTTAAGTTTGTTCCTTTTTGTTGCTTTAGGTTGTTTCGTGTTAAAAGCTTGCGTCTTGCTTCGGGTTTTGTTCTAGTGGCCTTGAAAACCACTCGCTTGAAGTTGTTTTGCTTTTAACCGGTTCGGATCTTAGTGTTCTTCGTTGTGCTTGAGTGTTCTTCGTGTTCTTCTTTTCGTTTTCTTCATTAGGTTGCTAGATCTTTGGTTTCTTTTCCCGTTTAGTGTTTGCGCGTTGTTGTGGACCTTGAAAATCCACGTGTCTCGTTTTTGGTCACACGGTACCGTACCATTTGTCCTTTTGCGATTTTTGTTTAGTCTTAGGTTGCTTTTTGCTTTTTGACCGTTCTCTCCAATCATTAGCTGGCTTATTTTGAATTAGATTCTCCCTTATCACCACTTCGCAGCCTTTGACGCACATGTGTTTGTTTTGGGACAGGTGGACCGCGTACGGACCAACCCGTGACCAACAACCCGTTTGACCGTCGACCACCGATCATTGACCATCGACCACCGATCATCGACCATCAACCACCACCGTCTACCACCACCGGATATCCACTCCGACCAACTTTCCGACCATCCGCCACCACCGGTTACCCATCTCCGACCACCCGCCGCCGTCTAATCTTTTCCGGTACACCGGAATCCGTACCATGGCTGAAAAAGACCCACCTATAGCACCAGCTCATCCACCCGATCTTGGAGTCATTCTGACCCAGATCCAAGCTCAAATGGGACGCATAGACCATCGGCTCAACCGTTTAGAGCAAGCCATACCACCACCCGCACCCCGTGTACGACCGGTCCGAGACCAAAGACTTCCACCCGCCGATGACCAAGATCAAGACCAAGGTCAAGAAGAGGTTCACACCTCGGATGAAGAAGACCCTGATTACCTAAGAAGAAGAAACAACCGCCGAGACCACGAACGACCAATGGGTCCTAACCTCACCGGACCGTCTTGCAAGCTCACCGTTCCCACCTTTGCGGGAAAGGTTGACCTGGAGGCCTACTTACAATGGGAGGGCCGAATGAACAAGGTTTTCTCTAGTTACCACTATCCGGAGCTACGGAAGGTGACCATAGCCGCCGCTCAACTCACGGACCACGCCCTTACTTGGTGGGACCGTGAAGTCGATGACCGCCAACGTAACCATGAGAGACCCGTGTCCAGTTGGGAAGCCATGAAGGCTATTATGAGACACCGGTACATCCCTCAATACTTCAGCCGCAACCTACAACGCCAATTTAGGAGATTAACTCAAGGATCAAAGAGCGTTGAAGAGTATTATGAAGACTTCGAACATTTGAGGAACCGTCTACAACTAGAGGAGACCGAAGAGGCCTTGATAGCCCAATTTCTTGATGGTTTGAACGACCGGATCACGAGAAAGGTAGAGCGCCAAACCTACCATGGGTTTGAGGAAATGCTACATTTGGCCATCCAAGTGGAGCAACAACTCAAGAAGAAGACATCTAGTCTTGTCCGGACCCGAGGCCAAGGCCTTCCTAGTTGGTTACCTAATGCTTCACCAAACCGTGGACCCAACCGAGACACCGAGAAGACCAAAGACACTAAGGCAGTCCGAGTGGAGTCCCGTTTCAAGCTGAGAGACCAAGCACCCGACACAAGAGCTGACCCGAGACAACACCAACCCATAGACACACGTAGCCGAGACATCATTTGTTTCAAATGTCAAGGCCGAGGTCACTATGCCCGAGATTGTCCAAACCAACGCACCATGATTATTAACACCACTGGAGACTATGAATCCCAAGACGAAGATGAAGCCCCATAAGGCCAAGACATCGATTCCGAGATAGAGGAAGCCATTGCCGAACCGGAAGTTGGAGAACTCCTAATGATACGCCGCATGCTAAGCACAAGTCAAGCCACGGATGACTCCAACCAACGCGACAACATCTTCCACACCCGGTGCATGGTAAGTGGGAAGGTTTGTGGCTTGATCATTGATGGGGGCGCTTGTTATGATTCTTCTCATTCTTGTTTTGATGATTAACCCTAATATGTGCGAATAGTTCTTTTCGTTGGGCCTAAGGGTTTTCGAAAGGGGATTCATGGATTGTTAAATTAGGTTGTTAGACTCATTTTTATTTGATTATAGTTCTTCATCTAGGTTAATCCGTGTTAGCATTAGTGATGGGACCCGACCAACCGGACCGCATACGGACGACAGCCGGGACGAGAACCGGGACGATGGACTACCCGGGATGACCTGTGGGACACAAGAAGCGATCAAGGAACCTCAAGTCGTACCAGGAGCTACCACAAGGTCTAAAACAGCTGCCCGCAACCTCAGAAACAAGTTCAACAAGTTCGCGGATAGGTTCTTGGAGTCATACGACCCACAGTCATATGACCCGACCGGACACGGCCTAGCCAGACCCGAGGTTGTCCGGTCCGTCTTCACCATCACTAGGTGAAGACCACAAGTCGCTTTGGTACTTGGTACTCTTTTTCCTCAACTTGGGTGTATCCCACGTGGTTTACCAAGTGAGGTTTTAATGAGGCCAACGTAACTTAGTGCATGGCCATGCGTCTCTGAACGACGTGGCCATCTTCTCCTCCTTTCAAAATAAAGCCGTTAGACTCTTCTTGTTTACGGTTGTAAATGGGACGCGTATACCATTTGTTGACCCGCGTCTTGACCAAGTGTTTTTGGTTTTTAGAGTTCCCTTGTAAGCGCCTATATAAAGGCCACTAAGTCATCTTTGTAAAGTTTACCCTACTTTGATAATAAAATATCTTTCTTTTCTCTTTCGTTTTGTAACGCAAAAAAACCCTTAGAACATTTGAACCGGGTTCAAATCTTCTAAGTCTAGCCGTATCACAAGAAGAGCCATCACTTGTGTGTCGCTACCTCACTCCGCCAACACGTACCATCCTTTGAGTTCACCGCCGGGTCGAGATTCTCACCGGTTGTTTCTCTTCGGTTCACACCCCTCTCTTGGACCTTGACGAGTCGAGTTTCTCATCGTCAACCTCCATCCGTCCGACCTGCAACCTTTAAGACCCGAAGGCCCTTACCGTTCCAAGAACCGACCGTTCCATCGACCCGAGGGTGTCTTCGGTGACCGTGTGACGCATCAATTAGGCTTGAACGGCGTGCTAGCTTCTGATTCTAAGGAGATTTACTTTCTGACCGTTAGTTGAATAACCTTTACTATCTAGATGAGCATCGTTTACAATCCGACGGATGTTAAGTTGCATAACTTTGTGAACATATCAAACTGAATTTAATAGGGTGTTTCACTTCTTAATTACCAGCGAAATTGGAAAGTTAGGTTGATAAACACTAGTTTTTGGAACTGCGAAATAGGCCAAAGCACCTTAACATTTGAGTTCGAGAACATAGATAATCGGAAATTCCTTGTCTGATTCCTTGCATTCGATCCATGATACCCTGAGAATTCCCGGCAGTCCAACGTTTGCTTTTTATTTATTAGTTAGAAATTATAAAAACCCCCTTTCTTATTTTCGTCTTAGCCTATCCTCTTCCCCAAGCTCGTCGTGCACTCATAGTCTCTGTGGATCGATACCCTAAGTACTACATGCGATAGGTTGTGCACTTCCAACCCATTCAATTGTTTTCAGCTAAGGTTAAAAACCTAGATTCGTTTAGGTGAACTAGTGAGGTCTAAATCCGACCGCATGAAGTTTTTGGCGCCGTTGCCGGAGACTATTTGAGTTGCCCACGAGTTAAGGAATAGGATAAAGTCTAAGATATTGTGCTACTGATCTTTCTTTTTAGTTTTACTTGTTTCAGGAAGCCTCAGGATGAATTTCGACGTCTCCCTTGAGATAGGTCAAAACGCCGATCAAAACACATTTTTGGAAAAATCCTTTGAAAGATTTTGTGGGATCTTGTCTCATCTTCATGATGGGAATTTCACGAAAATTTTTTCTATAAAGGAGGAAAGATATGCGGAAACCAAGCTCTTATTATGCAACATGATCACTCGGGAAGATCATGACTGTATACCATGGACGCATAGAGGAGATTTGGCGGTGCGGCCACATGCCAAGCCACCGCATGACCAAGCTACGATGGTGAGGTGCCACCATCGCCGCATGACCAAGCTCCGATGGCGCGGTCGAAGCCACCATCACCGCATGGCCGGGCTCTCGACATGCGGCCAGGAGAACTCTGGTCGATCAACAAAGACGAAGCTTCAAGACTATCTAACCAATCACTTCAGCGGGAAGATTTCAACAAGTCTCACCTCAAGAAAGATTTATAAGGAGAAGCTTTTGTGCCACAAAACCAAATAGGCCTACGATGCCACCTGACGTGCCTTTACATAGAAGACACCAACCCTCGGAAGTTCAACAACATCTTTCACCACATGGAGGAAATCGAGCTAACGAAGGAGCAGGAAGGAGTAGAGGACTAGAGAGGACTTGTCCCGAGCCAAGCTCTTCCATGAGCTGAGCCTAGAGAAGGTCACAATGTCGAGCTAAACGACGTAAAACAGAAGCGCTTAATGGAGGCAGCCCATTGGTCAGATTAGAGACAGAGCTTACCAGTCCCGGTTCAAGGAGCAAAAGAAAATTCAGATCAATCCAGAAAAAAATCTTAAATTTGGTGGAAAAATAGTGGAGAGTCATACGGAGCCTCAGGAAAAAGCGGAACGTGATTCGGCATCACGGTTCGAAAGTTATGACTGTTTTTCCAAGACCATCGAAGAAGAGTACGAAGCTGAGCTGGATCGACTTCAAACTTTTTCTGAGAACGAACCACAAGGAACTAGTTGATGAGCCATACATCATTGGAAAGATCTGAGTCTCTTGTTTGCAAAACAGGTCTCAGAGCTCAATTTCGAGTTCTGAGCAGGAAGATATCAAAGGATTAAGAAGACGGTACAGACGGACTAAGGAGCTGACAGGTGCACCAGACCCAACCGACGACCCGTTCTTCTCCAACAGCTGATCCACAAAGCCTTCGAATCATTGGATCACCATTCCGTGAGGAAATACCGTCAAGCTAATGACTATAAAGAAGCAACGTTAGGTTATGTTTTTGATTTTTGGTTTTTGGTTTGGTTTATGCTTTTACTTTGATGCGTTTCTTGTCTTTGCCTCAAGTTTCTAATTTAGGGAACAAAAGAGAGAGAGAAAGAAGGAAGCTTGTTTGGAACCGCAACAACGAGGACTATTGACTAAGGCACCAATGCAGCAGGGAAATAAAGTCGCCACACGGAAGGGTCTCTAAGATCTGGCGACCCAGTCCCAGCCGCATAGCCAAGTCACCGGTCCGCGGCGGAGAGGCCATCGACCGCACGGTCAGGGACCGAGCATGCGGCCAGTAAACTCGACGGACGGGTCAGTCCGGGGACGATCGGGCCAACCGACCTCTTGCGCGGGTTATAAACCCGCGGTCCCAAGCCAACACGATCGTATCTCCAACCCGTGACAGCCCAACCATCCGTCTTGGCCAGCCATGTTCTCCACGCCGTCTCGTCCCACGTCACTTCCAAACGCATCTCACGCGTTCACTACCATACCACTCCATTGACATACCTAAATCTATCTATCTATCTATCTTAGGATTTTGTTTTTGGTTTTGTTTTTCTAATTCATTATTGATGGTTTTAGGTTTTGTAACAAGAAAATGCAAAAGGAGATTATACGGAGAATTCGATGAACCCTAAAAAGTTCATTCGATTACAAGCAAGTAAGGAGAAGAGAAGAAGAAGTTCAATTAACCTTGTGTCCATCCACCACCATCACCACTAGATACGAATTGGCAACAATTCAAGTCTGGGGAGATACCAACCTATCCATCATTCCATTTCTACCAAACAAGGTGACATTGTTCTAAAACTTTAATCTTTCATTTCTATATACTTAATATCATCTTTCCTCACCGAGGACAGTTCGATTTAAGTCTGGGGGGAAGGATGTTCCATCCTTTACTAATGTGCTACTTTCTTTTTGTTGACTTGCGAAATTTTCCATTTTTTACATCGATACTGAATTTTTCAAAATTAGTAGGGAATTAGGATCTTATCAAATGATGAGTAATCATTTTCTTTTGAATTTGATTACGACCATTAAAGTGTTCTAAATCATCTTCTGAGTGACAACTTTTGCAGGATTCATTTAGAGCGGACAATACCCAGAACATCACAGCCAGATCGCTCCCCAAAAATTCCATCCTACGGAGATTCAGATGGAACTGATATTAACTCTATTTTATTTGGACTTTAACCTGACTTTAATTCTCTCTTATTCAAGGTGTTAGATCAGGGAAACGAGCGGATACATTCAGGACATCACACCATCTTTTCACCAATCTTTTTCGATGATCCTGAATGGCCACTCATTTTTAGTGGTTCCCACCCTTAACCTTAACCTCATTTCAGACCTCATGCATTCTCTTTTCTTTCCTGTTCTAGCAGTTATGTGCAAAAACGCCGGAGAGAAAGGAACAACGCGGTTTTCAATCAAGAAGAATAACAGGATTACAGAAAGCCGGAGTCAGTGCATAGAGCTGAGATAGAGAAAATAAGCAACCTATTGGATCCATGAATTTAAGGTAAATTACGTGTACTTTTGAGATTAGTGTACCATTTCCCCTTTTCGAAAAAAAAAGGAAAGAGAAAGAAAGAATAGAGAAGGCGGAAGTGAACCGAGGGGTTTCGCGGCTACAACCGTGCACACTTTGGACTTTACGGAAGCCGCAGAAGTGAGCCAAGGGATGTGCGGCTACAACCGTGCATACTTTGGAATTCATGGAAGCCTATTCTAAAAAAAAAAAAAAAAAAAAAAACGAAAAGAAAGGGAATGGTTACTACTGCCTCAGGGGCGCGGAGAAAGAAAAGGACCAATAGGAGTGCAGAGGAACCATTCAAAAGAAAAGACGAGCGGTAGAGACCCACAGAAAAATCTAAGTCTGGGGAGTCTCAGGAGGAAGAAGAAGAGTCGAGTGAAGAAGGGTTGAAAACCGTGGACATCAACAGGTCCATTCTCTCTTGCGGTTTTGCATAATATCCTGCATTCTCGCAATTATATATCTGGTAACCCTAAACACTCTTAACTCCACCCCTAAACACTAAATGCCTCCCAATACCAAGCGCCGTCTACCCTGGATGATATCCTTTGAATAAGAGAGCCACGCAATATTTTAATGAATGTAGAGGGTTGATTGACGTGAAGTCTGAGTTCTTTTGTAGGTATGGAGTCGACGGATCAGAGTCGAGAAAGTTGTGGGACTATGGTGAGAATGTTCTAACTTGAGTTTCTGTTATTAGGAATCCTCAGGACATCGTTTAGCCCACGGTCTCTGATGATAGGAGATTAGTTCCCGCATTTCCAAACCTCTCTTCCATGGCTTTACTGTCTTGTTTGCTTGAGGACAAGCAAAGTTTAAGTCTGTGGGAGTTGATAACATGGGATTTTCGCCCATTTTAGCTATGGTTTTAAAAGTGTTTTAATAAGGTTTTGATACATTTCTGATGTATTAGAGCCAATAACTCAGTATTTGCAAGAACGAAGAGGTTTTACAGGTTTTAGGTAAAAAGGGACCAAAAGGGAGCAAAAGGACTTGCAGGACAGTTTCGGACCATCAAAAGTTTGGCATTCGTTGAAGACCTTCCCGTGAAGCAAATTGGGAGATTTTGGTATCATTGGAAAGCTTAAAAAGTCAAGATTCACCTCCAAGTGGAATCGACCAAATCAGAGTTTTCAATCAGAAGTTATGATTGTTTGAAGACCGACCTGTCCAGCCGCATGGCCAAGCAAGCGCCGTGCGGCCAAGTGCCTTACCACCGCACGACGGGAGCCCGTGTGTGCGGCCAAGACTTGTTTTTAGCCGCCTTAAAGCCCAAGATGTGCAACATAAAGCCCGGTTCGTTTAGCCCATGAATCTAACTCGAGGAAGGAAACCCTAACCCTAATTCTGAGCACCTAGGACTATAAATACACATCTAAACTTAGGGTTTGGAGTGTGCGCGTTTAGAAGAATGAGAGGAGCCGCCTCATTCACGCCCAGCCGCCTTGGAGAAGCAGCAAGAAGACTTGGAGAGCGTCCTTTGGACGTCTCGCCAAGTATCTCTCTTCGTTAACTTCTCTGAGTTTCTTTATCTCTTTCATTTTCTGCTTTTACTTTGTTGTTTAGGAGAAGATCTTCAATCTCTTTACTTTCTGATTCTAAGGAGATTTACTTTCTGACCGTTAGTTGAATCACCTTTACTATCTAGATGAGCATCGTTTACAATCCGACGGAAGTTGAGTTGCATAACTTTGTGAACATATCAAACTGAATTTAATAGGGTGTTTCACTTCTTAATTACCAGCGAAATTGGAAAGTTAGGTTGATAAACACTAGTTTTTGGACCTGCGAAATAGGCCAAAGCACCTTAACATTTGAGTTCGAGAACATAGATAATCGGAAATTCCTTGTCTGATTCCTTGCATTCGATCCATGATACCCTGAGAATTCCCGGCAGTCCAACGTTTGCTTTTTATTTATTAGTTAGAAATTATAAAAACCCCCTTTCTTATTTTCGTCTTAGCCTATCCTCTTCCCCAAGCTCATCGTGCACTCATAGTCTCTGTGGATCGATACCCTAAGTACTACATGCGATAGGTTGTGCACTTGCAACCCAATCAATTGTATTCACCTAAGGTTAAAAACCTAGATTTGTTTCTCCACTTTGACAAGCTTTGGAGTTCTTGCCTTTTTCCGTTTTGCCAAGTACGCATCAACCTCTGCAGCATCTTCAGTACCATCAATGACATCTCTGCAGATCTTCTTTAAGAACGGGAGATCTCCTAAAGCTTCGGAGAACGTAGCTTCTTTCATCAATTCACCAATGATCTCCTTGAATCGGTTGTACTTCTTCTCATCGATCTTGGCCTTAGGCATCGATGGGTAAGGACTTTGAGGTTTGTAAGGAAGTACATCAGCCTTAGCAACGAAGTGCGCATCACTTTCATTTGAAAACGAATCAGAAATGCCTGGAACAGCAGCACGGATCGATCGATCTGTGGTAGGATCGGTCGATCTGACCTCTCGGGTCAACAGGGTGAAACCAGCAAGAGGATTGGTCGATCTAGGCAGGGGATCGGTCGATCCTGGGCAATGAAAACTCGAAGTATCTCCAATTGCCCCGATATTGAGGCTTGTATTGACTCTAGAATGAGTCATAACAGCGTTACAAGCTTCTTTTCCTTTTGAGCTAGAAGCCATGGATGAAACCCTTTTGTCTAATGAATCAACTCTTGTTGCCAAAGTAGTGAATTTCACATTAAGGTCACCATACATCCCGTCTATCTTAGCATTGATCTCGGATGCACTCTTTTTATGGCTTTCGATCAGAGAGTACATCATAGTCTCCAGCTTGTTCTCTTGAGGGGTAGCTGGCTTAGGCGGGAGGTTAGGAAACGTAGATGGCTTGTTGAAAGCTCCTTGTTGGCGTGGAGGGTAGACCATGTCTTGGGGGTTCTCCACATTGTTGTTGTGATAAGAGATGTTAGGATGGTTCCGGTAATTGGTATTGAAACCACGGTAACCTCCAACATAATTAAGCTCCTCCAAGTCTTCATCTTCTTCCAACTCACCTGCCTTCATTGGTTGTTGTTCACGCGCAAGAAGAAGGTTCACCTTCTGCGTGAGATCCTTAAGTGCATCAGCCTCAATTGCTTTCACCTTAACCGATCGGTCATACTCGGGAGCATGATCACTATTGCTTCGTGCCAAATTCTCGATAAGTGATATCGCTTGTGCCACAGTATTGGTTGAGAAGTCTTCCTTGCTTGCCGTGTTAAGAGCCATTTGGTATTGTGTGTCAATACCGCCATAGAAAGTGGTCATGAGGCTTTCTTGAGTTTAGCCGTGATGGGGGCAGTCCTTCACGTACTCTTTGAATCGTTCCCAAGCTTCATTGAAAGTCTCAGTAGCCTTTTGCTTGAAGGCAACAATTTGGTTCCTCATACGTGCTGATCGAGCCTTCGTATAGAAGTGATTCAGAAACTTAGCACGACACGCTTCGCAAGTGGTTATGGAACCGGGCTCCAACATCTTGAGCCATCGCAACGCCTTATCCGCAAGTGAGAACTTGAACAATGTTAGCCTCAGATAGTCATACAGGACTCCATTAGCCTTCGTGGTATTGCACAGTGCTTCAAATGCCTCGATGTGATCCATCGGTTCTCCGTAGGTAAACCGTTAAAGCATCGGTTTTGGACGAGGTTGATCAAGCTATACTTGATCTCATAGTCCTGACGTGTAGGATTCGGAGGACGAAACGCAGACCGGTTTGCGTAGAAGCGATCCGGTGTATCCTGCTCGCCAAGCGTACGAACGGGTTGTGCAGCAGCAAGAGGATCGACCGGTCCAGCTGGTGGATCAATCGGTCCGGGAGCACGCGGATCGTTCGGTCCAAGAATTAGACCGACCGGTCCGGCAGCAACAGGCAAGACATTCGGAGGATTGTTCCCTCCTTCAGCAGCTGGAAAAGCAGGTGGATTAGCTCCTTCTGGTTGCACATCTTGAGGATTCATCTCAGCTGGTTCGGAGTTGGCTTTCCTTCTACGTTCCAAATGGCCTAGTTCTTCGTTAGAGAGTGCAACTAAATCGGTAGCATTGTGGCTTCTCAATTGCATGCACTTGAAAACAAAAACAATAATAAGATAATTAGTATAATACGAAAAATAAAATCTTAGACTAAATTCAATTGTAAAACTCTAAAGGTATCTATTGGTCCCCGGCAACGGCGCCAATTTGATCTTCACAAAACAAATAAAACCTATCATATACTATACCGGATCAAAAACGGTAATCATAGTAGTACTTTAGGGTCGAATCCACAGAGACCAGAGATACACTTTAAATTAATAGATCAAATTAAGCTAAGACAAAATAAGAGTTTGATTTCTAACAACCTAACGAGAAGTAAACAAGCAAATAAATAATAAAAGAATATTAGGCATAGAGAAACCATCCATGATGTGACAAAACAATTAAATTAATTAACAGGGAATATTACAATACGTCCTAGAACTCAATTCACGGATATAAGGTAACTCGCTCTCGCGTAAATACCTATTTAGTAATACTATTTTAGAAAACTGCTCTCGCATGATCCTGAAGTAAAACTAGCATTAATAACAAGATTGATATGTTCACAAGATGCCATGGGAAGAACTTTCGTTGTCAGGCCATGGAACCTCGCTAGCCTAATATTGGTTCCAGCAATTAAACACCACTCTCGCGTCTAGTCTAATCACCTAAGATCTTAGAAAAAGTTAGCTACTCAAGCCCTAAGCATTAAGAATAACATTAGAAGAAGAACTATAAAATAAATTCCCAAACTAACAACCTAACAATCGGTCACATCCCTTCAGAGTTCAGAGTAACCCTAGCCTAATAAGGAAACTACTCAAGCATAAAAATAGAAACAAAGATGAAACTATGAAGAAACATCTTTATAAAATAAAACTAAGAGTGTATTGAGATATGAATCTCTTAAAAACTCTAAATGAGAGAGAATGAATTGTGTGTGATTACAAGAGGCGAGCCCCTCTTTATATAGTAAAGGGAGAGAGGCCGCAAAAGGAAAAGAGAAGAGAAAATGGAAAGAAGAAAAATGGAAATCGTTGGAGAGTCAGCAAGCGGGGATCGATCGATCCTCGGTGTGGATCGGTCGATCCCACCGTCTTTTCGTCTTGGGCCAAGGCCTTTGATTGGATCGAACGGTCCATGGGCCTGGTTGGTCGGTTTTTCCGCCTCTTCAACCGTGGGTCACAATTCTTCATGGATCGATCGATCCTTGGTGTGGATCGGTCGATCCTTCTTTATTTCTTCACGATTGGTCGACTTCTTCATGCTTAGCCCATTTGCACTCTTATTTGATCCAAAATCCTTTCTTTTCCAATATTCTCTCTTTAGACCTGTAAATCACTAAGTAAAACAAATAGTCCTAATATCTATCTAAAATAGGTTAGTTGACTCAAAATACAATCCTAAAACATAGACTAAAAACGATAAAAATAAGACTCATCACTCACATAATGGTTTTAGTAGCATGTCGTGAATATAAATCTCAATACGAGGTGTTGATCATCATGATTCATCATAATTTGATTTTAACCGGAAAATGCATCCATGAAGGTTAATAACTCAAGTCTGACCATGGATTCGACGACTCGATCAATATGTGGAAGTGGAAAGTTGTCTTTGTTTCTCGAGATCGATTTTTACCTCGGTAGTAATCTTTTCTGAAATCTGGCTGCTAGGTGAGCTCTGAATTTTAACCATAGTGTTGAACGACGTTAATTGCTATTGAGGTTTTAACTTATGGCTAGTCATATAACACGACAGGGAGACTTCCTGTTTTCCGTGGATTGTTTTAAATCCTGTAGGTAAGGGAAAATTTGATGCATTGGTGATAGGTTGATGGGATTCCTTTCATCTGGAAATTGAAAAGGGTTCCAAGGATTATGTTGTATGATGCCAGTCTATCAAAGACAGTGAACTCTACGACTGAAGGACCTACCGTGAGCAATGGAAGCTTTATTGATCCTAACGACTTTGACGTGTCATTTGTAAAAGTAATTAAGGGGATATGTGGCTCTTTGATATCAAACTTGCTTCTTCCCATGCATTCGAGAGTTATGAGGAATATGATATCTACCGAGCTCCTTGTGTTAATTAAAATTCTTTTCACTTCGAAATTAGCAACTTCAAGAGTAATTACGAGGACATCCTCATGTGGCTTCACTAGGTGTTAAAATTTTTTTTCCCCTAAAGCATAGTATTTTGTTACGAAAATTGGAATTAGCTCCTCGACTAACTTCCATGACGGCAGCACACTGATGCTTTTTTAATTCCCGAATAGAATCACGAAAGAGCTTAGAACCTCTCATTATGACGTCGATTTGTTCATTTTGAGGTTTTGTTCGGTGCTATTTCCATCACTTTTGTCATGCCACTATTCGTCCATGAATCTTATGATTTTGCCATATCCTTATGATACTGATGGACAAAATCATCAGTAAAGGTTGATAGATTTCTAGTGGCCCATAGGTCAGCGAGATGTCTCTTGAGTATCCCGCATATCTTGGTGGAGTGTCCGTTAACCTGATGAATATGCAATATATTTCCCATCACAAATCCACGTGTTTAAGGATAAAGTCCCAAAATTTCCTTTCCCAAAAAAGATGTGTTGATGTTATTATTGTGCGGTTTAATTCTAAACCGTTTTTGCAAAACTTAGAGCTATTAATTGATTTTGGTTTCACACATTTGCAAAACTGTTTCAAAAAATATCTGCAAAACATAATTTTTCTTCCTCAGCCTCTATCCAGATGTTCGCACAAAATAAAGCATCCTAGATAGTTATTGGTCGGTTCACAATGAGTTCTTCTCCAAATATCGACTCGTGCCAGAGTCCGTTTTTCAAAGCCGAAAGAGTTGTTGAATGTGATACTCCAGGAATATTTGCAATTATTTCTTTTAGTATTATTATAAATTTCGAAGAGGCTCATTTGGGCCTTGTGATAGACCCAACAAATCAACGTTCGAGGTCCCCTTTTCTATGAACATAGAATAATGTTTGAGAAAAAACTAATGAAAACGCGTTAAAACTATTAATTGATTTTGGTCCTAATTGGGTGAACCATAATTTTCTGATGGCCCGGATAAATTTTCCGAGAAAAGCTTACAAAAACCCACATCCTCTTCATGTTCATCCTGATCAACATGTCCCACAACAAATTGGAAAGCAACAAGATGATTTTTTTGGGTCGCCTTTTCCATCATAAGTTGGCAAATTGACCTTATAGGTGTCCTTTGTACGAAGATTAGCAATCTTCTGAGGTAAACGGTGTTTGGATTGTCTCTTCAACAACTCGATCGATCTCGGGAGCCGAGTTAATTTCATGATGGAATTTGGATTGGATTCCCATGAGCTCGCGCTGAACTTCTACGTACTCTAGATACGGAGCTCGATTAACGGCTACATTCGTCAACTCGGGTTGGCCGATATTGCCCGTTGTTTAATCATTCCAAGTACTATGGGGTTTCCCGTAGGAAGATAACCAGCTATTATCCCATGGAAGATTTGTATGCGAAGGTGTCGCATGGAGTTAGAGAATTACAAACTTCTAGAGTCTCGAATTGTAGTTGGGTTCGAGCGGTTCTTTTGTTCACCTCTAGCGCTCTTATTACTGATCGCCTCTGTTGTTCTTGCAATCAAAGAACCTAGACGTGTCGAAACAATACTTTGATTTTTGTTTATAGTTACATGGGTAGTGCTCAAAGTGGCAACATTTTGTTCGAGGCTCTCGAATTTGGAAGAGAGAGTGGTTGTACAATCAGTTAGAGCTATTATAGCCTCTAGGATAGCGTTTTGATCAGTCATGATGTTTGTTTCCTTAAAGGTCTTGGGTAGAATAGTGGTGGGTGAGGATGTTTTCGTCCCCACGGATAGCGACAAAATGTGGATACAAGATCCGACACTCAAATATATTGCTTGAAATTTAGAAGAAAGTATTAAAAAATTACTGAGAAGCAATTTGTATATATCCTTGTTCTTAGAAAAAAATCTTCTCCCACTATATAAATTGTGGTCTTATTTATACCCAAATGATCATAATATTTATTACATTTATTTCATTGACCTTCATTTTTGTGTCGGTCTTTATTTTGTTTTCATTGGTGTAACTGTTAGGTTTTGATTTGGTCTTGGTTATTTCGTTTCAGTTTGAATAAACTCGTGGTATGTGGGAGCGAGTAGTTAATAGTGGTCCTAGTATTTAGCTCTCTTAGTTCGCTTCTGTTAGTTTCGTTTAGCACGTTGTTGTTTTGGCTATTTAAAAGCCTGCAATCTTTATCAATAAAGCATCGAAGTATTTTGACAAATCCTGCAAAGTATTTTGAGTAAACCTGCAACTAAAGTTTTTAACAAATGGTAACAGAGCCACTTTAAATGAAATCTGATTGAGTGAAACACGAGTAAGTGGTGAGTGAAAGAGGAGTGAGTGGTGAGTGAAAGAGGAGTGAGTGGTGAGTGAAAGAGGAGTTAGTGACATAGGAGTGAGTGGTGAGTGAAAGCGGAGTGAGTGGTTAAAAAAAAGCAAAAAGGAGAGAGAAGAAATGGCTAACTCAGAGAAATACGTCCAGCCGACCATTCCAAGATTTGATGGTCACTATGATTACTGGGCAATGACGATGGAGAACTTTCTAAGGAGTAGAGAGATGTGGAGTTTGGTGGAAGAAGGGATTCCGACAATGGTAGTCGGGTCATCCAGTGCCGCCTTAACCATTACAGAGGCCCTAAGGCAAAAAAACAAAACATAACATCTACTATATATTAAGAAACACTGAAACAATCGTTTACAAAAAGAAAGTAAGAAAAAACAAAACGTTTACAAAAAGAAAACAACATCAATGTCATTTTGCATTTTTCCTCCAACAAATATAAATAAAACATCCACACAAAACAAGAATTTTCCATTGTGCTCTCATTTTCTTGATTTTGTGCTCTCCTCTACTTGTAGTTGGTCTTGTAACTTTGTGCTCTCCTCTGCTTGTAGTTAGTCTTGTAAGCTTGTTTTATCCTTTTTATCTCCATAAATATAGACTTTAACATCCTTTTAAACCTAAAAAAAAAAAAGCCAATAGTCATTCTTGAAAGATAAAAACGATCACAAAATTCGATTTTTACCAGCTTTAGTCGATGCAAATCATGAATAATTGTTTCAGTATCAATGCTCTCCAATATGTTATTTTCGATGCACAAAATAGCTAAACAATTCAACCTTTCTTGAGACATCGAAAATCTTGTTTTCTTTTTGTGCTCTCCAATGCTCTCCAATATGTTATTTTCGATCAAATCTAGTCTTCACCGAAGACATTGCCATGTCCACCACAACCAAAACGTAATCAACTCCAAAAGCCTGTTCACTTGATTGTACTTCTTCATCCAAACCAGTTTCATCAAATTGTTTTTTCTAAAAACACGACACTTGCGTGGAAATATAGGATCTACATCCATATCGAGGATCCTTCTAAGTCCTCCATCGAGAACCAAAGACGGTTAAATCCTAATCTACGAGAAGTCGTGAAGAAGAAGATTCTCAAGCTTCTAGGCGTAGGTGTGATCTATCCTATTTCTGATAGTACTTGGGTGAGTCCACACTTGGGTTAGGATTAGTAAGGACTTAACCGTCTTCTCTCTTATAAATCCACACTTGGGTTAGGATTAGTAAGTTTCTTTTGTAAAACCTCTATATCCCAGTCACATCTTCCTTCTAAGCTTTCCAGGTTTCTTTCCATGGAAAGGCTCTTCTGGTGTTGACATTGAATATCCTCCTTGGCGATTTGTAGGTCAAATCGAGCGCAGTGCAGGTCTTCTTCTACTTTCGAAACACGCACAAAGACTCCTTCGATCTTTGTTACAAGCTCCTTCTTGATATTGTCGAGCTTGTTCTCGAATCTTCCGCAAATCTTCTCATGTGAGTCGAGTAATTTCTCTAGGAGACTTTCAATCTTCAATTCTTTTTCAACACTTTTAGGTTTGGTGGCCTCATAAGTATCGCAAGAGTAGTTGTCGTGTGATTCGATTCGCATCATCTTACATTCAATGTCCTCTTCATTAGAAGTGGAAAGAATCCCGGAGGTTTGTTAGAGCGAAGTGAGTTTGCAGCTCTCACAGCTCTGCCTTATAAGTCTCGTGGGCACGCACGCAGCTCCCACAATTTGGTCATCACATATCCGAGGTGATGGGCGATTGGTTCGCCTAGTTGTTGACGTCCTGGCTGGTCCGTGGCGACCAGTGAAAGTGCCATTAGTCGAGAAGTTTGGTCCGTGCATGCAGTCACGGATGAGAGGTGATGGCCGCGGCTTCACTTCCGCGTTAGAGCCATCGAAGCGATGTTTGTTCCACCATCCAAGTGGCTCGTCGGGATTCATCCCGAGGGTACCTGAAACAAGTGAAATCAAAAAGAAAAATCAGTAGCACAATGCCTTAGACTTCATCCTAGTCCAAAACTCGTGGGCAGTTCAAATAGTCCCCGGCAACGGTGCCAAAAACTTGATGGGTGTTGGAGTAGACGATCAATCAGGTTTCACCTAAGAGAACCTAGGCTTTTAAACCTCAATAAAACACACCACTGAGCTGCAAGTGTACAGCTAATCGCGTGTAGTATTTAAGGGTCGATCCCACAAAGACTAAGAATGCGCAACGAATTCCTAAGGACAAAGGATAGGCTAAAACTAAATAAAGAGGGGATTTTTGTGGTTTCCTAAGTGTCACTCTTAGGGTTGTCCTAATTCTAAGCTAAGCTAAAACTAGACTAACTAAACTAAACTAGAAGGAAAAGCTAACTAAAACTAAAGACTACTAACTAAGGAAGCTATAATTAAACTAAGGAAACTAAAGAACTTCAAAGAACTAGACGCTATTTCTAAACGGGTTTAACTATCAATATTAAAGACGTTGGGCTCTTAGGGGAACATCTCCAGGGTTTCACAAAATCAGGGATTGCTAGGTATTGATCTATTACTTGGTTTATTTGGCTCACTAACTCGAACACTAAATTGAGCCCTCCTACGTTCGCTTACAGGCTCCTAAACTCCATAGACCCGACAGTGTCCTGGTCACCCTCTTTTGGGAGGCATGAAGTCAGCTTAAAGAATAAGTTCGATATGTCCTCGACGCTAACACTAACCCCTGTGCCTTATTACACACAGAGACTAGCTCGGTCAGTCTTCCTAGCTGGGTCCAACAACTCCTAAAGGTTTTGTCAAATAAAAGATATCTAAAATAGTCGCTTGTCCACGGATGGCCTATCCGCTTCAATACGCAATTAATATAAACTAGAAGATAGAGTCTTGGAATAAACCCTACAGATCTAATAACCTAAGCAATCGACGATCCTATGAAAACCCTTTCGAATCACCCCATCAAACCCAACAGGGTGACTACTCGCTCATGGCGAGTCGAAACATCAAAGCAATAAAGATATTAAACAGATCTATAAAACTAATAACGAAAAGGCAAAGACAAAGAAGGTTCAGATCTGATCTCAAAACAACAAGTGTAGAGAAACTAGATCTTCTCCTAAACAACGAAGTAAAAGCGAAAGAAACTAAAGATAAAGAGAATAGGAAACGATGCTTGAAGAGACGTCCAAGGAGGCTCCTCAAGACTTCAGATCTTCTTCTCTAGGGCTGCTGTCGTGATCTCTAAGGAGGCTCAAGAATAGCATGTCGAAACCCTAGGGTTAAGACTTGTATTTATAGGCTTCACGGCATCGGCGAATTAGGGTTAGGGGTTTCGTCGGTCAAAACACGGTGTCTTGGGCCAAACGAAATGGGCTTCTTATGTTGCACTTCTAGGGCTTTGAGGTGGCTAGAATCGTGGGTCTTGGCCGCATGGTCGGGCTCCCTTCGTGCGTTGATGGAGGTCTTGGCCGCATGGTCATCGCGTGGCCGCGCAGCTGGACAGGTCGGTCTTCAAACGGTCATAACTTCTGATTGACAACTCGGATTTGGTCGATTCAACTTGGAGGTGAATCTTGACTCTTTAAGCTTTGCAATGACACCAAAACCTCCCAATTTGGTTCACGCGAACATCTTCAACGTATGCCAGACTTCTGATGGTCCAAAACTGTCCTGCATGTCCTTTTGATCCTTTTTCAGCTCCTTTTCCCTAAAACCTGTAAAAAATCTTTGTTCTTGCTTATACTTGATTATTGGCTTATTTATATTTGACTTCCATAAAAACCTTTATTAAACCCTTTGAAAACCATAGCTAAAATGGGCGAAAAACCGATGTTATCACATTCCGAGGTGACGGCATACTTAAGAATGCGTTGATTTGAGTGGGATTTGCTTCAATCCCTCTCTCAGTTACGATGTAACCCAGAAATTCTCCAGATGGTACTCCGAAGGTACACTTCGCAGGATTCAACTTCATGCCGAATTTGTTGAATATTGTAAAACATTGAAGTAAATGGCTTACATGATCAGTTGCTTTGAAAGATTTTACGAGCATATCATCAATGCAGACTTCCATCGTTCTCCCAAGGAGATCGTCAAACATTTTGTTCATAAGTCATTGATAAGTTGCTCCAGCATTTTTCAGCTCAGAGGGCATTACCTTGTAAGAATACGTCCCTCTGTCAGTGATAAAAGATGTTTTCTCTTGATCTTCGGGGTTCATCATGATTTGATTATAACCCGAATAAGCATCCATGATGGATAATCTTTCATGACCAGCCGTGGACTCGACATGTCGGTCGATATGAGGCAACGAAAAACTACCCTCGGGACATGCTTTATTTAGGTCGGTGAAATCAACGCAGACTCTCCACTTTCCATTTTTCTTTTTTACCACAACTGGATTAGCGAGCAAATCCGGGTACTTTACCTCCCTAATTGACCCTATTGCCAAGAGTTTGTCTACCTCATCGTTGACAGCTTTTGCTCGTTCTGGTCCGAGCTTCCGTCTCTTCTGCTTCACTGGCTTGAAACTCGGATCAACGTGTAGTTCGTGTGAAATCACTTCGAAATTGATACCCGGCATGTCCTTTGCTTCCCAAGCAAAAGTGGCTTTGTGATCTTTTAGCATTTGAATCAATGCTTCCCTTTTGCTTATATCCATTGCAGTACCAATTTTTACTTTTTGTTCGGGATAATCTTCATTGATTACCACCTCCTCAGTAGTATCTGTGGGATTATGAACTTTAATAGTTCTCGGCATAATCCCGAAGTTCTGTAATTGCTATCGTGGACGTAATTTGTGACTTGCAAGGTAGCACGTACGAGCTATTTGCTTATCCCCGTAAATGGGTTTTATCCCTTCGCTTGATGGGAACTTAATGCACTGATGGTAGGTTGATGGTACTTCCTTCATTTGGTAAATCCATGGTGTCCCGAGGATCACGTTGTAGGAAGAAGGCTTGTCGAAGACCGTGAATTCGACAATAGTCGGTACCCCTACTGCGAGAACTGGCAGTTTGATAGTTCCCAGGGACATCGAAGTTTCGTTTGTAAAAGCTATCAATGGCGTTGGGGTTCCCATAATGTCTGCCCGAGAAATACCTATATTTTCCAAGGTTTGGAGAAAGATGAGGTCCACCGAACTACCCGTGTCGATTAGAACCTTCGTTACTTCGAAGTTCGCTACATCTAGAGTTATCACAAGTGCGTCATCATGTGGTTTTGACAAATGAGAAGTATCTTCCTCGTCGAAGCTTACTACGGTGGTTTGTAGGCTAACGGTGGGTGCCCGAGATACGCTCATTACCGCCGCTCGCTGATGCTTCTTTATCTCTCGAATGGAATCTTTAAACAATTTAGATCCTCCTATGATAATGTTTATTCGTTGTTTTGGACCCTCGGATGGTGTTATTTCCATCACCTTAGGTCGCTCGTTACTTCCTTGAGATTCGCCTGGATTTTCTTTTGTCTTGTGATACTGTGCTATAAATTCATCAATATTAAAGCTTGCTAAGGTTCCAGATGCCCATAGATCTACAAGATGCCGTTTTAGAATGCAACAGTCCTTAGTTGCATGTCCGTTGACCCTATGAATATCGCAGTGAGCATTCTCATCTCGGACCCATGTGTTAAAAGAAGGTTTCTTCCCTTTTCCGAAGTTGGATTTCGAGATGGAGTTACTGTGCGGGTTCACTCCGAGGCGTTTTTGATCTCGTTGTTCCCTTGGTTCGGATTTTGTGCTCGGAGGCTGATTATTTGCCTTGGTGGGAGTTTGCGAATTTTTGAATTTCTTCGCGGCAGACCTCTTGTCTTCCTCAGCTTCGATCTAGCTATTAGCTCGGAATAATGCATCCTGGATACAATCCGGCTTGTTGATGATTAATTCTTCCCGGAATTTCGATTCGTACCAAAGTCCATGTTTTAAAGCGGAAATTGTTGTCGAATGGGATATACCCGGTACCTTTGCAATAACTTCTTTGAATTTCGTGATATACTTGCGAAGTGGATCGTTTGGGCCTTGTGACAGAGCCCAAAGATCTGCGTCCGAAGTTCCTTTCTCAATAAGCATGGAGTAGTGCTTTAGGAATTCTGACGATAAGTCCTTGAAGCTTTTTATTGACTCGGGTTTGAGTTGGGTGAACCACAACAAAGCCGATCCGGACAGATGTTCAGCGAATATTTTACAGTATCCTGCTTTCTGTTCGGATTCTTCTAGGTCAAAACGACCAACTGTAATTTGGAATGCTGCTAATCAATTTTGTGGATCACCTATCCCGTCGTAGGAAGGTATTTTAAGACGGCGTGGGTTCTTGAGTCGCACATTCGCGATCTCCGGAGTTAATGGAGTTCGGCAGGTCTTTTCAATGACACGATCAATCTGAGGAGCCTGGCTAACCGCCTGATGGAATTTAGCTCGCATTTCTTTGAGCTCGCGTTGTACGTCCAAGAAGTCTGGACCCAAATGAGTCGCACGTACGGTCGTGTTTGGAGTTTCCTGTTGTCCATCCAAACCAGTTGGGTCGATTGGATTTTCCTCCCTGCTCCGATGATCTGGGTCAGAGATTTCGGGTAAATCCGTAGGAATTTCAATGTGTGACGGCCGATGGACTGGTAGGGCCGGAGGTACGGCCGCCGCTGTTATCGGATTGTTCATTGCTGTAGTCAAAGAATCTAGTCGGGCCGTTACAATGTCATGATTTTTCGAAGCATTTTTTTGGCCAGTAGTCAAAGCAGCAATATTGTTTTCGACAGCCGTGAATTTCGCGGTTAACGCATTGATCGTAGTCATCACGGGATCTGGTTAACTTGAACCGGTATCATGAGTCATAATGCTTCGCTGTTATTGAATGAAGTTACCACAAAGGTAGGAAATGCGTGAGTGAAGACTATGTCTCCCCTCCTTCTAGCGCCAAGATGTGGATCTCGGATCCAACACTCAAATAATAACGAATCGAAAAATAGAGAATGAATAATAATCTAGAAATAAGCAAAGAATTTTCAACAATAATTTGTTAGAGAGAAAGTGTGAGTATTGGTTTTATTCCCAAAAATTGTCCTCTCTATTACATTGGGGTTATCTTATATTTATACTCCCATTCTAAGACATAAATTGCATTGAATACCATTATTACAATTATTTACATTAATGACGTCGGTTTTGATCTTGTCCTTTATTGTTGTAACAACTATATTTGAACTCTTCATGGGCTTGGGCCTTCTCTTTCATCTTGTCCTTCCGAGCTCCTTTCCGTGCCCGAGCTCACCCTTCTCCGAGCTGCTCTTTTTATTGTCTTATAACATGGTTGATCTTTCTTCGTTGGGCCTAAACTCGGGCCCAATCCTGAGGTCGGGATCCGGGATCAACAATAATGTGGTTAGTGCATCTAATGTTGAAAGTTTTAATGTTTGTGAAAACCCAAATTCTCGTGTT
The DNA here is from genome assembly GCA_011420285.2 of Erysimum cheiranthoides. NCBI lineage: Eukaryota > Viridiplantae > Streptophyta > Magnoliopsida > Brassicales > Brassicaceae > Erysimum > Erysimum cheiranthoides. The sequence continues at coordinate 13,702,178 of CM022179.2, read as the reverse complement.
GATGTTTTTGATCATAGGTATTTGGAAAACCTTGATAATAAAATGAGAGATGTGTTAGTTGAAAAAGGACCTCAAAGAGAAATGAATCTTGTGTTTCCTTTAGATGCAAACCATAGACATTTCTCTTATAATTATTATTCAAGGAAGTTGCGTAATGAAATCACATCCCTTCCGAAACCCTAAACCTAACAAGGAAACTACTCAGACATGGAAAAGGAAACAAAGCATTCAATAAATGAAAACATCTTTTTTTCCTAAAATAAAACTAAAAAGGAGCTAGAGAGCTTTTAGGTCTGTTGCCCACAAACTAAAGAAAAGAAGAAAGGATCTACATCCATATCACGAGCAATATTTTGAGCTATACTCAAACTAGAACTAAACCCTTCATTTCTATACTTCTCAAAAAACAAACACACACCTTGCAATTGTTTTAAAGCATTATCAATGCACAATGATTTAGACTGTAAATTCTTACTCACCGAATTTATAGCAAACAAAATATCATACCAAATAACAACGCCAAGGATAAATTCAACATTATCAAATGCCATGATTAAACTTTCAGCATCACTCTTTGTCATAGCATAATAACAAGACTCATATAATTCCAATAAAGCTGATCTTACTTGTGGAGCTTGGAATCTAATAGCTTTAACACTTTTAATTCGACTCTGCCAACGTGTGTTACACAAAAATTTTACAGTAAAAGAAGAAACTTGATCAAGCAAAATTTTCCATCTCTTAGAAGAACTAGAAAATAATGCATATATGCGTTGCAAAATTCCAAAGAAAGAAATAGCCTTTACACATGAATGAGCCATATCACTAACCACAAGATTAATACTATGACAAGCACATGACATATACAAAGCTTTTGGATTTACATCAAGTAATGGCTTTTGAACACCTTGATGTTTTCCTTTCATGTTAGAACCATTATCGTAACCTTGACCTCTAAGTTTCTCAAAATCAAGAGTAAGAGACTTTAAAGAATCTAGTAACTAATCAAAGAGTCCTAATCCGGTGGTGTCATCCACTTTTAAAAACTATAAGAGGTACTCTTCTACACTTGCTTTTCTATTTGATATTTTCACCCATCGAATTATCAAAGTCATTTGCTCTTGATGGCTCACATCCGGTGTAACAACCCGCCCCGTGGGACCCGTCATGCCCACGTGGCCTCACTCCGCCACATGGCATCTTTAGAGCGCTGCAGCGCATCGACCCTAACCTCTCTCTTGTGGACCCCTCCTGGCCCACAGGCCCTTCTGTCCCACAAGTAGGTTATGGACCAGAAGGGCCTGTGGGCCAAGAGGGCTCCACAAGAGAGAGGTTAGGGTCGATGCGCTGCAGCGCTGTAAAGATGCCATGTGGCGGAGTGAGGCCACGTGGGCATGATGGGTCCCACGGGGCGGGTTGTTACATCCGGTGTACAATCAAGAATGACAGAAAAATATCTCGACTCTTTAATGGTTTTTACAATGAAAAGCTGAGCATTATGAGCCAAAGAGAGATTAATTTATTTTGAATATTATGACCAAGATAATGACTATGAATGCGTCTAATATGATCTTGGATTATCAAATCAAATTCTGCAATCATTTCAATGGTACCTAAGAAATTACCATTGTAATTTTGGTAAAGTTTTTCATTTTTCCCACGAAAAGCTAGATTTCTTTTAGCAAGAAATTTCACATGAAATCGAATAAATGTATAAAGAAACTTACTAATCCTAACCTTGTTCACATGTTTGGAGTAAACTAAAAAACTCTAAAAACTTCACATGTTACACCTCCTTTCTTCGGCACCACGTGAACTGGACTCACCCAAGTACTATCAGAAATAGGATAGATCACACCTGCGCCTAGAAGCTTGAGAATCTCCTTCTTCACGACTTCTCGTAGATTAGGATTTAACCGTCTTTGGTTCTCGATGGAGGACTTAGAAGGATCCTCGAGATGAATGTAGATCCTATATTTCCACGCAAGTGTCGTGTTTTTAGAAAAAACAATTTGATGAAACTGGTTTGGATGAAGAAGTACAATCAAGTGAACAGGCTTTTAGAGTCGATTACGTTTTGGTTGTGGTGGACATGGCAATGTCTTCGGTGAAGACTAGATTTGATCGAAAATAACATATTGGAGAGCATTAGATTTTCTTTTAGCAAGAAATTTCACAACAACAATTATTCTAGCTAATAAGACTAACCTCCAACAATTTTTCTCTTTTACAATTTCTTTTTGTAGTGGTTTATCAGTTGTGAGATGCTTCTCAAATCTAAGTTTCAGCTCTCTTTCCAAGTTTTCATGTTAGTCATATTCTCTACACTTTTCTCATGATCTTTAAATCTCTCACTAAGATGCTTCCAATCATTATAACCACCATTAGCAAACATATTTGAACAATTTCTCGATTTAAACAATTTGCAACAAAAGCAATAAACCTTGTTCACATGTTTGGAGTAAACTAACATGTGAACAAGGTTAGGATTAGTAACATCCGTGGCTATCTTGTATCAAAATATTAGAACGATCCAACGGTGGGAAGGTCTTCGTCTGAGGCCATACTTCTGACGGGTCTGCTGGACTCTGCATCCTCATATGTATAATTGCATCCAAAATGATCCAAAACTCTTTCTTTTCCAATATTTGCTTCTCAGACCTGAAATACACTAAGTGAAACATATAGTCCTAATATCTATCTAATATAGGTTAGTTGACTCAAATAATAATCCTAAAACGTAGATTAAAAACGATAAAAATAAGACTCATCACTGGGCGCACACTGGAAGCTTCGTCATGCGGTGAAGGGTTGGCTGAGGTTGGTTGCGGAGATGGACCAGGCCGCATGCTGCCGTCCCGATTGTGCGGTCGAGGACTTGGTGGCCGGATGCCCGGCGCACGTCCGTGCGGTCGAAGAGACTCGTACCGCGGACCGTCGGTTTGGTCACGCGGTGGAGATTTCGACAGCTTCTCCGTAGTCATCACGTCAAAGAAAGCTACTTTGCTCTTGACATTCCCTTGAGTCGAACAGGTTGAATTAGTTGAGACTTCTTCTTCCTCCTTCTTAAGGTCATCGCATAGAGGGTCTTCTTCCCAATCCACACTTGGGTTAGGATTAGTAAGTTTCTTTTGTAAAACCTCTATATCCCAGTCACATTTATTCGATTTCATTTGAAGTTTTTAGAGTTTTTTACTAATCCTAACATTTATACATTTATTCGATTTCATTTGAAGTTTTTAGAGTTTTTTAGAGTTTGCATAAATTTTTGGCTGTTTTAATATCGAATACTCTTTGACTATCTCTTTATTATTATTGTTTGATTGCTTGATGATGATGTTTTGCTGCATTTTTCAATGAAATTATAAAATAATTCATGTTTGCTGAAAATCTAAAATTAAGATAAAGCATCTTCGAAAAAATATCTTTCGATAAATATATTATCTTAAGAAGTGGAAAAATTACCCGAGATCTAATCTTTTTTTTTTTTCGCAACCGAGATCTAATCTAATCTGATCTAAAAGATGAAATATATGAACCTTCTAGATCTTTTATGATTTAGAAAATTAGGATATTCGAATCCGACTTGGATTTATTTCCAGATATATATTTTAAAATATTTATGAATGATAAATTTAATTTATTAAAAATATTTTGTGGTAACTTTGAATAACAAAATTGTGTGGTATTTGTAAGAATAGCTTTAATAAACTGACATATTTTAAAATAACTATAAATTCTCTTGATATAATGTTATTTTAAAAGTTCAAATTAAGAAAAAAAATCTATAGAAGAGGGAAAAATCTAAGCAATTCAAATTATTTTATATAATTCCAAAGTATCACCATTAGTGTTACCATATTTAACCAAAAAAAGTGTCATATATGAATGTCCACAGATTTTGTAAATCTAAAGATTATTTATTAATTATTATTCTACCATCATATTATACAAGTCAAATAAAAAAAAAATTACCTTTTCCTCATTTTCACCATTTTGTTATATAATTTTTAGTCAAAGTTTAATCTCTTTCCTAAATTTTATTAATTATGCCAATTTAATTGTTAAAAATAAATAAAATAATTTATTTCTACAGATCTAAATTTTTCACCAATCAAACCATTAACATAAATTAGAAAATAGTAAAATAAAAGGATACAAATCTGATACCACCTATTAGTGAAAAGTAGTGGACATTTTAATTTCTTTTTTCCTTTTTTTTTGAGTTTCAACCTTATTTAAGAAGAGGGAAAACACTTCTTTGATTTCACATACTTCAACTTTGTTTTCTCTTCTTCTCTATTCAATTTCCCAAATCTTTCTCCTAAATTGCTTCATGTATCTTTGATCTAAATCTTAATTTCAACTTTATATAAGCAAGATGTAGTTGTGACTCAAAGTAAATATAAAGATTAGCTTAATCGATGTTAATATTTACGAAACAACCACGATTAAGCTTAGTAAAAATAAAAAATGTTATAACTAAGAACTAGTATGAATGATTGATGAGTCTTATTTTTATCGTTTTTAATCTACGTTTCAGGATTATTATTTAAGTCAACTAACCTATATTAGATAGATATTAGGACTATATGTTTCACTTAGTGTATTTCAGGTCTGAGAAGCAAATATTGGAAAAGAAAGAGTTTTGGATCATTTTGGATGCAATTATTCATATGAAGATGCAGAGTCCAACAGACCCGTCAGAAGTATGGCCTCAGACGAAGACCTTCCCACCGTTGGATCGTTCTGCTATTTTGATACAAGATAGCCACGGATGTTAGCTTTCATCTCCAAGTGGTTTCATGGGAATCCAACGGTGCAATCAAGAGTTATGGCCGATTTACTGAAAACATGTCAACCTGTAGACGAAGCCGACGCGGACGAGAGTCGGGATCGACCGATCCACAATTGGATCGATCGATCCTAAGAAGAATTTCGGCCCAAGCCCATGAATACATGGACCGATCGATCCGGTCCATGGATCGACCGGTCCACCGCCTCTTTTGCCTCTTCTCCAAGACTTTCCATTTCTTTATTTCCTTTTGTTGTTCTCCCTTTTACTATATAAAGGGGGGCTCGCCCCTTGTATTACAGACACCGAAAAATCATAATTCACTTATTTACTTTTCTTTAGTTTGTGGGCAAGAGACCTAAAAGCTCTCTAGCTCCTTTTTAGTTTTATTTTAGGAAATAAAGATGTTTTCATTTATTGAATGCTTTGTTTCCTTTTCCATGTCTGAGTAGTTTCCTTATTAGGTTTAGGGTTTCGAAAGGGATGTGATAAATTCGCTAGGTTGTTAGTCCGGGAATTTAGATTATTAGTTCTTCATCTATTGTTGTTCTTAATGCTAGAATTAGACTGATCACCTAGTTCTAAGATCTTAGGCGATTAAACTAGGCACGAGAGTGGTGTTTAGTCGCTAGAATTAACATTAGGCGAGCAAGATTTCTTAGCTTGGCAAGCGTAAAGCTCTTGATTGGATATCTTGTGAACGTATCAATCTTGTTATTAATGCTAGTTTTGCTTAGGAAAGCCTAGCGTAAAGCGTTCTCTAAATATTGCTAAGTAGGTATTGGCGTGAGAATCGATGTACCTTACCATTGTGAATTGAGTTCAAGAACTATTCTTTAACATTCCTTTACTTCGATTTGCTTGTTGTTTCACATCCTGGAAGAATACCCTAGACCTAATGTTTGTCTCATTATTGAATTGTCTTTTGAATTAATCGTTTGCTTGAAACAAATCTATTAATTTGCTCCTAGCTATATTTAGTCTAATTATCTTATAGTGCAACTTTGGTCTCTGTGGATTCGACCCTTAAATACTACAACTGATTGCCGTCTTTGATCCGGTAGTTGTTTTATTCTAGGTTTTAATTTGACCATCGATCAAATTGGCGCCGTTGCCGGGGACCAATAAATTGCCTCTAGGATTTTTAGAATTGAATTAAGTCTAGGTTTTTATTTTTCGTTTTACTAAACTATTTTATTATTATTTAGGTGAACAATGGAAGAAGCTAACCAGAGAACACGAGCCATGAACCAAGGCGTCCTTGATCCTGCCACCCCGCCTGCCAGACCGATCGATCCCTCTGGAGGATCGACCGATCCGTTTCATACACCGCCAAGACGCATCACTCTAAGGGAGCATAACGCGCCAGAGCACTTCTATGAGACCCGATCAGCCATCTGCCCACCTACTCCTGAGGTGGAAGACTACCAGATCAAGCACAGCCTGATCTCTCTAGTTCAGAACCGTATCTTCAACGGTTCGGCATCGGAGAATCCTCTTGACCACATTGAGACCTTCGAAAGTCTATGCAACACTGCAAAGCATAATGGAGTGCCCTACGACTACCTAAGGCTTACCCTCTTCAAGTTCTCTTTGGGAGAAAAAGCTTTGAGGTGGCTCAAACTACTTGAACCGGGATCTCTTACGACTTGGGAACAATGTAGAGGAAAGTTTCTCAACTATTTCTACACCAAGTCTCGGTCCGCAAAGATGAGGAACAAGATCGTTACATTCTCGCAAGAGGAAGGTGAACCGTTCTGCGAAGCATGGTTGCGATTTAAGGAGTATCTGAGAGACTGCCCACATCACGGGTACGCAAAAGAGAATCTCATGAACATCTTCTATTGCGGAGTGGATTTCGATTATCAAATGGCGTTAGATACCGGAAGCCGCGGTGATTTCTCTACCAATACAGCTGACGAGGCTACTCTTCTGATCGACAATCTAGCAGCGAGTAGCAGCAACAAAGTCCCTGAGACGCCTAAAGAGGACAACAATGCCTTCAAGGATCTCAGCTCTAAGGTAGACACTCTCCTGCAAAGAAATCGACGCATCATACGTCGAAAGAATACCAGTGATCCTGACCCTGACGAGACTGAAGAGCTTCACTACTTGGGAAGGCAAGCGAAATTCCAAGGCTATGGAGGGTACCCCTCTCACGTTTACCATCCTCCGCAAGGTTTTTAACCTTACCCCAGTGCGTATCAGGAGCCAAATCCACAAGAAAGTCGACTCGAAGCCATGATGCGTACTCTTATGGATAGTCATCATCAAAGCTCCAACAACATCAACGTCAAGATTGACAGCATGTACAATGATCTTAACGGGAAAATCGAGACGTTGAGCACCCATATGCGCATACTTGAAAACCAGGTGGCACAATCCGCGTCCTATGTCCGAGCACCGCCAGGAGTACTCCCAGGCAAGCCAGAAGACAACCCCAGGGAGTTCATGCATGCAATAACGCTAAGAGGCGGGAAAAAGTATGATGCACCCAAATGGCCAGAAGGTACCGGTCCATCTGCCGGACAGACCGATCGATCTGCAGCACAGACCGATCGGTCTGCACAAGGAAGCATCCCCAGACAGGAATTGGAGACCGATCGATCTCCTACACAGATCGACCGGTCTACCACCAATAATGCCCCTGCTTCCACACGAGTCAATCCATTCGAAGTGGAAGATTTCGACGAGATACTGAGGGATCCTGAGAACGAGGAACCACCTGTTCTAGTTCCTAAACCTGCGATAGCACCACTACCAGCAGCTCCACGCAAGGCACCTTTTCCAGTTCGCAGAAGAAACGCGATGCGCGAGAAGCCGTTCAAATGGTTCCATGCCTTAAGAAGCTCATGAAGGACATTCTGACAAACAAGGCTAGCTTAGAGCGAGGAGCTATGCATCTCACGCACGAATGGAACCAGAAAAACATAAAGACCCTGGTCCATTCACTCTGCCATGCTCGATAGGAGACTTGGAATTCAAGAAATGTCTTTGCGACTTGGGAGCAAGCGTGAGTCTCATGCCACTTAGTATAGCGCAAAAGCTCGATCTTTTCACCTTTAAACCAACCAGGGTGACTCTTGTGTTGGCCGACCGATCAACGCGTCGTCCGGAGGGAGTTATCGAGAATCTACCGGTTAAAATAGGAAACAGTTGCATCTTAACTGATTTCATTGTTAATCAAGAAGGTGTTTAACACTAACTAATTAATAGTTAAGTGTTAAACATAAGTTGCTTGTGCAACAAGTAAGGTTTCGAATTCAAATTAAAGAGAAGAGGAGAAGGAGAAGCCCAACGGCTAGTTTCACTAAAAGACCCGAGGAGACCCGAATGGTCAAATGTACAACACAAGAAGACGCGTCCCTTTACTGGTTTGTCTTGTAGTGATTGTACAATCTGCTTTATCTCTTTGGGACCATTTGTGAGCTGTCATGAGCTGGCTTGTGTTCGCTTTATACAAGGGTGAATGAGGATGCAATTGTGTCATTGTGCATAACCCATTAACCCTAGAATATGTTCTATATAAAGCGAACCAGCCCCCTTCTCATTGTAACACTTTTACTCTTTAATACATTTCGATTCTTTGGTTCTTAGACATGTCTCTCCATCTGTTCTATTCTTATCCACCCTAAATCTCTTCTTATTCTTGGTTACTGGTTCGATTCTTGTTAGTTAGTCTTATTTCTAGTCTTTAATTTCCGCATTTATCAATATGGTATCAGAGCATCCTCTAGATCCATGAGTTGTGTTCTTCCTCCTCTGTTTTCAATCGATTTCGAAAAGAAAAGCTTAGTCTTTTGCTGTTTTGATATGTTAGACAATGCAAATGTCTACTGATCTGTGTTTTGACAATGAAGAGATGTGTAAAGGAGGCTGTGGTGAAGAACCATACTCTAAGCCCCTTTGCAATCTCCAAGTCGCCATTTTTCTTTTGTTTTAGACAATGAAGAGTAAGGGAATGGAGGCTGTGGTGAAAAACCACTTCTTAAGCCCCATTTCAATCTCTAAGTCACTGTTTTGTTTTTGGTTTTAAGACAATGAAGAGAAATGATTGGAGAAAGTGATGAAGAATCACAAAAGAAAGAGAGAAATCTCTCATCTTTAATCTCCATTTCAAATCGCTAAGTCAATCGTTTTCTTGCTTGTGTGACAATGAAGAGAGAGAAGTGGTGACCATGGTGAAGAACCATACTCTAAGTCCCATTTCCATGAAATCTCTAAGTCAATCGTTATCTCTTTTGGTTTCTTCTTTTGTGACAATGAAGAGAGAGAAGTGGTGACCGAGAGAAAGAAAACTCTCTCACTTAAGTCCCATTTCAATGAAGTCTCCAAGTCACTAGTTCTCTTATTTTGGTTTGTTTGGTAACAATGACGAGAGAGGGGTGGTGACTGTGATGAAGAATCACATAGAGAGAGAAGAAATTTCTCTCATTTAAGTCTCATCTCAATGAATCTCTAAGTTACTCGTTATTATAGTCTTTTAGTTGTTATTCTTGAGACAATGAAGGGAAGAAATGGTGGCTATGGTGAAAAACCATACTTAAGCCCCATTCAAATCTCTGAGTCGCATCTTAGTCTCTGTTTGCTTTCGACAATGAAGGGAAGAAGATGGTGGCCGTGGTGAAGAACCACACTCTAAGCCCCATCTCGATCCCTAAGTCATTTTTGCTTGTGCTTAGTTAGTAGTTTTGGTTTTGGTTTGTTTTCTGGTTATTCAATGGACAAAAGCTCAAAGCTTTGGCCGTGTGCAAGATTTTCCTTTGGAGAATCAGAACACCTTAAAGCCTTAGCTAAGCCTAAGATCTAGTTGGATAATCACCATATGACATTGACTAGTTAGTCTTATATTCTTATGATTATAAAGACTACTAAGTTTCTTTGAAGGATTATGGTTAGTTATGAGTTAGTAACATAGACTTGACTGACTTATTTCTTATAGATATAAAGCCATCAAGATCATAGTTACTTTCTCAGTTTAAGAAGGAACCAAATCGACATTGACAAAAGGCCTAGAAGTATTCATAACCTCTATATGAGAAGCTGAATAAGTAAAACCTATGGCCAGTCATGTGTTTTGGATCTTGAAAAAACCAACCGCTAGTTTGCGTTTTAAAACCTTGGACCGTTGCTTTATCAAAGATAAGATGAGAGTAACACCTAAGTTCATTGGATTTTAAAAGTTTTAAAGCGGTTTGGCTCTATGTTGAGAACCATGAAAGGAGACTTGATTCTTGTGAATTCAAGTACTCAAAACATGTTGTATCCAAGTTATATGCTTTAGATTTCAAAATTTAAATTGGAAAAGAGGAGGGGAACATTTAAGGAATGAGAACCTTGGTCGACTTAACTCTATAAGGTATAAGTAGACCTTGATGAATCCAGATTCCGGTTTATCTTTAAAGGAGAAGAAGGGTCGACTATGTTTGTAGTCCAAAGACCTTAATGAATCTCTTTGTAAAGATTAAAGTTAAGGGAAGAAAGACCCAAGGCTCATAGTTGAGTAAAAGGTCTTAATGAATCCCGGTTTAATACCTAGGGTCACCTTGCTTTCATGAGCTTAAGTGTCCATGGTGTTGTTGAGTCTTTGTATAAGGGAAGTGAACCATGACAGATTCTAGACTCTTAAGAGAGGAAGAATGTGATGTCATGATGGATCCAAAAGTCCTTAACAAAGATCAGTAAGAAAGGAAGTGAGCCATGGCTATCTTTGGTCTTAAAAGACTAAGTAGAAAAGGTCATGATGGATCCAAATCCTTAAAGGTAGAGAACCTTGACTAGCTTTGCTCTTAAAGAGACTTAGCATAAAAGAGTCATGATGAATCCTAAACCTTATAGTAATGAAGCCTTGGACAATGAGTTTGCTTCTAAGTTCTTGGCTAATGACTTACGTCACTAGAGAGAACTAGGTCCGTATTAAAATTCTTTGTGAATAAAATACATCTAACGGCCATAGTATACTCTAGTTAATGGCAGAGATATATCATGATAAGTAAAGTTCTATGTGAACATTTACAAAATCATGAACAATCTCCTGTTTTCATCCCAATCATGGGAAGATTATGTTAAACCCGAGCCGGTCTTGTTCATATGAACTTAGAACCATGTAAAGGCTTCGGGTCATCTGTCTTAATGAACTGTGTTTGGGTGTGTATGATTATTCTTTTCCGGTCTTTGGAGTGTTGTTCAAGTATCACAAGCCAATGGTCAAGTGAAGATGTCAACCACCTGATCCGAATTAGTAGTGGGTCACGGAGACTTGCCCGGGGAGAGCCAAGTTCAAGCTAATCTACCGAATGAAGGCACCTCTCGGACCATGTTCGTGCTACTGGTCAAAAATGCAATAATTGGGTCAAGCAAGTCCTTCCAGAGCCATATACAAGTCATTAGACCGGGCCAGAGAAGCTTCTGAACCCTTGGTCACTTAATCGTTCATTTACAATTCTAATTTGTGCCATTTGATTTAATGCTTTATGATTGGCACATTTGGAACTTCCACAAGCGTGAGTGTGTGCCCTCACTAGGAAGTTCCACCACTGATGATCCTTTGATGTTTAAGTAAACAGATTCGAATATCAACTTGAAGAATTTCAAGAAAAGAAAACCGAGAGGCTAGCGGTCATGTGCATCGGTCAAACTATGGTCGGTGGAGTGTCGGGTCCAAGTCCAGCAGCCGAAGCTTGCTTGTTACAAGACTAGCAGCTAGACCTACTGCATGGAGTGTTCCCAGCCCCAAACTCGAGCTCTAAGACCAAGAGGGCTCATCAAAATTGACCACTACAAATCTAGAAGGCTACTCTCTAAAACTCTTAGTCACTTTAGAATCTCTTTAGTCATTCATTCATTTGCTTATCTTGCTTGAAACTGGAGTGTTCTTTGCTCAAAATTGGCCTTCAAGCTTAACCATTGTTGTGGAACTATTGGCTAAGCTTGAGGGGGAGAATAATTAGACATTTGATCGCATCCATTTATACTTGATCACTTGTTTCTTGAATCGCTTGTTTGCTTGCTAAGTTAGCCTAAGGATTCTCTTGTCATCTTCTCATTTAGCTCATATTTGGATATCTAATCGCCTAACCCCTCACAACGTTACTTTAAAAGTCTATACTTTCTTGTTGTGGAAGGTATCGAAGAAGCATTGTTGTGAGAATTCTTAAAGGGCGCTTTAGAGAAGAGATAGAGGCTTATGAAGAAGAACTAAAGTCAAGAGAATATGGAGGTCTAAGATAGAAGCATACGGTGATCATTAGAGGAAAAATGAAGAGTGGGAAGATCCGGAAAGAAGTTATGAAGGCAAAAGAAAGAGAAGATGAATGAGGTGATATCAAGTTGAATGGAGTATAGGGAAAGTAGACCTAGAAGATTCAAAGTGGATAAAAGAAGAAGTTCACATCAAGTTTGTTCGAAGAAGCAAACCGTGAAGATTCAAAAGTTGCTAAAGGGAAGCTTTCACACCAAGTTTGTTCGAAGAAGCAAACCGTGAAGACCCAAAAGAAGTTTAAACACCAAGTTTGTTCGAAGAAGCAATCCAGTGTTCAAAAAAAAGGCACTCGACTCAAGTTTGTTGGATGAAACAAGCCGTAAAGAGATGTCAAGAACTAGACTCCACATTAAGCTCGAAAAAGGATCAAGCCGTGGAGGGAAACCAGTGTGCGAATAGAGATAGAAGCTATGTCATTCAAAGAACCATTCAAGAAGTAAGCTACAAGTGGTTCAGCTAAAGCTCAAGGAAGGTCATTTGGTGATTTCCATTGAAAGGGGGAGCTTCTTAAAGATCGCACATCAGAAAACATTGGTTCATAACCAAAGAGTCATGGCGAGGAAGAAGACTCAAGGCCATAAGCAAGACTCTACCTCCATTCCATTCAAAAAAGGCTGTCCTCTAAACTCTATCTTTTTGAAGTTAAATCTATTACTATTGTTCGAATCATTGTCATTACTCTCTAATGTGATCTCTTAGCCTTTGACATTGAAAACGTTTTGATATTCCTCATAGCATACACTTAATCTTTCTTCTTTATCACTTGTTAAAGGGTAAAGAAGACTATGAGAGCCTCAAAGAAGTTCAAAGTGTCAAAGAAGGAGTGCATAAAAGGAGAAATGAAGGCAAGAAGGACTAAGAGAATGGATGTGGCGTTTCAAGAAGTGGATATAGGAAGCCAATATCTCACCAAGGCTACAAGACCATGGTTACCAAGTCGTGTAGACCTTTAGGATCCTTGAAAAGGCTTCCTCGCTTATGTCAGTAATACTCTTTTCCCTATGATTGGGTTTGTCCCACGTGGTTTTCTGATCATAGGGTTTTTAATGAGGTTACTCGCATAAGTGTCAAGTCTATACACAAGAGTGTTTAATACTAACTAATTAATAGTTAAGTATTAAGCTTGTAGTATAGACTTGAGGGGGAGTGTTAATCAAGAAGGTGTTTAACACTAACTAATTAATAGTTAAGTGTTAAACATAAGTTGCTTGTGCAACAAGTAAGGTTTCAAATTCAAATTAAAGAGAAGAGGAGAAGGAGAAGCCCAACGGCTAGTTTCACTAAAAGACCCGAGGAGACCCGAACGGTCAAATGTACAACACAAGAAGACGCGTCCTTTTACTGGTTTGTCTTGTAGTGATTGTACAATCTGCTTTATCTCTTTGGGACCATTTGTGAGCTGTCATGAGCTGGCTTGTGTTCGCTTTATACAAGGGTGAATGAGGATGCAATTGTGTCATTGTGCATAACCCATTAACCCTAGAATATGTTCTATATAAAGCGAACCAGCCCCCTTCTCATTGTAACACTTTTACTCTTTAATACATTTCGATTCTTTGGTTCTTAGACATGTCTCTCCATCTGTTCTATTCTTATCCACCCTAAATCTCTTCTTATTCTTGGTTACTGGTTCGATTCTTGTTAGTTAGTCTTATTTCTAGTCTTTAATTTTCGCATTTATCAATATTCATTATCTTGAAGTTCGACAAAGAACCGCGAAATCCCATCATTCTTGGAAGGCCATTCCTCGCCGCCGCCGGAGCCTTGATTAACGTGAAAGAAGGAAAAATCGAACTCCGAATGGATAATCTTATAATGGAGTTCAACCTGGAGAGGCTCGCCAAGAATCCCACCATTGACGGTCAAACTTTTCAAATCGATGCAATGGACGAATTAGCCGAAGAAATATACGACGAGGTGTGCTCAACCGATTACGTTCAGATGACCTTGACCAAACCCACTTCCGAACTGACCTTTCGCTGTTCGGAAATTACGGAGCTGATACGCCAACTCGACGATGCACCGGGCGCAGAGCAGAAGGCATCTCACCCATCATTAGAGGGCGGATCGACCGATCCTCTTACGGGATCGATCGATCCTGTCTGTTCCATTGACAAAGAAGCCCAAGAGGACAGACCGATCGATCTAGACCTCGGACCGATTGGTCCCACTCTTAAAAACCCTTCGAAACCAGAAGACGATTGGAGCGAATCCTCTGCACCAAAGCTCGAGCTAAAACCACTTCCTGCAGGACTCAAGTATGCGTACCTGGGACCAAACTCCACCTATCCAGTAATCATCAACGCCAATCTTAACAACGTGGAGACGGCACTTCTACTCAACAAGTTACGAAAGTACGGGAAGGCTTTAGGATACTCTCTTGATGATATCACCGGTATCTCTCCTGAGCTCTGTACGCATCGCATTCATCTCGAGGATCCTTCTAAGTCCTCCATCGAGAACCAAAGACGGTTAAATCCTAATCTACGAGAAGTCGTGAAGAAGGAGATTCTCAAGCTTCTAGGCGCAGGTGTGATCTATCCTATTTCTGATAGTACTTGGGTGAGTCCACACTTGGGTTAGGATTAGTAAGGACTTAACCGTCTTCTCTCTTATAAATCCACACTTGGGTTAGGATTAGTAAGTTTCTTTTGTAAAACCTCTATATCCCAGTCACATCTTCCTTCTAAGCTTTCCAGGTTTCTTTCCATGGAAAGGCAAGAAATTTCACATGAAATCGAATAAATGTATAAAGAAACTTACTAATCCTAACCTTGTTCACATGTTTGGAGTAAACTAAAAAACTCTAAAAACTTCACATGTTACACCTCCTTTCTTCGGCACCACGTGAACTGGACTCACCCAAGTACTATCAGAAATAGGATAGATCACACCTGCGCCTAGAAGCTTGAGAATCTCCTTCTTCACGACTTCTCGTAGATTAGGATTTAACCGTCTTTGGTTCTCGATGGAGGACTTAGAAGGATCCTCGAGATGAATGTAGATCCTATATTTCCACGCAAGTGTCGTGTTTTTAGAAAAAACAATTTGATGAAACTGGTTTGGATGAAGAAGTACAATCAAGTGAACAGGCTTTTAGAGTCGATTACGTTTTGGTTATGGTGGACATGGCAATGTCTTCGGTGAAGACTAGATTTGATCGAAAATAACATATTGGAGAGCATTGGAGAGCACAAATCGAATAAATGTATAAAGAAACTGAATACATGTCAACCTGCTGACGAAAAGCTAGATTTCTTTTAGCAAGAAATTTCACATGAAATCGAATAAATGTATAAAGAAACTTACTAATCCTAACCTTGTTCACATGTTTGGAGTAAACTAAAAAACTCTAAAAACTTCACATGTTACACCTCCTTTCTTCGGCACCACGTGAACTGGACTCACCCAAGTACTATCAGAAATAGGATAGATCACACCTGCGCCTAGAAGCTTGAGAATCTCCTTCTTCACGACTTCTCGTAGATTAGGATTTAACCGTCTTTGGTTCTCGATGGACGGTTAAATCCTAAATCAGAATTCATTTTACTACTTTTCTTTAGTTTGTGGGCAACAGACCTAAAAGCTCTCTAGCTCCTTTTTAGTTTTATTTTAGGAAAAAAAGATGTTTTCATTTATTGAATGCTTTGTTTCCTTTTCCATGTCTGAGTAGTTTCCTTGTTAGGTTTAGGGTTTCGGAAGGGATGTGATAAATTTGCTAGGTTGTTAGTCCGGGAATTTAGATTATTAGTTCTTCATCTATTGTTGTTCTTAATGCTAGAATTAGACTGATCACTGATAACATGGGATTTTCGCCCATTTTAGCTATGTTTTTAAATGGTTTTTAATATGGTTTGGATGCATTTCTAATGCAAATAAGCCAATAACTTCGTATTTGCAAGAACAAAGAGTTTTTACAGGTTTTAGGAAAAAAAGACCAGAAGGGAGGAAAAGGACCCGCAGGACAGTTTCGGACAGTCAGAAGTATGGCATCCAAAGGCGACCTTACCGTGCACCAAATTTGGAGATCTTGGTGTCATTGGAAAGCTTAAAGAATCAAGATTCACCTCGATGTGGAATCGACCCATTTGGAGTTGTCAGCCGAAAGTTATAACCGTTTGAAAACCGACCTGTCCAGGCGCACGACCAAGTCGTGGCCATGCGGCCAAGCACATCATGAGCGCACCACTGGAGCCCGATCATGCGGCCAGGACATGTCTTTGGCCGACTTAAAAAGCCCAAGAGTGCAGCATTAAAAGCCCAAGTCGTTTGGCCCAAGACTAAACTCGAAGAGGAGGAAACCCTAACCCTAATTCAAGCATTGAAACCTATAAATAGGGGTCTCCACCCTAGGGTTTCGATATGCTTTTGTTGGTGCCTCTAAGAACATCACGCTGCAGCCCTAGAGAAGCAGCAAGGAGACTTGAGGAGCTTCTTCGGACGTCTCTTTGACCACCTCCTTCGTTTGTGACTCTTGGTTTCTTTATCTTTTCTGTTTCTTGCTTTTACTTGTTATTTAGGAGAAGTTGTTTCATCTCTTTACTTGTTAGAGAGGAGAGATCTCTGAACCTATTCGCCTTGTCTTAATATATATCATACGTTGCATGGTTGTTTATCTTTTCTTAATCGATTTGATGATTGACCCTAAGATGTGTGAGTAGTTTCTTAGTTGGGTTTAAGGAATATTCAAAGGGGATTTCATGTTAGGCTAACAAGAGGGATCAATTTTAGGTTAGTATCTTTTGCTCCTGGTCTTCTCTGGTCGTGTGTAACTTTGTCTAATTGTCTTATAGTGCAACTTTGGTCTCTGTGGATTCGACCCTTAAATACTACAACTGATTGCCGTGTTTGATCCGGTAGTTGTTTTATTCTAGGTTTTATTTGACCATCGATCAAATTGGCGCCGTTGCCGGGGACCAATAGATTGCCTCTAGGATTTTTAGAATTGAATTAAGTCTAGGTTTTTATTTTTCATTTTACTAATCTATTTTATTTATATTATTTAGGTGAACAATGGAAGAAGCTAACCAGAGAGCACGAGCCATGAACCAAGGCGTCCTTGATCCTGCCACCCCGCCTGCCAGACCGATTGATCCCTCTGGAGGACCGACCGATCCGTTTCATACGGCGCCAAGACGCATCACTCTAAGGGAGCATAACGCGCCGGATCAATTCTTCGAGACCCAGTCAGCCATCTGCCCACCTACTCCTGAGGTGAAAGACTACCAGATCAAGCACAGCCTGATCTCTCTAGTTCAGAACCGTATCTTCAATGGTTCGGCGTCGGAGAATCCTCTTGACCACATCGAGACCTTCGAAAGTTTATGCAACACTGCAAAGCAGAATGGAGTGCCCTACGACTATCTAAGGCTTACTGTAATGACCGTGTTCGGAAAATTCTAAGGAAAGAGGTCGAGAAAGGCTAAGGGAACCCGAATGTGAAGTACTTAGGTGGTTTTGGGAGGAATCACCGAGCTAATCAGCTCAAAACGTCGAGTCCGGATTTTTCGGACCAAGGTCGACGGTTATTCGGACAGACTGCGCTTTTCGGACAAGGCCGGTCGATGTTCGGACAAGGCAGTTGGGACTGTCGGGGACTGACTGCGGATCCGCGTGTCTCCACACGTGAGAGTGTGCGAGACGGTTACTTCTGCACAAGCAAAAACGCGGAGTTTCATTTAGACGGTTATTGGGGACACGTGTAGACGCGGAAGCGTGTCCATGGACGGTTACTGGACGGTTTTCATAGAGAAACCGCATTTTCACGAGGGTTAAGTGAATTCGCGTGTTCTTTCTCCATTATTTTGCGAGAGAAAGCTTAAGAACTCAGAAAGAAAGAGAAACTAGAGAGAAAGGTCGAGAGAAATCGGTTATCTGTCGAGAATCCGAGAGAGATCGTCGACGGGTGACGGCAGACTGTACCGGCGACCGTGTCTGTGTGATCCGAGAGTCGTTCTGGTGTGTTCTGGGTGATCTTTGCGAAGGATCATCGTCGTTTCTGTTAAGTTTCCCGGGTAAGTGTCGGTTTACTTAGTGTTTATCGACATTTACCGTAATAGACTGTTGGACGGTCGTTGATCTGTCGGTTTGGTGCAGAGATACGTCGTCTGCGGTAGCCGATCAAGCGGTTATCGTGGCTGTTTGCGAGAAGAGGTGTCAGAAAGTGAATCACCGTACTGAATCCGACCTTTTAAGGTGAGTGCGTGACCGTAGTCGCATGTCTAGAGTCGTTTTCCTGTAAGGTTCACTGAGTCTAAGTAGATCCGACTGATTGCTTGTCTTGACTGATGATTACTGATGGCTCTGTCACGGTGGTCGACTCCTTGTACCGGGGGTGACTATGCGTGACGAGTCTACTGGCCGGACTGGCAATGCTTGACTGTTTGAACTGTTACTGTGATTATTGACTTTTTGACTGTGACTTGGTGAGACGGGACGACCGCTCTCACTAAGCAATTCGTTTGCTTATGCCTCCTTTGTGGATGCAGGTAAAGGTAATGAAAGTGGCTGAACCAGTTCGTAGGACTAAGGCGGGAAGGAAGGATGGTGGTGTAAATGGGTAGTAATGTATGTTGGTCTAGTATAATGATGTAATAGCTTATAAGCAAACTTACCGTTGTATTAGAACCTCAGTTTAATGAATTCAAGTTATTCTGCTTATGCACTAAGTCTTGTCTAATTGACCAGAACGCCTAGAAATGCTTAAATTGCTAAGAAAAATGGAAGTAAACCTGACTAAGTGTAAACTGGACTGTCGGGTTGGTGACAACCTCTGGCCCGGGTTAAGGAAACTGGGTCAGGGTGTTTCAATTTGGTATCAGAGCGTGGTTGGTTCTAGGACAAGATAGTGTGTATGGGTTAGTGGGCAATACCATCCTTCCAAGCCTGAAGTCTCACGGTAAGTCTGGTTGTTTTTCTATGGGTGTGAAACTAAGTTAGTGTGGGGACTAACTTAGTGAACTGAACTGGTCATTGCAGATGGCTAAGAGTCGTAACACGAGAAGGAATTTGCAAGACACTGATGAGACTTCTGGGAATCATCCGCCAGGGAATGTTGGTGGTAACAATGAGGAAGTCGGGAATGAGGGAAATGCGGCTAATGCTGCGAATGCTGCTGCTGGTGCTGCTGCTGCGGCTGCTCCAGTGGAACTGGGACAAGTGCTTACTGTGTTAGCACAGATCTTGGCAAGATTGCCGGCTGTTGCGCCTGAGCCAATGGCACCACCTCCACCTGTTGTGAATGTACCTCCAGTGGTGCAGGTGGAAGAAGAGGTGGAAGTGAGGATTCCATCTTACCTTAAGGTGATGGATCATATGAAGAAAATGGGTACCAAGTACTTCTCTGGTGGCTGTGACCCGATTGAGGCAGATGAGTGGAGAAGTCGAATGGAAAGGAACTTTGGTTCAGTGCGTTGTCCGGATGAGTACAAGAAGGACATAGCGGTGCATTACCTTGAGAGTGATGCGTATACATGGTGGGAAGGAGTGGCTGGGAGGATGGAGAACCCAGGCTGCTCATGGGAAGATTTCTGTACTGAATTTAACACTAAGTACTTCCCACCAGAAGCTACGGATCGGCTTAATGGAGCCTTTCTGGACTTGCGTCAAGGTACAATGACCGTGAGGGCTTACGAGAAAGAGTTTAACAAACTTAAGAAGTATGGTGGACGTGAGCTTGAAGAGGAAAGGGTTCAAATTAGCCGTTTCATGCGTGGTCTGCGTGTTGAGCTCCGGAACGGTTGCTTAATTCGTGACTACAATACTGTTGCCGAGCTGGTTGAAAAAGCAGCATTGCTTGAGTCGGGAATGAATGAGGAAGCTGAGCTGCACGGTGCAGCAGTGCGGAACCAGGCTGCAACAGACTGGGAAATGGGCAAGTGATGGGCTGGTACTGCCACCACCGCCGAAGAGGCAAGCGATAATGCCGCGAGTGTATGCGATGTCCGAGGAGTCAATGGACCCAAGCACTTCTCGCCCGATCACTGGTAAGTCCTATCACTTACCTTAAAGAAATTTCTGTGTGAAATTGCTTGTTGCGTGTTGCACTAGGGTCTTAGCATTCTAGGTGAATGTGTAGGGACCTTGACCATGGGTGGTGTGGAAACCCATGTACTATTTGATTCCGGGGCAACACATTGTTTTGTTAGCCCGGATATGATTGGGAATGGAGGGTTTCAGAAGGAACCCAGGCAGAACTTTGGAATGGTGCAAGCAGTTGGTGGCCAAGTCATGTTCACTTATGGAATTGTCCGTAACATCTCTGTGATGATCGGACATGTGAACATGCCAGCTGACTTGGTGATCTGTCCTGTGAAGTCTTATGATGTAATCTTGGGCATGGACTGGCTCGGGAAGTACAAGGCACACCTGGACTGTCACCGCGGATGAGTGAAGTTCGAGGCAGACGATGGGAAACCGTTGGTGTATCAGGGAATCAGACCAACGTCCGGCAGCTTGGTCGTGTCGGCGATTCAAGCAGAACGGATGATACATAAGGGATGCGAAGCATATCTGGCCACGATCACGACTGCGGAAGTTGGGCCGGATGCTAAGATTGAGAACATCCCGGTGGTAAAGGACTTTGAGGACGTGTTCAAGTCATTGACTGGACTGCCGCCTTCACGTTCTGATCCGTTTACCATTGAGCTGGAACCGGGAACAAATCCGATATCTAAGGCACCTTACCGCATGGCGCCGGCAGAGATGGCCGAGCTAAAGAAGCAGTTGACTGAGCTGATGGAAAAGGGTTTTGTAAGGCCGAGCAGTTCACCGTGGGGTGCACCGGTGCTATTCGTGAAAAAGAAAGATGGAAGTTTCAGACTTTGCATCGACTACCGTGGGCTGAACAGAGTAACAGTGAAGAACAAGTATCCTCTTCCAAGGATAGACGAGCTGTTGGACCAGCTCAGAGGTGCTACTTGGTTCTCAAAGATCGATTTGGCTTCGGGATACCATCTGATTCCGATAGCAGAGTCAGACATCCGGAAGACGACCTTTCGGACAAGGTACGGGCACTACGAATTCGTTGTCATGCCATTTGGGCTGACCAATGCACCGGCTGCATTCATGAAACTGATGAACAACGTGTTCAGGGAACACTTGGACGAATTCGTGATCATCTTCATTGATGATATCTTGGTTTACTCTAAGACCCCGGAAGAACACAAGGTTCACTTGGTGACGGTCATGAGTAAGCTAAAGGAACACAAACTGTTCGCCAAACTCAGTAAGTGCAGCTTTTGGCAAAGGGAAATCAGATTTCTGGGTCATGTGGTCTCGGATAAGGGAGTGTCCGTGGACCCTGAGAAGATAAAGGCCATAGCAGAATGGCCAAGACCACAGAATGCATCGGAGATAAGAAGTTTTCTCGGACTGGCTGGGTACTATCGACGGTTTGTTAAGGGTTTTGCGAGCATGGCGCAACCAATGACCAAGTTGACTGGGAAAGATGTGCAGTTTGTGTGGACAGCAGACTGCGAGAACAGCTTCAGCAAGTTGAAGGAGATGCTTACAAGTACTCCGGTGTTGGCTTTACCGGAACCGAATGAACCATACGTGGTTTACACGGATGCATCGCGGATGGGAATGGGATGTGTATTGATGCAGTCGGGTAAGGTGATCGCCTATGCATCAAGACAGTTAAGAAAGCATGAAGGGAACTACCCAACGCATGACCTTGAGATGGCTGCGGTGGTGTTTGCACTTAAGATATGGAGATCTTACCTTTATGGTGGAAAAGTGCAAGTGTTTACGGACCACAAGAGCTTGAAGTACATCTTCACGCAGCCGGAACTGAATCTAAGGCAGCGGCGATGGATGGAATTGGTCGCGGATTATGACCTGGAGATTGCCTATCATCCGGGTAAAGCAAATCTTGTGGCAGATGCCTTAAGCCGTAAGAGAGTGGCAACGGCTACAGAGAAAGACATGGAGGGTTTGGTCAGTATGGTCGGAACCCTAAGACTGGCCGCGATCACTGATAGATTGGAACCGTTGGGACTTGGTGCAGCAGACCAAGCAGACTTGTTGACCCGCGTCAGGTTGGCGCAGCAGGACGATGAGAATCTGGTCAAAGTGTCAAAGAATGACAAGACTGAGTACCAGACTTCGAACAATGGGACTATCTTGGTGAATGGACGGGTGTGTGTTCCAAAGGTCAAGGAACTGCGGGAAGAAATCCTTAAGGAAGCACATCAGTCTAAGTTTTCTATTCACCCTGGCGCGACCAAAATGTACAGAGACTTAAAGCGGTACTACCATTTTGTTGGTATGAAGCACGATGTTGCTAAGTGGGTCGCTAGATGCGAGACTTGTCAGATGGTTAAGGCGGAACATCAAGTTCCGAGTGGACTGTTACAAAGCTTACCTATTCCTGAGTGGAAATGGGACTTGATCACAATGCACTTTGTGACCGGATTGCCCATGTGTGACAAGAAGGATGCGATCTGGGTGATCGTGGATAGACTGACCAAGTCTGCACACTTTGTGGCAATAAATCGTAAGGATGGTTCAGAAAAGCTTGTAGAGATTTATGTGAAAGAAATTGTTAAGTATCACGGCGTACCGGCAAGCATTATATCAGACCGTGACTCTAAGTTTGCTTCGGCATTCTGGATTGCCTTGCAGAAAAAGTTTGGGACCAAGGTCCATATGTGTACTGCCTACCACCCCCAGACTGATGGGCAGTCGGAGCGGACCATCCAGACGTTGGAAGACTTGCTGCGTGCGAGTATACTGGACTGGGGTGGGCAGTGGGTTGAGTACTTGCACTTGGCCGAGTTCGCGTACAACAATAGCTATCAAGCTAGCATTGGGATGTCACCGTACGAAGCGTTGTATGGTAGACCTTGCAGAACACCGCTGTGTTGGACCCAAGTGGGGGAGCGTCGGTTGTTTGGTCGAGACTTTGTGGAGGAAACTACGGAAAAGATAAGGCTGTTAAAGGTCAAGATGAAGGAAGCTCAGAACAGACAAAAAAGTTATGCGGACAAGCGTCGCAAGGAGCTTGAGTTCGCGGTGGGTGACCTTGTTTATATTAAGATGGTCACATACAAGGGTAAGGAAAGATCGACTCAAACAGCAAAACTGAGTCCAAGGTACATGGGACCGTACAAGATTCTGGAAAGGATCGGACCAGTGGCTTACCGGTTAGAGCTGCCACCGGCACTAAGTGCTTTTCACAAGGTGTTCCACGTCTCTATGCTAAGGAAGTGCATAAGGGACCAGGACAATGTGATAGTGGAACCACCGGCAGACTTAAGAGAAAATCTGACCGTAGAAGGTCGACCTGTTCGGATCATCGACCGACGGGTCAAGGTGGACAGAAGGAAAAAGACCAAGATGATCCAAGTGGTCTGAGACTGCGATGGTGAAGAGGAGATAACATGGGAACCGGAAGCCAGGATGAAAGCTCAGTATCCTAAGTGGTTTGAGAAGACTGCAATGGTTAAGTCTTAGATTCGAGGACGAATCTCATCTAAGTGGGGGAGAATTGTAATGACCGTGTTCGGAAAATTCTAAGGAAAGAGGTCGAGAAAGGCTAAGGGAACCCAAATGTGAAGTACTTAGGTGGTTTTGGGAGGAATCACCGAGCTAATCAGCTCAAAACGTCGAGTCCGGATTTTTCGGACCAAGGTCGACGGTTATTCGGACAGACTGCGCTTTTCGGACAAGGCCGGTCGATGTTCGGACAAGGCAGTTGGGACTGTCGGGGACTGACTGCGGATCCGCGTGTCTCCTCACGTGAGAGTGTGCGAGACGGTTACTTCCGCACAAGCAAAAACGCGGAGTTTCATTTAGACGGTTATTGGGGACACGTGTAGATGCGGAAGCGTGTCCATGGACGGTTACTGGACGGTTTTCATAGAGAAACCGCATTTTCACGAGGGTTAAGTGAATTCGCGTGTTCTTTCTCCATTATTTTGCGAGAGAAAGCTTAAGAACTCAGAAAGAAAGAGAAACCAGAGAGAAAGGTTGAGAGAAATCGGTTATCTGTCGAGAATCCGAGAGAGATCGTCGACGGGTGACGGCAGACTGTACCGGCGACCGTGTCTGTGTGATCCGAGAGTCGTTCTGGTGTGTTCTGGGTGATCTTTGCGAAGGATCATCGTCGTTTCTGTTAAGTTTCCCGGGTAAGTGTCGGTTTACTTAGTGTTTATCGACATTTACCGTAATAGACTGTTGGACGGTCGTTGATCTGTCGGTTTGGTGCAGAGATACGTCGTCTGCGGTAGCCGATCAAGCGGTTATCGTGGCTGTTTGCGACAAGAGGTGTCAGAAAGTGAATCACCGTACTGAATCCGACCTTTTAAGGTGAGTGCGTGACCGTAGTCGCATGTCTAGAGTCGTTTTCCTGTAAGGTTCACTGAGTCTAAGTAGATCCGACTGATTGCTTGTCTTGACTGATGATTACTGATGGCTCTGTCACGGTGGTCGACTCCTTGTACCGGGGGTGACTATGCGTGACGAGTCTACTGGCCGGACTGGCAATGCTTGACTGTTTGAACTGTTACTGTGATTATTGACTTTTTGACTGTGACTTGGTGAGACGGGACGACCGCTCTCACTAAGCAATTCGTTTGCTTATGCCTCCTTTGTGGATGCAGGTAAAGGTAATGAAAGTGGATGAACCAGTTCGTGGGACTAAGGCGGGAAGGAAGGATGGTGGTGTAAATGGGTAGTAATGTATGTTGGTCTAGTATAACGATGTAATAGCTTATAAGCAAACTTACCGTTGTATTAGAACCTCAGTTTAATGAATTCAAGTTATTCTGCTTATGCACTAAGTCTTGTCTAATTGACCAGAACGCCTAGAAATGCTTAAATTGCTAAGAAAAATGGAAGTAAACCTGACTAAGTGTAAACTGGACTGTCGGGTTGGTGACAACCTCTGGCCCGGGTTAAGGAAACTGGGTCAGGGTGTTTCACTTACCCTCTTCAAGTTCTCTTTGGGAGAAAAAGCTTTGAGGTGGCTCAAACTACTTGAACCGGGATCGATTACAACTTGGGAGCAATGTAGAGGAAAGTTTCTCAACTATTTCTACACCAAGTCTCGGTCCGCGAAGATGAGGAACAAGATCGTTACATTCTCGCAAGAGGAAGGTGAACCGTTCTGCGAAGCATGGCTGAGATTCAAGGAGTATTTAAGAGACTGCCCACATCACGGGTACGCAAGAGAGAATCTCATGAACATCTTCTATTGCGGAGTGGATTTCGATTATCAAATGGCATTAGATATCGGAAGCCGCGGTGATTTCTCTACCAATACAGCTGACGAGGCCACTCTTCTGATCGACAATCTAGCAGCGAGTAGCAGCAGCAAAGTCCCTGAGACGCCTAAAGAGGACAACAATGCCTTCAAGGATCTCAGCTCTAAAGTGGATACTCTCCTACAAAGAAATCGACGCATCATACGTCGAAAGAATACCAGTGATCCTGACCCTGACGAGACTGAAGAGCTTCACTACTTGGGAAGGCTAGCGAACTTCCAAGGCTATGGAGGGTACCCCCTCAAGTGTACCACCCTCCGCAAGGTTTTCAACCTTACCCCGGTGCGTACCATGAGCCAAATCCACAAGAAAGTCGACTCGAAGCCATGATGCGTACTCTTATGGATAGTCATCATCAGAGCTCCAGCAACATCAACGTCAAGATTGACAGCATGTACAATGATCTTAACGGGAAAATCGAGACGTTGAGCACCCATATGCGCATACTCGAAAACCAGGTGGCACAATCCGCGTCTTATGTCCGAGCACCGCAGGAGTACTTCCAGGCAAGCCAGAAGACAACCCCAGGGAGTTCATGCATGCAATAACGCTAAGAGGCGGGAAAAAGTATAATGCACCGAAATGGCCAGAAGGGACCGGTCCGTCTACCACCAAGACCGATCGGTCTGCACAAGGAAGCAACCCCAGACAGGCGCTGGAGACCGATCGATCCCCTACACAGATCGACCGGTCTACCACCAATAATGACCCTGCTTCCACAAGAGTCAATCCATTCAAAGTGGAAGATTTCGACGAGATACTGAGGGATCCTGAAAACGAGGAACCGCCTGTTCAAGTTCCTAAACCCACAACATCACCCCTACCAGCAGCTCCACGCAAAGCACCTTTTCCAGTTCGCAGAAGGAATGCAATGCGCGAGAAGGAATACGACAAGATGAAATCAGTAGTAGGAGACCTCCAAGTAAAACTTCCATTCGTCGAAGCTATCAAGATGGTTCCATGTCTTAAGAAGCTCATGAAGGACATTCTGACGAACAAGGCTAGCTTAGAACAAGGAGCTATGCATCTCACGCACGAATGCAGTGCAATAATTCAGGATCAGCAACCCGAAAAGCATAAAGACCCTGGTCCATTCCCTTTGCCATGCTCGATAGGGGATTTAGAATTCAACAAGTGCCTTTGCGACTTGGGAGCAAGTGTGAGTCTCATGCCACTTAGTATAGCGCAAAAACTCGGTCTTTTCACCTTTAAACCAACCAGGGTGACTCTTGTGTTGGCTGACCGATCAACGCGGCGTCCAAAAGGGGTTATTGAGAATCTACCGGTTAAAATAGGAAACAGTTGTATCTTAACTGATTTCATTGTCTTGAAGTTCGACAAAGAACCGCGAAATACCATCATTCTTGGAAGGCCATTCCTCGCCGCCGCCGGAGCTTTGATTAACATGAAAGAAGGAAAAATCGAACTCCGAATGGATAATCTTATAATGGAGTTCAACCTGGAGAGGCTCGCCAAGAATCCCACCATTGACAGTCAAACTTTTCAAATCGATATAGTGGACGAATTAGCCGAAGAAGTACGCGACGAGGTGTGCTCAACCGATTATGTTCAAACGGCTTTGACCAAACCCACTTCCGAACTGACCTTTCGCTGTTTGGAAATCACGGAGCTGATACGCCAACTTGACGATGCACCGGTCGCGGAGAAGAAAGCATCTCCCCCACCGTTAGCGGACAGACCGATCGATCCTCTTGAAGGATCGACCGGTCCTGTTTATGCCATCGATACAGAAGCCGAAGCGGACGGACCGATCGATCTGGACCTTGGACCGATCGGTCCCACTCTTAAAAACCCTTCAAAACCAGAAGACGATTGGAGCGAATTGATATACCTCATATTTTACCCACTTCATCTGTGTTTTAGGACTCGTTTTACGAGTCTTTCTAGTGTTTTTGTAGTGTTTTAGTGTGTTTACAGGTTAATTGACGTTTGGAGCTTACTTGGAGCAAAAGGATCAAAAAGGGATCAATTTGGAGCTTTTATGAAGAAATGAAGATCAATGCGGATTTGCAGCCTTCTCTGTCCAGAAATACGATGCGTGTCGATCGACAGGCATTAGTTGTGTCGATCGACAGGAGACCCGAAAACATAAGCTGCTCGAGTTTGAAGCCCAATTCGATTCCAAGTCTATTTGAGATTCCTTAGACCGCCTTAATCAAGCCCTAGACGTCCAGAGACTTGTATATATAGTGTTTTCGAGTTTTAAAAGACATATACAGACATTGTTAAGCTTTAGCTAGGGATATCTACTTTGTTCTAGGTTTTGAGAAGAGAGCTTTGGGGAGATCTTTCTGTTCCTGATTCTTCAAGTCCTGATTGTGAACCCCTGTTATTTCTTACTCATAATCTTAATAATGATTTCGTTTTTTATCTCTTGTGTTATTGCTTTGATTATGTCTGAGTAATTCACTTGTTAGATTTAGGGTTTCTCATAAGGGTTTGATGGTTTGATTGAATGAAATTGATTAGTTAAGGATTGTCTATCTTATATTGTTCTTCATCATTAGATTGTTCTTAATGCTTATCCTAGATTCGCGACCTGGAATTTGAACTTAGGTTGTTAGTCACCACGACAGTGGGATTGATTGCTTGACCCTATCTTTAATGCTGATTTAGATTCTAGGATTTCACAACGACAGTTGGTTATTTGTTTCTAGGTTTAAGAGTATTCACAACGACAGTTGGTTTACTTACTTTTATGTTTGAGTTCTAGAACATTGATTAATTTATCATGACTAATCATTTGATCTATCATTCCTGATTTCCTGAGAATTCCCTAGGTCTAACGCTTTCTCTATTTGTTTACAACTCGATTTACTTTTCTGCTAATTGCTTTCTTGCTTTCTTTTACCTTACATCTTTCTGGTTTAGCATAATCTGACAATTGAATACCTATTGTGTAACAGAGTCCCTGTGGATTCAACCCCTAAGTACTACAGTGATCTCTTAATTTGAGAGAGTAGCTCCAAGGATAATTTGAGCATATCACGAATCCTCTGCACCAAAGCTCGAGCTAAAACCACTTCCTGCAGGGCTCAAGTACGCATATCTGGGACCAAACTCCACGTATCCGGTGATCATCAATGCTAATCTTAACAATGTGGAGACAACACTTCTACTTAACAAGTTGCGAAAGTACCGGAAGGCTTTAGGGTACTCTCTTGACGATATCACCGGTATCTCTCCTGAGCTCTGTACGCATCGCATTCATCTCGAGGATCGTTCTAAGTCCTCCATCGAGAATCAAAGACGTTTGAACCCTAATCTTCGGGAAGTGGTGAAGGAGATTCTCAAGCTTCTAGCCGCATGTGTGATCTATCCTATTTCTGATAGTACTTGGGTGAGTCCAGTTCACGTGGTGCCAAAGAAAGGAGGTGTAACTGTCGTCGCCAATGAGAAGGACGAGTTAATACCAACTCGTACAGTTACGGGCCATCGGATGTGTATCGACTATCGGAAGCTCAATGTCGCCACAAGGAAGGATCATTTTCCACTCCCGTTCATTGACCAAATGCTCGAGCGCTTGGCTAATCATCCGTACTATTGTTTCCTTGACGGATACTCTGGATTTTTCCAAATCCCAATCCACCCTGACGACCAAGAGAAGACAACATTCACATGCCCATATGGAACGTTTGCTTATCGAAGGATGCCTTTCGGGCTGTGTAATGCGCCTACCACTTTTCAGCAGTGTATGATGTCTATTTTCACCGATCTCATTGAAGACATCATGGAGGTATTCATGGATGACTTCTCTGTTTACGGCTCATCCTTCTCTGCATGTTTATCCAATCTCTGCAAAGTTTTACAACGATGCGTGGATAAGCACTTGGTTCTTAATTGGGAGAAATGTCACTTCATGGTCACTGACGGAATCGTTCTAGGCCACCGAATATCGGAGAAGGGGATTGAAGTAGACAAAGCAAAGATCGAGGTCATGATGAGCTTGCAACCACCAAAGACGGTAAAAGAGATACGCAGTTTCTTAGGACACGCAGGTTTTTACCGGCGATTCATCAAAGACTTCTCTAAGATAGCTCGGCCTCTAACCCAGCTACTATGCAAAGACATCCCATTCGTTTTTGATGACAAATGTCAGGAAGGGTTTCTCATCCTGAAGCAGGCGCTTGTATCCGCCCCCGTAGTACAACCGCCTGATTGGACTCTACCTTTTGAAGTCATGTGCGACGCAAGTGATTTCGCCGTTGGTGCAATGCTGGGACAACGAAAGGATGGTAAACTCCATGTCATCTATTACGCTAGTCGAACGCTAGACGGGGCACAGACGAACTACGCAACCACAGAAAAGGAACTCCTCGCGATCGTGTTTACTTTCGAGGAGTTTCGATCTTACTTAGTAGGTTCGAAGGTCATAGTTCATTCTAACCACGCTGCACTCCGCTATCTGCTTTCTATGAAAGACGCCAAGCCCAGACTCCTGCGCTGGATTCTCCTCTTACAAGAATTTGATCTCGAAATCCGCGACAAAAAGGGGATAGAAAATGGAGTTGTCGATCACCTTTCCCGCCTGAAGGTTGAAGCGGACGTTCCTATCGATGACCGAATTCCGGTGGAAAACGTATACGTGATCTCCTTCCTAAATGAGCGTTACAAACCCGTCGCCGATGCTAAGGCAATTTCTCAAGCCGTTAATGACATTCCCTGGTACGCTGACTACGCCAACTATCTATGCGCCGGAGATGAACCCCTGAACTTCACTAGATATGCGAAGAAGTTCTTACGGGATGTACGACAGTACTTCTGGGATGAGCCATACCTCTATAAGCGTTGTGTAGACGGGCTCTATAGGAGATGTGTCGCCGAATCTGAGATGAATGGTATTCTCTACCATTGCCATGGATCCGCATACGCTGGTCATTTCGCTACATTCAAAACTGCTACGAAGGTCTTACAAGCCGGATTATGGTGGCCTACCCTGTTTCGAGATGCACATACTTACGTCTCCAAGTGTGACACATGCCAACGACGTGGGAATATGAGTAAGCGAGACGAGATGCCTCAGAATTACATTTTAGAGATCGAAGTCTTTGACTGTTGGGGAATCGATTTCATGGGACCCTTCCCTAGTTCTTATGGAATGAGTATATCCTAGTTGTAGTCGAATACGTCTCTAAGTGGGTGGAAGCTATAGCCAGCCCGACCAACGATCATAGGGTGGTTCTCCATCTTTTCAAACACGTGATTTTTCCACGTTTTGGCATCCCTAGAATCGTTATCAGCGATGGCGGGTTCACACTTTACTAATAAGATATTCGCCAGCCTCCTTCGGAAGTATGGTGTCACCCACAAGGTCGCTACACCATACCACCCTCAGACCAGTGGACAAGTGGAGGTCTCGAATCCGCAAATCAAAGCTATTTTGGAACGCACAGTGAATAGTACATGCAAAGATTGGTCACTGAGACTTGATGACGCGTTATGGGCCTATCGAACGACGTACAAAACACCAATTGGTACTACGCCATTTACAATGGTCTACGGGAAGCCTTGTCACTTGCCAGTTGAATTTGAGTACAACTCATTTTGGGCCACGAAGCAAATGAACTTCAACACAAAGACTGCCGCAAAGAGACGCCTGATCCAGCTTAATGAGCTCGACGAGATTCGAATGAATGCTTATGAGAGTACTCGGATCTACAAGGAACGCACTAAGGCTTGGCATGACAAGAAGATTGTTCCTAAGTACTTTGTAGTTAATGATCGAGTTTTGCTCTTTAATTCTCGATTGCGACTTTTTCCTGGGAAATTGAAATCTCGCTGGTCTGGCCCATATCTAGTCGTAGACGTTCGTCCCTATGGTGCTGTGGTCCTTGCGCGTAAAGATGGGAGTGAATTTGTTGTCAACGGGCAACGTTTGAAGCGATATCTTGCCGACGGAGTGATAGAACAGCCCCGGTCACTTCATTTGGTTGATGCTCCACCTGCCTAGGAACATCATACGGTCGAGCTTACGACCTAAACCAAGCGCTGAATGGGAGGCAACCCATTGTGAACCAGCTCTACACTCTCCAGGTTCATCTGTGTTACATTTTTTTTCTTGGATTTTTCTTACACACCGGGACGGTGTGAAGTAAGTCTGGGGGAGGAATGTAACCATTCGTACTAACATTTTTATCTTATGTCTTTTTGTTTTTATTTGAGTCGTTTTATTGAGTCAAAATAGTTGGAACTTGGAACTTCTTTTGTGAATCGCGTGTTTGTACTAAAATCTTCTGCTATCTGTCATGATTATTCTTTTGAAGAGCCGAAGATTGGAACGCCATAGCCGAACAACTAACCAGAAGTTCCTATCTCTTGGAAATCCGATTGACTCGGCGTTGACTCCACCCATGACAAGACGCTAATTTGGACTTAATCTTCTCAACTTGGGGCTTGGTATGCATCGAACGCGACCTCTGACTCAAGCTCTTCAAGACGCGCATAACTTCGAAAAAGTATGGATTCCCCTCTCTTCTCCTGAAAAAGAAAAAGAAGAAAAAGAGAAAAAGAAAAGAAAAGGGATGTGGTAAACAAAGAAGTGGGCCGAGGGATGTGTAGTTACCCCCTTGCATACTTCGGACTCATGAAAACCAACCCCGGGCTAAAAAGAAAAGGAGATCGATAAAAAAAAAAAAAAAAATGATACCCTAGAAAAGTAGGGAGAAATCGATCTCAAAAAAGTAAAAGAGAAGAGGAGGAAAGGAACCATAAGAAGAATGTCTTGGGAGCTAGAGGAAGGTAAGCGTCTACGCGATCTTTGATCGATACCCCCTCGTTGAGACCGCACGCTTGTAAATAATGAATGTAGGGAGTCAGCAAAGAAGATTTTGGAGCTTCCTTGAGATCTCGGGACATCAGTACGGAGAGTTGCTAAGCCAATGGTTAGTACATGTTGTAAGCTCGATCCTTTGAGTGATGGATTCACGGAAGATGTACGGAGATTCTCGAGAAGTTGTAAGTTCTTGTTTTCAAACCTTCCCCTTTAAGATTTCGGATTGTTCTTGCTTGAGGACAAGCAATTATTCAAATCTGGGGGAATTGATGAGTCTTATTTTTATCGTTTTTAATCTACGTTTTAGGATTATTATTTGAGTCAACTAACCTATATTAGATAGATATTAGGACTATATGTTTCACTTAGTGTATTTCAGGTCGGAGAAGCAAATATTGGAAAAGAAAGAGTTTTGGATCATTTTGGATGCAATTATACATATGAGGATGCAGAGTCCAGCAGACCCGTCAGAACTATGGCCACAGACTAAGACCTTCCCACCGTTGGATCGTTCTGATATTTTGATACAAGATAGCCACGGATGTTAGCTTTCATCTCCAAGTGGTTTAAAGGAAATCCAACGGTGCAATCAAGAGTTATGGCCGATTTACTGAAGACATGTCAACCTGCTGACGAAGCCGACGCGGACGAGAGTTGGGATCGACCGATCCACACTTGGATCGATCGATCCTAAGAAGAATTTCGGCCCAAGCCCATGAAAACATGGACCGATCGATCCGGTCCATGGATCGACCGGTCCACCGCCTCTTTTGCCTTTTCTCCAAGACTTTCCATTTCTTTTCTTTCCTTTTGTTGCTCTCCCTTTTACTATATAAAGGGGAGCTCGCCCCTTGTATTAGACACACCGAAAATCAGAATTCATTTTACTACTTTTCTTTAGTTTGTGGGCAAGAGACCTAAAAGCTCTCTAGCTCCTTTTTAGTTTTATTTTAGGAAATAAAGATGTTTTCATTTATTGAATGCTTTGTTTCCTTTTCCATGTCTGAGTAGTTTCCTTGTTAGGTTTAGGGTTTCGGAAGGGATGTGATAAATTCGCTAGGTTGTTAGTCCGGGAATTTAGATTATTAGTTCTTCATCTATTGTTATTCTTAATGCTAGAATTAGACTGATCACCTAGTTCTAAGATCTTATGCGATTAAACTAGGCACGAGAGTGGTGTTTAGTTGCTAGAATTAACATTAGGCGAGCAAGATTTCATAGCTTGGCACGCGAAAGCTCTTGCTATGGTATCTTGTGAACATATCAATCTTGCTATTAATGCTAGTTTTACTTAGGGAAGCTTAGCGTAAAGCGTTCTCTAAATATTGCTAAGTAGGTATTTATGCGAGAGCAACTTACCTTATTATCGTGAATTGAGTTCATGAACGATTCTTTAACATTCCTTTACTTCGATTTGCTTGTTGTTTCACATCCTGGAAGAATACCCTAGACCTAATACTTGTTTTATTATCTGAATTGTCTTTTGAATTAATCGTTTGCTTGAAATAAATCTCTTAATTTGCCCCTAGCTATATTTAATCTAATTGTCTTATAGTGCAACTTTGGTCTATGTGGATTCGACCCTTAAATACTACAACTGATTGCCGTCTTTGATCCGGTAGTTGTTTTATTCTAGGTTTTATTTGACCATCGATCACCCAGGACCCTCACGGCCGCACACGCGGGACCCCAGCATGCGGCCACTGACCTGTTTGACACCAAGTTCTGATTCGGAGCCCTTAAGCCCAACCGAAGGCCCACGATCAATGTTCTCAGCCCAAGTGACCCCTCATCACTTTGAAGATGGCGAGAATGACCTAGAAGAATCCAGAAGCTTGGTAAACAAGTCGCAAACCCTAATTCAAAAAGGAGAAGAAATGGGAACCCTTTACGAAAAAGGAAAACTTCTTCAAAACCCTAATGAAAAAGGTAAGTCCCTCTCTATAAGTACTTGTATTGTTCCCTCACAAATTTTACAGGAAACGAAAGAGAAGGGGACTTTAGAAAAGAGAGACGAGCTCATGGGAGAACCAAAGGGACTCGCCAAGTCTATCCTCAACACCAATTGCGCTGCACCAATGGAAAGAGAAGAACCAAAACCGATCAGACCAACCCTAGCGATCGATCTTTTGAGCACTAGGAACCCCACGCTACCAACCACGGAAGGAGAAGGTAGTGAAACCCCAACACCTTTCAGCCAAAACGTTTCTCCCTCGCAGGAGGATCAAAAAGGCGAAGCCGTTGTAATAGAAGAAGGGACCATGGTGAACTTGAGGAAAACTGAAGAACTGAACCCTAAGTTTTTAGAAACTACGAGTAATCAAAGTTTTGAAGGAACGAAGGAGGAAGACGAGCTCATATCTACGCCACGAATGGACCGAACCACGACCCTACGGTCGCCTGACCCGACGGACGACCTGCGATCGGACCACTATCGGCCCGACGATCGTGTGGTCAGACCACGGTCAGCCCTCTATAGACCGTATAGCCAGGACAGAACCATGAGATTGACCAGTGATTGCAGCACCGGCCAACGACCACAACGTTCCCACCCGGACGACCACCACGGACCGCATGACCAGGCCCCGTGTGTGCGGCCCGACACCCGTCGACCGCACGGCCAGCCCATGCCCGTCTACCGATCCCATGACCAGTACACCGTCCCGCAGCCGTCCCGTCGACTCCGCGACCGACAGCCACCCGACCAGTCCCACGATCCGGAGACTGACCAGCACCGGCCCGTCTGCCGAACCACCGACCCGTGTACCCACCAGCAGCCCACCAACCTTCAACCGTCAGACCGTACTGCCGACCCGGAGACCAATTTCCCTCCGGGCATCGAATGGAAAACGAATTGGCAAGAAGTTATGGGCATGGATACAAAGGGAAGATGCAAAGCAATAGGACTCCCTAAGCCACGTGGCATGGAGAAGAGAGATGGAGAATCTAGCTACTCTCAGGTATGTACCATTTCAACAACCTCTAACAACTCTTTTTCTCAGGAAGGTGAGGAGGAAAGAACCAGGATTATTCCTGACGGTTGTGAAGAATGGTCAGAGGAAGAAATCGGTGCTTACTATGTAGAGCAAGCTATCGAAATGAGTCTTGGCGACTACTCTCGGGAAGACGTCACTCATGATGATTTCTTTACCGATGAGGATGACGATAGGGAACCTAGAGAGGCATACTCTTGTATGGTCACTCAAGTTCCACTAGAGGAATCCGCTGAAGAGAGCGATACAGAGAGATTCCGGAAAGAGTTGGAAGCTATTGAACCAAACAGTTTCGAGTTTAGGTAACCACCAGGACCACACCAGGGACCTTGCCAAGTTGACAGGCCACTTCAAATAGCCCAGTCGAGATATAAGCCACTTCCATATGCAGGACTGGAACCACTTCCGAGATATCGACTGTACCATCCATACGCGGCCAACCCACAGACCCGCGATGATGATCGGAGCGATCCAGGAAGGTTCAAAGATACAGTCCGAATGCCACATGAGATCTTTCAAGAACGAGGAATTTCTGTCTCGCGACCAAGGCCGCGTGAAGATCGCCTCGAGATTCTTATGAGTGGATATTCTGATTACCAGAAGCTGCTAGAGAAGACTGTCCATAATAAGATAGACAAGATCAACGTGACTCTTAGTGCGCGAGTCAACGAAATCTGGTCTCATGTTCGACATTGTGGAGGACAAGGCACAGGAAATTCTGAAGAAACTGAAAGGAGATTGGAATGGATTGAAAGGACCCTCAACAAGCACTTTAACAACATACTCGAAGGCGATAAGGCTGATGCCGAAGTACGTAAGCTGATTGGGAAATTGTTCAACCGTTGCGATTCCATCTCCAAGAGGACCCAGAATAGAGAAGATGAGATGACACCAAGGATCGAAAAACTTGAGCGCCAAATCAAACGCGAGGTAACTTTGAGGGAAGTTAATGAAATGCGCATAAATGATTTGGAGGAGATCTTGTCGGACGAGTTTGCGAGATGTATTAGGAGCCAAGATTTGCTTAAGGAGATCGACTCCACTCTCAAAGAAAAGTGCCGCGAAATCGATAGGAAGCTTAACGAGTTCACATGCCGCGTTGCTGGACGCGACAATGATGCAAAAGAAGAAGAGACTGAACCAAGTGATGAAGTGGAAGAAGATAGGCCTGATCTTCGCACAATCTACAACATCATGAAAGCTCGTCACAATGCTAGTCAACTGCATGAACTTGAAGACGGAGAAGCTAGTAAAGAAAAAGGAGATCAACCATTTGAGGGAATGGAAGAGAACCTGATGAGAGACGATATAGGAATGCTAAAGGAGACAGACCCGAAGACATGCTCTCCATCCGCCTAATCTTCAAGGCACCAACGTCGAGCTAAACGACGTTAAACAAAGCGCTCGATGGGAGGCAACCCATCATTAGGTTATGTTTTTGATTTTTGGTTTTTGGATTTGATTATGCTTTATGCTTTGATGTGTTTCTTATCTATGTTAAAAAGGAAGCAAGCAGGAGGATTAAGTCGCCACACGGAAGAGCCTCTAAGGTTTGGCGACAGACCCCCTGCCGCATGGACGTGTCACCAGCCCGCGGCAACAAGGCTGTCGACTGCACGGTTGGGGGCTGAGCATGCGGCCCGGGCGGCAGACGGACGGGTCAGTCCGGGCACGATCGCCGATCGTATCTCCAACCCGCGACAGCACATCATCCGTCCCAGCCATGTTCTTCGTCCTTATGATCTTAACAACGGACACATCGAAAGGATCAACAACCACAACCATACCATTGACATAACTATATCTATCTATATATTTGTATTAGGATTTTATTTTCGGTTTTTGTTTTTCTAATTCGTTATTGATGGTTTTAGGTTTTCTAACAAGAATATACAAGCAAGGAAAGGAAATCTAGCATTGGAGAAAGAACAATAGAAAGTCACTATCCACCATCCGCCTCACCATCACTCCACCATCGACCAACAGACAAGAATTGGCAACAATTTAAGTCTGGGGGAAGATGTACCATTTTATACCAAGGTGATTTCGTTCTTAATCTTATCTTTCTTTTTATGATTTTCATCCTCTTTCCTTTCATTCTTACACCGAGGACGGTGTGATGTAAGTCTGGGGGGAAGGATGTTCATCCTCTACTATCAATTCTACCTTTGCTCTTGTTGACTTGCGAAATTTTCCACTTTTTACATCAATATTGAATTTCTTTTATCGAGTCGTTTTTATTGAGTCAAATTTAGTAGGGAATTCTGATCTTATTCTAACGGTTTATCTGATTTGATTAACACTCTACTCTTGATCACGCTTAACTACGGAGCCAAGTTTGGATAGACCGTGAGCTGATTCGACAATCCCCAAAACCCATGTTCGATGGATATTCAGATGATTAAGAGTTGTCTCTAACCTTTACATGACTTAAACCGGACTTAATTGTCGAGCTTGGGATCTGAGATATAGTGGAGTGGATGTTAACTTCGAGCCTCACGAGACATTGCACTTCTTCATCAGTATGGTCCCCTCACTCTTCCCTTCAAAAAAAAAAAGGAGAAAAAGTAAAGAGGAGACGACGGAAGTGAACCAAGGGATGATGTGGCTACCACCATGCATACTTTGGACCTCACGGAAGTCTATTCTAAAAAAAAAAAGGAGAGAAAGAGGATATAGGTCAAAAAGAAGTGAACCGAGGGATGATGTGGCAACCACCATGCATACTTCGGAGCTCATGGAAGCCTGTCCCAAATAAAGAGCAAGGGGTCGATAGAAAAAATAAAATGATACCCTAGAAAAGTAGGGAGAAATCGATCCCTTGGAAGTGAGAAAAGAGGAAGAGGGTCGAACATACGAAGAAAGTCTCGGCTTGGGGGAGAGTCTACATGCCTCCAATCAATTTTTCCTTGGTAAGACCTCACCATTTTATTTATGCTTAATTTATGTAAAGAGGCAACAATGGAGAGTCTGGAGACGCCGGAGAACCGTGGGATTGATTAAGGAGAGTTGGTGACTCTCATGGAAGCTAACGGACGGAAGTTCCGGACGTCAACGCAGTGAGGAGTGCAGAGAGGATAACCCGGAAGGTAAGTTAGTTCCCGCGTTTTCAAACCTCTTTTCTATGGCTTTACTTTCTTGTTTGCTTGAGGACAAGCAAAGTCTATGTCTGGGGGAGTTGATAACATCGGTTTTTCGCCCATTTTAGCTATGGTTTTCAAAGGGTTTTATAAAGGTTTTTATGGATTTCAAATATAAATAAGCCAATAATCAAGTATTAGCAAGAACAAAGAGGTTTTACAGATTTTAGGGAAAAGGAACTGAAAAAGGATCAAAAGGACTTGCAGGACAGTTTTGGACCATCAGAAGTCTGGCATTCGTTGAAGATGTTCCCCCTGAACCAAATTGGGAGATTCACCTCCAAGTTGAATCGACTAAATCCGAGTTGTCAATCAGAAGTTATGACCGTTTGAAGACCGACCTGTCCAGCTGCGCGGCCACACGATGACCATGCGGCCAAGACCTCCATCAACGCACGAAGGGAGCCCGACCATGCGGCCAAGACCCACGATTCTAGCCGCCTCAAAGGTGCAACATAAGAAGCCCATTTCGTTTGGCCCAAGACACCGTGTTTTGACCGACGAAAACCCTAACCCTAATTCGCCGATGCCGTGAAGCCTATAAATACAAGTCTTAACCATAGGGTTTCGACATGCTATTCTTGAGCCTCGTTAGAGATCCAGACAGCAGCCCTAGAGAAGAAGATCTGAAGTCTTGAGGAGCCTCCTTGGACGTCTCTTCAAGCATCGTTTCCTATTCTCTTTGTCTTTAGTTTCTTTAAACTTGTTGTTTTGAGATCAGATCTGAACCTTATTTGTCTTTGTCTTTTCGTTATTAGTTTTATAGATCTGTTTAATATCTTTATTGCTTTGATGTTTCGACTCGCCATGAGCGAGTAGTCACCCTGTTGGGTTTGATGGGGTGATTCGAAAGGGTTTTCATAGGATCGTCGATTGCTTAGTTTATTAGATCTAGATCTTTAGATCTGTAGGGTTTATTCTGCGACTCTATCTTCTAGTTTATATTAATTGCGTATTGAAGCGGATAGGCCATCCGTGGACAAGCGACTATTTTAGATAGCTTTTATTTCACAAAACCTTTAGGAGTTGTTGGACCCAGCTAGGAAGACTGACCGAGCTAGTCTCTATGTGTATTAAGGCACAGGGGTTAGTGTTAACGTCTAGGACATATCGAACTTATTCTTTAAGCTAACTTCATGCCTCCCAAAAGAGGGTGACCAGGACACTGTCGGGTCTATGGAGTTTAGGAGCCTGTAAGCGAACGTAGGAGGGCTCAATTTAGTGTTCGAGTTAGTGAGTCAAATAAACCAAGTAATAGATCAATACCTAGCAATCCCTGATTTTGTGAAACCCTGTAGATGTTCCCCTAAGAGCCCAACGTCTTTAATATTGATAGTTAAACCCGTTTAGAAATAGCGTCTAGTTCTTTGAAGTTCTTTAGTTTCCTTAGTTTATTTATAGCTTCCTTAGTTAGCAGTCTTTAGTTTTAGTTAGCTTTTCCTTCTAGTTTAGTTTAGTTAGTCTAGTTTTAGCTTAGCTTAGAATTAGGACAACCCTAAGAGTGACACTTAGGAAACCACAAAAATCCCCTCTTTATTTAGTCTTAGCCTATCCTTTGTCCTTAGGAATTCGTTGCGCATTCTTAGTCTCTGTGGGATCGACTTTTAAATACTACACGCGATTAGCTGTGCACTTGCAGCTCAGTGGTGTGTTTTATTGAGGTTTAAAAGCCTAGGTTCTCTTAGGTGAAACCTGATTGATCGTCTACTCCGACACTTCTAGGTGAAACCTCCTAGGTTCTCTTAGGTGAAACCTCCTAGGTTCTCTTAGGTGAAACCTCCTAGGTTCTCTTAGATAAAGAAGTCCAACGGTTAAAAGGCCGAACTACGGCATTGAATAGGTTCATCTCACGATCTACCGATAAGTGTCTTCCTTTTTATCAATTGTTGAAAGGGAACAAACAGTTTATCTGGGATGACAAATGCGAGGAAGCTTTTTCTCAACTGAAAGAATATTTGACAACACCGCCTGTACTATCCAAACCTGAGTCCGAGGAAAAGTTATATTTATACGTCTCAGCGTCAAGTCATTCAGTCAGCGGCGTTCTAGTCCGAGATGATCGTGGCGAACAGAAGCCGATTTACTATGTTAGTAAAACTCTTCTCGATGCAGAAACACGGTATTCAATGATGGAAAAGTTAGCACTAGCAGTTGTAATATCAGCTCGCAAGTTGCGACCATACTTTCAGTCATATCCAGTCAAGGTGTTAACCTCCCACCCATTACGAACTATTCTACATAGTCCTGGACAGTCGGGAAGACTTGTCAAGTGGGCTGTAGAGTTAAGTGAGTACGATATCGAGTACAAAGGATGGACCAGTGCGAAAGCACAGGTTTTTGCAGATTTCCTAACTGAGTTACCAACCTCGGACTCAATTGATGAGCCGGGTATGGGAAGCATGTGGAGGCTCCACGTTGATGGGTCTTCATCTAAACATGGTTCATGAATTGGCATCAGTCTTGTTGCACCCGGAAAGGAGGTGATAGAGCAAGCTTTTCGACTTCTTTTTCCAGCATCGAACAACAAAGCAGAGTATGAGGCTTTAATAGCCGGAATGCGTCTTGCAACGAGTATAAACATGGAGGAACTCACGGTCTACTGCGATTCGCAGCTCGTAGTCAATCAGTTTAATGGAGATTATGAAGCTAAGGATCAGCGAATGGAGGCTTACCTCCATTTTGTCAAGAATTTAGCTGCAAACTTTAAACATTTCGAACTCATTCGAATCCCCCGAAGTGAAAACACTTCGGCTGATGCGTTAGCGGCCTTAGCTTCCACTTCGGATCCAGATCTCAAAAGGATCATTCCGGTAGAAAGTATTATGTCTCCGAGCATTTCAATCCAAGACCAAGTAGCGGTTGTTACAAGATCAAAGTTCATGGAAAATCCGAATAGCCAAACAGAGTCACTCCCGAACAAAAGAGTTCGGAAGACTCCTATGCAACGAACGTCTGTAAAAAAAGCCTTCCGAAGAATCTGAATCGTACGAGGTAAATGAAGAAGTAATAGAAACTGGAGCAACTGAAGTCGATACTTCGAATTTAGCACCAGAGCCAAAACAACAACCTCAGACGGGGAAATTTGATACATCATCATCCGAAGTCTGGGGAAGTGATTGGAGAATTCCGATCAAAAGGTATATCGAGCTCGGTGAACTTCCAGAGGGCAAATGGAAAGCTCGAAATCTGCGCATACAAAGTGCAAAATATTGTTTGATACAGGGGGTACTTTATAGACGCGGTCTAAGTGACCCATACTTGTTGTGTATTCGTGGAGAAGAAACGTATGTTGTTGATGGGGTCGGAATAGACCTCACTAGTTTCACCTAAACGAATCTAGGCTTTTAACCTTAGGTGAAAACAATTGATTGGGTTGCAAGTGCACAACCTATCACTTGTAGTACTTAAGGGTTGATCCACAGGGACTATGAGTGCACGACAAGCTAGGGGAAGAGGATAGGCTAAGACGAAAATAATAAAAGGGGGTTTACTACCTAGAACTAAACTAAAACTAAACTAACTAAACCTAGAACTAAAGGCGCTGGGCTCTTAGGGAATCATCTCTAGGGTTTCACAAGGTCAGGGTTTGCTAGGTATTGATCGGTTTATTTGACTCACTAACTCGAACACTAAATTGAACCTTCCTACGTTCGCTTACAGGCTCCTAAACTCCATAGACCCGACAGTGTCCTAGTCACCCTCTTTTGGGAGGCATGAAGTCAG
Organism: Erysimum cheiranthoides; assembly: GCA_011420285.2. NCBI lineage: Eukaryota > Viridiplantae > Streptophyta > Magnoliopsida > Brassicales > Brassicaceae > Erysimum > Erysimum cheiranthoides. The sequence continues at coordinate 13,660,205 of CM022179.2, read as the reverse complement.
CTTAAAGATTAAGTTCGATATGTCCTAGAAGTTAACACTAGCCCATGTACCTTAGTACATACTGATACTAGCTCGTTTAGTCTTCCTAGCTGGGTCCAATAACTCCTAAAGGTTTTGTCAAATAAAAGCTACCTAAGATATCGCTTCTTTTCGTTACCTACTTCGATGCGCGTTGATAATAAACTAGAAGATAGAGTCACATAATAAACCCTACAGATCTAAAGATCTAGATCTAATAACCTAAGCAATCGATTACCCATTAAAAACCCCTTTGAATCACCCCATCAAACCCAACAAAGAAACTACTCCTAAACAAAACATCAAAGCAATTAAAGTATAAAGCGAATCTATAAAACGAACGACTATATTAAGATAAAGCAAAGAAGGTTCAGAAGTTCTCTCTCGATAACAAGTAAAGAGATCAAAACAACTTCTCCTAAACAAAGTAAAAGCTAAGAAACGAAAAGATAAAGGAAGGATAAAGAAGTCTCAGAGAAGTTAACGAAGAGAGATGCTTAGTGAGACATCCAGAGGAAGCTCTCCAAGTCTTCTTGCTGCTTCTCCAAGGTGGTTGGTCGCAAATCTAAGGAGACACCATGATGGCACCAAAATGAGCACGCCAAAGGTGGCTCCTAAAGAGCACACCGGCCTCCCTTCTCCTCCTCTCAGCCTCTTCTCTATTGCTTGCCAAAACCCTAAGCTTAGATGTGTATTTATAGTCCTAGGTGCTCAAAATTAGGGTTAGGGCGTATCCTTCCTCGAGATCTTATTGGGCCAAACGAACCGGACTTTATGTTGCACTTCTTGGGCTTTGAGGCGGGTAGAAACATGTCTTGGCCGCACACACGGGCGCCTCCCATCGTGCGGTGGTAAGGCACTTGGCCGCACGGCCACGGCTTGGCCGTGCGGCTGGACATGTCTGTCTTCAAACGATCATAACTTCTGATTGACAACTCGGATTTGGGCGATTCCACGTGGAGGTGAATCTTGACTCTTTAAGCTTTCCAATGATACCAAAATCTTCCAATTTTATTCACGAGAAGGTCTTCAACGAATGCCAAACTTCTGATGGTCTGAAACTGTCCTACAAGTCCTTTTGCTCCCTTTTGGTCCCTTTTTCCCTAAAACCTGTAAAACCTCTTCGTTCTTGCAAATACTAAGTTATTGGCCTATTTGCAGTAGAAATGCATCTAAACCATTCTAAACACTATAAGAAAACATAGTAAAAATGGGCGAAAAACCCATGTTATCAACTCCCCCAGACTTAAACTTTGCTTGTCCTCAAGCAAACAAGAAAGTAAAGCCATGGAAGAGAGGTTTGAAAACGCGGGAACTAATCTCCTATCATCAGAGACCGTGGGCTAAACGATGTCCTGAGGATTCCTAATAACAAAAACTCAAGTTAGAACATTCTCACCATAGTGAAGGATTGTGACCTTATTTCTTGGTTTAATTCTTTGTTCATTAAACCTAATTCACAATCAGGATCTAGGTTCTTGAGACTAGAATCTAAGGGATCTCCAGAATTACCTTAAGAATGCAGCGGAAGATTTGGTTTCTGTCAGAGATCAGCAGAGAGCACCTCAAAGAAGCTCCTCCAATGGCTCACACACGCTGTGGCAGGACAACGGCTGCTAGACCTTGCTGGAAAGTTGGCGCAGAGAGAGAGCTGTGGAGGACTAGGGTTTTGCGCAAAAGCCTTGTGAAAAATCGGACCCCTTCTTTCCTTATAAGGGTCCGAATTCTTCCAGTCCTACTGGACTTATGGGCCCAAGGCCCAAACTGATTAATTCCCTCAGAATTAATCAGGCCCTTTTATTTCTCTCTTATTTACAGTAAATGCCTGGCACTTTTACTGTATTTCTGCTTTACACTTTCCATACAGTTTCCTGGTAGCTTAAGCGTGTGACCCAAATGGGATCATATAATAAAGGCAATAAGTCCTAGACTTATAGATCATGAGCGGACTCTAGCAAGCCATCATGACCCCCAGCATTATATGACTTATGTCTGATCAATGACATCTCTTACTTTCTAGAGACAGTACAGAGATTACTGGACATAATTCCAACAGTCTCCCACTTGTACTGGAATCTCTGAATTCATAATCCCTTTCGTCACAATATCTCGATTAGTCATAAGGCAAGATGAGTGTCATCCTTATAAAGCCTAATCATGTTCATCGGACTCTGATTTGACACTGACAAATCCAAACGACTCGGGAGAGTCCGTTTGAGCATGGCCATGCATTTTCCAGTTCAAATCTCCGATTGGCCTAGAAATATTCACTCCATTTATATTGGAGGGACAAATCCCGTCTTGTTCCATCACTGCGAACTACTCACTTCGTAATGTACCCAACCAAGGTCCGTATAACTATCGCCGAACGACAGCGTTAGACAATGATCAAAGCGCATCAGTTCATGTGCAGTCACATGCATGCGAACTCAGGTCTAAGGACTATCCTCTATAGTCGTAGTGAGAATCTCTTATGACACAGATATAAATATCCTGAAGAGTTCTCATTCGTGGGTCATGTCCGGTCGTATGTACCCCAACAATACACCTATGTACTGACTTCGATGCCGCGCATCAATGACACCATGAAACTTGGTCATAAGTCACGTACCAATCTAGTCTCAAATGGTTGTTAGTGTTCCAATTTCAACAAACCTCGACTAGGGACACTGATGATATAAATCATTTATCAAATATAGGGTCTCATGATCAAGTCAAATGATTTCGATTACTCAAGACCAAATCATTCACTTCGATGGCCTATAAAATGATTCACGTCATTTTGGAACGATTATTTCATCACAGCTAAAAATAATCAATAAAAATCGAATTTCATTAAACATAAAATGTTTCAAAAGAACATATTCAAATAACTAAAATGAGCTCTCAAACTCCCACTCAAATTGAGATTACATTTCAATATCTCTAATGCCTACAGCTTCAGTCAAGGACTCGAGCTTAGGCCTTGGGAGTGGCTTAGTCAACGGATCAGCCACGTTGTCCTCAGTTGGAACTCGACTGATCTTGACTTCCTTTCTATCAATGATATCACGTATCACGTGATATTTTCTCTGAATATGCTTGGATTTCTGGTGTGATCTTGGTTCCTTTGCCTGAGCTATAGCACCATTGTTATCACAGAAAAGTGCCAGAGGCTCAGCCGCATTCGGTATCACACCTAGTTCCACAATGAACTTTCGTATCCAAACAGCTTCCTTTGCTGCTTCTGAGGCGGCGATGTATTCAGCTTCTGTTGTGGAGTCTGCAACGGTGTCTTGCTTGGAGCTTTTCCAGCTCACAGCACCGCCATTCAGACAGAAGATATAACCGGACTGTGACCGGAAATCATCTCTGTCCGTTTGGAAACTTGCGTCCGTGAATCCACTGACTTCCAACACATTACTTCCACCGTACACCAAGAACTTATCCTTAGTATGCCTCAGATACTTCAGGATATTCTTGACGGCAATCCAGTGGTTTTCACCTGGATTTGACTGGTATCTACTCGTCATGCTCAATGCATAAGCAACATCAGGACGAGTACAGATCATGGCATACATGATAGATCCTATTGCAGATGCATAAGGAATATTCTTCATGCGCTCAAGCTCAGCAGCCGACGTAGGGCTCTGCTTCTTGCTTAGCGTTGTGCCATGCACCATTGGCGTGAAGCCTTTCTTGGATCCTGTCATGCTGAATCTGTTTAGGACTTTGTCAATGTATGAATCTTGACACAAGCCTATCAGCCTTCTAGATCTATCCCGATAGATCCGGATTCCAAGAATGTAAGCAGCTTCACCCATGTCTTTCATGGAAAAACAACTTCCAAGCCAGTCCTTTACCGACTGCAGCATTGGAATGTCGTTTCCGAGCAACAGTATGTCATCGACATACAAGATAAGAAATACAATCTTGCTCCCACTAACCTTCTTATACACGCATTGTTCCTCTTCGTTTCTGATGAAATCAAATTTCTTGATAGATTCATCAAAACGAAGATTCCAGCTCCTTGATGCTTGCTTCAATCCATAAATGGATCTGTGAAGTTTGCATACTTTACCAGCATTCTTTGGATCTACATAACCGTCAGGCTGTGTCATATACACATCCTCTTCCAGAATACCATTCAGGAAAGCGGTTTTCACGTCCATCTGCCAAATTTCATAGTCATGAAAAGCTGCAGTTGCTAGTAAAATCCGAATTGATTTCATCATAGCCACTGGTGAATAGGTTTCGTCATAATCCACCCCGTGAATTTGTCTGAAACCTTTTGCCACCAACCTGGCTTTATAAATCTGGACATTTCCATCCACGTCAATCTTCTTCTTGAAGATCCATTTACACTCGATGGGTCTTGCACCATCAGGTAAGTCAACTAGTGTAAACACTTGGTTAACTGACATGGAGTCCATTTCGGAATCAGTGGCCTTGTGCCACAAATCGGAGTCTGGGCCCATTATAGCTTCTTTGAAGTTCGAGGGTTCATCACCATCAACGATCATCAGATCATGACAGTTAGTCACGAGAAAGCCCTGATACCTATCAGGTTCGCGACGGATCCTCCCGGATCTTCGAACTTCTGGTACTACAGGTTCAGGCTCTACAATTTCTTGTAGGTCCTCCTGCTGCTCTTCCAAATCAGGTTGAGCAGTATCCTGTTCATCTTGAATTTCTTCAAGCAGTACCTTCTCATTCCCACCTACTTTCTTAGAGAGAAATTCTCTCTCAAGAAAGTTACAATCCCGAGCAATAAAGATCTTATTCTCGGATCGAAGGTAGAAATAATAAGCTTTGGTTTCCTTAGGATAACCAATAAAGTAGCATTTATCAGATTTTGGTGTAAGCTTATCAGAGATTAATCTCTTGACATATGCTTCACAACCCCAAATTCTGAGATAAGACAACACTGGTAATCTGCCAGTCCATAGTTCATATGGTGTCTTTGCTACTGACTTTGATGGCGCTCTGTTCAAGGTGAACGTTGCTGTTAGCAGAGCATATCCCCAAAGGGATAATGGAAGGTCTGTGTGACTCATCATAGACCGAACCATGTCCAACAAGGTCCGGTTCCTCCTTTCAGATACACCATTCCATTGAGGTGTACCAGGAGGAGTGAGCTGGGAAACTATCCCACACTCTCTCAGATGATCACTGAACTCTTGGCTCAAATATTCTCCTCCTCTGTCGGACCGGAGAGCTTTAATTTTCTTGCCAAGTTGGTTCTGTACTTCATTTTGGAACTCTTTGAATTTCTCAAAAGATTCCGACTTATGTTTCATCAGATAAACATAGCCAAACCTACTGAAATCGTCAGTAAATGTTATGAAGTACTGATAGTTTCCTCTTGCATTTGTGGACATTGGGCCACACACATTAGTGTGTATCAGGCCCAATAGGTCACTGGCCCTCTCGTTTGGTTTATTAAACGGGGCCCGCGTCATTTTGCCCATCAGGCATGACTCGCATTTCTCACATGACTCGAAGTCAAATGAGCCAAGAAGTCCACCAGAATGGAGCCTCTTAATGCGTTTCTCGCTGATGTGCCCTAAACGACAATGCCATAGAAACGTTTTATTCTCTTCATTAGATTTGAATCGTTTGGTATTGATGTTATATATTGGCGCGGATTGGTCAAGTATGTAAAGCCCATTCGAAAGAGGGGCAGAACCATAGAACATATTATTGCGATTGAAGGAAAATAACTTATTCTTAATAGAACAATCATAACCTTCCAAATCCAACAAAGAAACTGAAATAATATTTCTGCTTATAGCAGGTACAAAATAACAGTTATTAAGTTCAATAACCAATCCCGAAGGTAAAGACAACGAATAAGTGCCTACAGCTAGTGCCGGAACTTTCGCTCCATTCCCAACTCGTAGCTCCACTTGTCCTTTCTTTAGCCTCCTACTGTTGCTGAGACCCTGCACATTAGTACAAATGTGAGCCCCACAACCAGTATCCAAGACCCAAGAGGTGTTATCAGAAGTAGTTGTATTAACTTCTATAACAAAAATACCTGATGAAGAGACTTCCAAAGTCTTCTTCTTCAAATCCTTGAGACCTTCCAGGAATTTCTTACAATCCCTCCTCCAATGCCCTGGCTCTTTGCAGAACCTACAGATGTATGTGGGCCCAGCTTTAGACTTGGGCTTGGGCTTGGTCGTGTCTTTGTCCGAGACTTGGACAGCCTTGCCCTTTCCCTTATCCCTCGCAGAAGACTTCTTAAAGCCCTTGCCCTTTTGCACCATTAGTACATTAGGGTCCTTGGCAGAAGCCTTCTTCAAGCTGGGTTCTGCAGTCTTGAGCATTCCGTGAAGCTCAGGCAGAGTCTTAGTCAAGCCATGCATGTTAAAGTTCAGAATGAACTGGTCATAACTTGCAGGTAAAGACTGCAGAACGATGTCACAGGCAAGTTCCTGGCTAATCGGACAGTCGAGTTTCTGAAGATGATCGAGATAACCCATCATCTTCAAGACATGAGGACTCACTGCCGCATTAGGAGCCATCTTACAATCAAGAAGGTTCTTGACTGTTTGGAACCTTTCGGTTCTTGCCTGTTCCTGAAACATCTGTTTCAAACTTGCCATCATCTCGATGGGCGACAGCACACTCTCGAACTGCATCTGCAATTCCGGAGTCATGGTCGCCACCATCAGACAATAGACATCCGTCTCATCTGTCGAATGCCTTTCCCAAGCATTCTGCACAGTTCTGGCGGCATTAGCAGGAGGCTGCTCGGGGAGAGGGTCAGTAAGGACATACTCCTTCCTCTCCTGTTTGAGGACCAGCCTCAAATTCCTCGACCATGTCAGGAAGTTCGTTCCGTTCAACTTCTCCTTGTCGAGAGAAGAACGGATACTGAAAGTGTTTTGAGTGTTGTTTGTTGAAGTCATTGCTGAAACATAAGATAAAAGGATTTTAGTTAATATGTTCAACATGAGTAATCTTTCAAAAACAAGAAAACTCACATTACATTCAATAACATAAGTTACCCTCAAAAGAATATAATGATTCCAAGATCCACATATAACTGAGATTAAAGTGGGCCACTGGCCGTCACCCAACCTTAGCTTATATCGGTAAGCCCTATATCGGCTAATTATATCCGTGACATAACTCTTGGTTGTGAATCTGGACCCAAGGCCCAATCCACTCTGATGTCTCAAGGCCCGGGACTCCCGATGGCCCAGTCAAGAAAACCAGTCTATACAGTCATGTAATCACTAATCTCTGGGACTCCCAATGAAATCAGTGAATCACAAACCGTTTTACCCATGCAAGAGCAGTCACCCTCACACTGTAAGGCCATGAGTGCAATGGAATGGGCTTCAACAGCTGACATAGACCGGACAAGACATCCAACGCTTGATATTTATGAGGTTATAGGTTTTCCTAAAATTTCCCCCAAAATAGAAGATTACTATTTTGGGAAACTTTCCATTTATGGAAACTTACTAAATTTGGAAATTTTCTTAATCGGGAAACCTGCTAATTTTGGAAACTTTCCATTTATGGAAACTTCCTAATAGTGGAAACTTTCTAACTTAAGAAATTTCCTAAACATGGAAACTTTCTACTTATAGAAATTTCCTAAATCCTAAACGGCAAATCTAGAAAATTCTAAATTGAGAAACTTTTCTAATTTGGGAATTTAGGAATCAATTAATTAAAATTTCAAATTTATCAAATAAATTAATTTTAATTAATCATAAGCCGAAAATCAAATTACCGGTTCGGTTCTAACCCTAAACCAACCTAAACCGGTTCGGTTTAGGGAAGAATCCTAAATTAGTTTCACAACCGTCGGTTGCTTGCCTAGCAAGCAGGCCAAGTCGCCAGCCTCCACGCACAACCGCGGGATGACGAGCCACAGGACGAGGCGGGACGGGAGCTGAGAGATGAGGCGGGACGGACGAACAAGGCGGGACCGACGCATCGCGATTCGATCCGGACCGTGTCCTGCAATCGATCCGATCGTGTGACCAGCCGCCTTCGACTCCATCCGCGAGTCACCTCCGCCATCCGAGAAGACCACGCGACGCGATCCTCAAGGCGATCGGTCCGTGCGTATCTCGAGCCATGCCAATCCTCAAGCGATTGGTTATGCCTTTAGAATTAGGTTTAAGTGTTTTATCTCATCCAAATTTCAGATTCAAAGCACTTCTAAAAACAACCTAATAATCGATTCTTATCAAAAGAAACCTACAGAACCAATGGCTCTGATACCACTGAAGGATTGTGACCTTATTTCTTGGTTTAATTCTTTGTTCATTAAACCTAATTCACAATCAGGATCTAGGTTCTTGAGACTAGAATCTAAGGGATCTCCAGAATTACCTTAAGAATGCAGCGGAAGATTTGGTTTCTGTCAGAGATCAGTAGAGAGCACCTCAAAGAAGCTCCTCCAATGGCTCACACACGCTGTGGCAGGACAACGGCTGCTAGACCTTGCTGGAAAGTTGGCGCAGAGAGAGAGCTGTGGAGGACTAGGGTTTTGCGCAAAAGCCTTGTGAAAAATCGGACCCCTTCTTTCCTTATAAGGGTCCGAATTCTTCCAGTCCTACTGGACTTATGGGCCCAAGGCCCAAACTGATTAATTCCCTCAGAATTAATCAGGCCCTTTTATTTCTCTCTTATTTACAGTAAATGCCTGGCACTTTTACTGTATTTCTGCTTTACACTTTTCATACAGTTTCCTGGTAGCTTAAGCGTGTGACCCAAATGGGATCATATAATAAAGGCAATAAGTCCTAGACTTATAGATCATGAGCGGACTCTAGCAAGCCATCATGACCCCCAGCATTATATGACTTATGTCTGATCAATGACATCTCTTACTTTCTAGAGACAGTACAGAGATTACTGGACATAATTCCAACACATAGTCCCACAACTTTCTCGACTCTGATTCGTCGACTCCATACCTACAAAAGAACTCAGACTTCACGTCAATCAACTCTCTACATTCATTAAAATTGGCGTGGCTCTCCCATTCAAAGGATATCATTCAGGGTAGACGGCGCTTGGTATTGGGAGGCATTTAGTGTTTAGGGGTGGAGTTAAGAGTGTTTAGGGTTACCGGTCAATCGCGAAAATGCAAGATATTATGCAAAACCGCAAGAGAGAATGGACCAGTTGATGTCCACGGTTTTCAACCCTTCTTCACTCGACTCTTCTTCTTCCTTCTGTGGGTCTCTACCGCTCGTCTTTCTTTTAAATGGTTCCTCTGCACTCCTATTGGTCCTTTCTTCGTGCTCCTGAGACTTCACTAGTACCCGTTCCCTTTCTTTTTGTTTTTTTTTTTGTTTTTTTTGTTTTTTTTTTTTTTTTTTAGAATAGGCTTCCATGAATTCCAAAGTATGCACGGTTGTAGCCGCACATCCCTTGGCTCACTTCCACAGCTTCCGTAAAGTCCAAAGTGTGCACGGTTGTAGCCGCGACACCCCTTGGCTCACTTCTGCCTTCTTTATCCTTTCTCTTTTTTTTTTTCTTTTCGAATAGGGGAAGAGGTCTACTAGTCTCAAGAGTTCACGTATAGTACCTTAAGATTATTGATCCAACATGTTGCTTTATGTTCTCTACCTCAGCTCTATGCAGCGACTCCGGATTTCTAGTTATTCGCTTTCTTCTTGATTGAAAATCGCGTCGTTCCTCTCTCTCCGGCGTTTTTACACATAGCTGCTAGAACAGGAAAGAAAAGAGATTGCATGAGGTCTGAAATGAGGTTAAGGTTAAGGGTGGGAACCACTAAAAATGAGTGGTCATTCAGGATCATCGAAAAAGATTGGCAAAAAGATGGTGTGATGTCCTGAATGTATCCGCTCGTTTCCCTGATCTAACACCTGGAATGAGAGAGAATTGAAGTCAGGTTAAAGTCCAAATAAAATAGAGTTAATGTCAGTTCCATTTGAATCTCCGTAGGATAGAGTTTTCGGGGAGCGATCTGGCTGTGATGTTCTGGGTATAGTCCGCTCTAAATGAATCCTGCAAAAGTTGTCGCTCAAAAGATGATTTAGAACACTTTAATGGTCGTAATCAAATTCAAAGAAAATGATTACTCATCATTTGATAAGGTCCTAATTCCCTACTAATTTTGAAAAATTCAGTATTGATGTAAAAAAATGGAAAATTTCGCAAGTCAACAAAAAGAAAGTAGCACATTAGTAAAGGATGGAACATCCTTCCCCCCAAACTTAAATCGAATCGTCCTCGGTGAGGAAAGATGATATTAAGTATATGGAAATGAAAGATTAAAGTTTTAGAACAATGTCACCTTGCGTGGTAGAGATGGAATGATGGATAGGTTGGTATCTCCCTCAGACTTGAATTGTTGCCAATTCGTATCTAGTGGTGATGGTGGTAGATGGACACAAGGTTAATTGAACTTCTTCTTCTCTTCTCCTTACTTGCTTGTAATCGAATGAACTTTTTAGGGTTCATCGAATTCTCCGTATAATCTCCTTTTGTATTTTCTTGTTACAAAACCTAAAACCATCAATAATGAATTAGAAAACTAAAACCAAAAACAAAATCCTAAGATAGATAGATATAGGTATGTAAATGAAGTGGTATGGTAGTGAACGCGTGAGATGCGTTTGGAAGTGACCCGGGACGAGACGGTGTGAAGAACATGGCCGGGACGGATGGTTGGGCTGTCGCGGGTTGGAGATCCGATCGTGAGGTGGCTTGGGACCGCGGGTTGTGACCCGTGCAAGCGGTCGTTTGGCCCGATCGTTGTTCCCGGACTGGCCCGTTTGTATGTAGCTCGGATCGCATGCCTGGCCCCCGACCGTGCGGTCGATGGCCTCTCCGCCGCGGACTGAAGACTCGGCTATGCGGCATGGGACTGGGACGCCAGATCTTAGAGACCCTGCCGTGTGGCGACTTTATTTCCCTGCTGCATTGGTGCTTTAGTCAATAGTCCTCGTTGTTGCGGTTCCAAACAAGTTTCCTTCTTCCTTCTCTCTTTTGTTCCCTAAATTAGAAACTTGAGGCAAAGACAAGAAACGCATCAAAGCATAAGGCATAAACAAAACCAAAAACCAAAAATCAAAAACATAACCTAACGCTGCTTCTTTATAGTCATTAGCTGGACAATATTTCCTCCTGGAATGGGGATCCAATGATTTGAAGGCTTTGTGGATCAGCTGTTGGAGAAGAACGAATTGGTCGGGTCGGATTGGTAATTTCTCGGTCCGTCTGTACCGTCTTCTTGTTCCTTCGATATCTTCCTGCTCATAACTCGAAATTAAGCTCTGAGACCTGTTCTGCAAACTAGAGAGTTAGATCTTTCCAATGATGTATGCCTCATCAATTAGTTCCTTGTGCTTCGTTCTCAGAAAAAGTTTGAAGTCGACACAGCTCAGCTTTGTACTCTTCTTCGATGGTCTTGGAAAAACAGTCATGACTTTTGAAGCGCGATGCCGAATCACGTTTCGCTTTTTCCTGAGGCTCCGTATGACTCTCTACTATTTTTCCACCAAATATCAGATTTTTCTAGAATGATCTGAATTTTCTTTTGCTCCTTGAACCGGGACTGGTAAGCTCTGTCTCTAATCTGACCAATGGGCTGCCTCCATTAAGCGCTTTTGTTTTACGTCGTTTAGCTCGACATTGTGGCCTTCTCTAGTGATATGTAGTGTTTTTATCGGTTTTGAGTCTTAGTTTTCATTCTTCTTTTATATCTTTTGTTGAGTCAAAGTGTGTTTTTAGAGTCTTCCTAGTCCTTTTTGAGTCTCTACAGGTTTTAGGTTGCTTTGGAGGGAAATAAGCCACTTTGGGATAAAAACCGACATTTGGAGATGTAGAATTATGGAGAAGCGTCAGATGTCTGGCTACATATGGAAGGGTTTCCACCGATAGATTATTCTCATATTTTGACACAAGATAGCTAAGGACGTTAGCTTTTATTTCCAAGTGGTTTGAAGGAAATCTAACAGTGCATTCAATAGTTACACCCGATTTAGTGAACACAGGTCATTCTGACGAGCAGTTGAAGCAGTAGCAGACCAGAAATCTCCGTGTGAAGCAGACCGATCGGTCCGACCAGTGGACCGATCGGTCCACATCTCCGAAGCCAAAACTCGACTTTTGTCCGAGACCCAACGGACCGATCGGTCCCCCTCTTCTGCGAGACTTTATAATTATTTTCTTATTTTTGCAATTTTCTATTTTTTTTAAGGGATATAAAAACCCCAAAACCTAATTAGCAAGACACGTTCTTTTTCTGAGTTTCATTCTACGCTTTAGACTTTTCTGTAAATGCTTTGGGATTAGAGATTCATCCTCTTTGACAATTTGGAGAAGATTTCTAAACCCTATTTCTCTTTCATTAATCTAATTATGTTTTTCATTACAATCTCTTGTGTTTTCTCTTTTGCTATGTGTGAGTAGTCACCAAATTGGGTTTTAGGGTTCTAAGTAGGAGAGTCAATGATTTAATGGTTTGATTGTCTAAAACGAATTCTTATGCTTGTTGGTTCTTCAATTCATATGGTCTTAATGCTATAATAGGATTGATCACCTTGTTCTAGATTCTAGGTTTTTCTATGCATCAAAAGTGTTCGATAGAATGTCTGAACGAATATGAATTAAGCTTTGTTTCTCCAACCAACGACAGTTGTAGTTAGAGAACTTAGTGAATTTAGTGAACCCGTTTGATAATGCGAAATTGACTAGGAGATTACAAACGACAGTTTCAGTAATTGAGTAGTCGATTTTAGAGATTAATGCTTTGAAAGAAGGTTAGTCTAATTTTGTGTTCATGTTCTAGAACGGTCCTTTGATTGTCGAATTCCTTGCTTGATCATCCTATTGATTGTTAATTCTCTGAAATTCCCTATTGCCCAATGTCTTTAATTCATAAGTTTAAATCGCTTTAGTTTCTCTGCATTTTTATTCGCAATTCTGAAAACCAAACAATCATTCTGTCGCTTTAGCTAATTACGAGTCTCGCAAATCTTTAGAGTATCATTGGTTCTTGTGGATCGACCTCGCATATACTGCTTAGCGGCTAGTGTATCGAGCATAAATACTCGAGCAATCAAGTTGGCGCCGTTGCCGGGGACCAATTGCGTTACCTAAAGATTTAGGATTAGTTTTTAGTCTATAGCATTTTTATTTACAGTTGCTTACCTTCATTTTCCTATCTTTGGTGTTTTTCAGGTGTATGACCCGTAGCAAAGGCTCAGGAAACCTTTTAGAATATCAACCGGAGATTGGAAAGCTTGAAAGAGGGAACAAGAAAAAAGCAAAAGCAAAAACTGCAGAGATGGCTGCAAACTTACGAGCTGATGGGAGAAATCCCCCTCATGATGTTGAAAACCCAGACGGTGATCAACAAGGAGCGTTTCAGGATCCTCCTCCTGGGAACAATGTACCTCCTGCTGCTGGAGGTGGAGTCGGTGGACCACAGAATCAGAGGCCACCACCTGTGCGTCGCACTCTGAGGGATCATGATGCTCCCAATGCTAGAATGTACCGTGGAGGAATCCAACATCCTCCTATCAACAGGAATGATTTTGAGATCAAACCTGGATTGCTGGCTCTTGTGAAGCAGAATCTCTTTCATGGTCTCCCCTCTGAGAATCCTGTGTCCCACTTGGAGTCATTTGAGGAAGTTTGTGGCACTACAAAAATGAATGGAGTGCTTGATGATCCTGTGAAATGCAGACTTTTCTTGTTCACTCTGAGCGACAAAGCTCGCCGCTGGCTGAAATCTTTGGAGCCAGGTTCTATCAGGTCATGGGATGAGTATAAGGCAGCATTCTTGGCAAAATACTCCACCCAGGCAAGGACTACACACTTGAGGCATAAGATTTCAAGTTTCCAGCAAGGTGCCAATGAGTCTTTTTATGAGGCTTGGGACCGGTTCAGAGACTACTACAAGGAATGCCCTCATCATGGTTTTACAACTGCATCACTCCTTAACACTTTCTACAGGGGAGTTGATGACACATACAAGATGGCTTTGAACTCTGCGAGCAATGGAGATTTCATGACTAAGACTGAAGAGGAAGCTCAGATACTTATTGAGAATCTCGCAGCTAGCAACAGCAACCATTGTGTCGACGATGACCGATCATTGAAGGCTAATAAGGGTTCAGAATCAAAGCAAATTGCTGAGTTGACAGCAAAGATAGATCAGTTGATGCGCAGAGATCATAAGGTTGTCAACTACTGTGATGATTCTACTGAGGTTCAGCTCTACCAAGAATTAAGTGGAGATGCAGAGGATCTGCAGGCTGAGTTGAACTACGTCAACGGTCAGGGAAACTACCAGAACAGGGGCTTTAATCCGAACTACAGGAACCACCCTAACCTTTCCTACAGGAGCACTAATGTGGAGAATCCACAAGATCAGGTTTATCTAGCACAGGGAGGAAATCAGGGCCAGGAATTTCAACATAAGCAGTTCATACAGTATCAGGGCTACAACAAGGTTTTCATTCCCAAAGGAAACCCACTTCCAGCTGGTTTTAATCAGGGAGGTTTCCAGCAGAGACCTCAGTTTAACAACAACTTCCAGGGAAGTTATCAGACACCAGCCCAAGCTCCTGTTACTAACACCACTGCCACATCTTCTGGAGACAGTGAGTTGAAAATGATGATGCAGCAGCTTCTCGAGGGACAGAAGAAGAATGCCAGTGACATCAATGTGAAGGTGGATGGCATTTACCATGATCTCAATGGGAAGTTTACGACATTATCCACACATGTTAAGACTCTTGAGAATCAAGTAGCTCAAATTGCCTCTACCTCGAAGAGACCAGCTGGTGTCCCTCCTGGAAAAACGGATCCCAACTCTAAGGAGCATTGCTATGCAGTAATGATTCAGAGAGAGCCTGAAAAAGCTGATGTGGTCAATCATGAAGAAGATGAGGTTGTTATTGTTGATGCAATTGTAGACGATAAAGTTATAGAAGAGGATGAACCACCATATGTGGAGCCACCACCTTATCTTCCTAAGCTTCCATTTCCAGGCCGGCAAAGGGAAATTCAGGGGAAGGAGGAGTATGCGCGCTTCAATGAGATTATGAGACAACTACACATCAGACTTCCTTTCTTGAAGTTAGTCCTCAACATCCCAACCTATAGAACTTATTTGAAAGATATCTTGTCTAACGAGAAGAGCATCGAGGAAGGAGTCATGATAATTTCTAGTGGGACGGAGTATATTGACTTTATGGAATCTGAGAGACAATGCAGTAAGGTGAAAGTCACTGATAAGGTAGACGTGGTACCAGAGACAAAGATTGTTAGTTTTGAGTGCAATGCTATCCATCCTGTCACTATTGCCAAGAAGCTCGATGATCCAGGAAGGTTTGTGTTACCCTGTCAGATTGGAAAATTCAAGTTTGAGAGATGTCTATGTGATTTGGGAGCTAGTGTTAGTTTGATGCCGCTTTCTGTTTTGAAGCGTTTGGGAATCACAAACTTCAAGCCGTCTGGGATCTCATTAGTTCTTGATGATCGTTCGGTGCGCTTTCCTGTTGGTTTGGTAGAAAATGTGCATGTGAGAGTTGGGAATTTCTACATTCCTACTGATTTTATTGTCTTGGAGCTTGATAAAGAACCACATTATCCTCTCATCCTTGGTAGGCCATTCTTGAACACCGCAGGAGCTGTGATCGATGTAAGGAGAAGCAAGATCAACTTACAAATAGGAGACTATGCTCTAGAGTTTGACATGAGGAAGACGATAGAGAATCCCATGATTGGAGGACAAGCTTTTTCTATTGAAACCATTGATGATCCTGTTGATAAACTTGTGAGCAAAGAGATTGGATGGAGTAAGGTGGAAGAAGACTCTGATGTAGACACTCAGACTCCAACAAAAAAGGTTAAGGCGCAAAAGGGCAAGGCAAAGCTCAAAAGGACCAAAGATGATCCTCATATGACCTTGACACGTGTGAAGTGTGTTGGAGATGCCATAGAGTATAAAGTGCAGTGTAAGGGAACCTCCAAGCCTTTCTCCAAAGTTAGAGCTATTCTAACCTCAGAGTTGAAAGAGAAAGGTCAAAAAGCTGTTAAGGGGTTATTGAGTAGGGTTCTTAAGCTGAAGATGCATGGTTGTGGTCCTTGTTTTGGAGCATGTTTCCGTGCTCACATCCACTGATTCATGAGAATACGGTCAAGCTAATGACCTAAAACAAGCGCTTTGTGGGAGGCAACCCACTGGGTACTTCTGCACTATTCTACTTTGTCTTCCTTTTTATTTTTATTTGTGTCGATATTTCTCCTCAGCTTGTTTCTACACCGAGACGGTGTAAGACAAGTCGGGGGGAGTATCAGTCTACTGATCGTTTTTTTTTTTCTCTTTTGTTGCTTTGTTTCTATTGAGTCAGTTTGTTTTATCGAGTCAAAACCTTGTTTTATTGAGTCAAAATGCTGTTTGAGAACTATGAGCTTTTCTTAGGGAATTGCACCATGCTTGATTTCATTGCCTTGCTACTGTTTGATCATTGTTGAGTTTGATTTGGAAATGCAGGAAAATCCATAACTTGATCACCTTGTTAGGAAAGTCCCTATCACCTTGAAATTTGGATGAATTGATCTTAACCTTGCTTATTGGAACCTAATCTGGAATTAGTTTATCTCACTTAGGGGCTTGACAATCATGTAATGGATCATACATTCAGAGTTTTCTTTGCATCATTTCTGCCACACTTTGCTAACTCTGAATGGCTAGACTCATTTTTTTTTTAGTCTAGTACCACACCCTTCACCTTATCCATTTTTCGAACCACATGCACTTCTCTGTCATCATCATCATGTGCATTCATGTGCAAAAACTACGGAGTATATAGACCGACACAGTTTTCCTTTCACTAGGATAGAGATTTGTAGTTGATTTGGATGTTTTATGTGATGATCTTTGAGCCTGTAATGGTTGAGTGGTTGTGTTGATGGATGTTCTTCCCCTGAGCTTACATGTTTAGTTTTCATGTTGATGCAGTTCTGTAAAGAGAAACCGGTTCCACTCCCCCTCCAAAACAAAAAAAAAAGAAAAAAAAAGAGAGAAAAGAAAACATGAATGGGAAAGGAGTAGGAACCGGAATGATTAGCATCTCTATTGCTTGTTGGTATCAAGGGAATGTAATTTTTAGAATAAGGGAATTGATGTTGGTTGTTGGTTGTATCCTAGCGGTAGGGAAGCTGCGTACCTCCCAATTGGTCTATGTCTCACTGTGATTTTGTGTAATGATTTGCATCCGCTTGCTTTGCTGGATAACCCAAAACACTTGAGTCACTGTAAACTGCCTTAATGCCTAGACCATAACGTGTTCGATATCCCCTTTGTGAGAATGCACACAACTGTTAATGAATGTTAAAAGGTTAGGTTCTCTGATTCTGAAAGTTCTTTGTGATTCCGGGATTCAGAGTACTAATAAGTTTGCTACGGTTATGGCGAAGTACAATGGAGTACGGTTTGACTTGGCATTTGTTTTGGTAGTTTGCAGGCAATTGATTAAGAGCATGATCCCAAAAGAATATGTGAGTTCTCTCGTTTTCAAACCTCTCTTCTTGGTTTAGATTTTTGTTTTTCTTGAGGGCAAGCAAAAGCTAAGTCGGGGGGAGTTGTTATGTAGTGTTTTTATCGGTTTTGAGTCTTAGTTTTCATTCTTCTTTTATATCTTTTGTTGAGTCAAAGTGTGTTTTTAGAGTCTTCCTAGTCCTTTTTGAGTCTCTACAGGTTTTAGGTTGCTTTGGAGGGAAATAAGCCACTTTGGGATAAAAACCGACATTTGGAGATGCAGAATTATGGAGAAGCGTCAGATGTCTGGCTACATATGGAAGGGTTTCCACCGATAGATTATCCTCATATTTGGATACACGATAGCTAAGGACGTTAGCTTTAATTTCCAAGTGGTTTGAAGGAAATCTAACGGTGCATTCAATAGTTACACCCGATTTAGTGAACACAGGTCATTCTGACGAGCAGTTGAAGCAGTTGCAGACCAGAAATCTCCGTGTGAAGCAGACCGATCGGTCCACCTCTCCGAAGCCAAAACTCGACTTTTGTCCGAGACCAACGGATCGATCGGTCCCCCTCTTCTGCGAGACTTTATAATTATTTTCTTATTTTTGCAATTTTCTATATATTTTTAAGGGATATAAAAACCCCAAAATCTAATTAGCAAGACACGTTCTTTTTCTGAGTTTCATTCTACGCTTTAGACTTTTCTGTAAACGCTTTGGGATTAGAGATTCATCCTCTTTGACAATTTGGAGAAGATTTCTAAACCCTATTTCTCTTTCATTAATCTAATTATGTTTTCCATTACAATCTCTTGTATTTTCTCTTTTGCTATGTGTGAGTAGTCACCAAATTGGGTTTTAGGGTTTTCTAAGTAGGAGAGTCAATGATTTAATGGTTTGATTGTCTAAAAGGAATTCTTATGCTTGTTGGTTCTTCAATTCATATGGTCTTAATGCTATAATAGGATTGATCACCTTGTTCTACATTCTAGGGTTTTCTATGCATCAAAAGTGTTCGATAGAATGCCTGAACGAATATGAATTGAGCTTTGTTTCTCCAACCAACGACAGTTGTAGTT
Organism: Erysimum cheiranthoides; assembly: GCA_011420285.2. NCBI lineage: Eukaryota > Viridiplantae > Streptophyta > Magnoliopsida > Brassicales > Brassicaceae > Erysimum > Erysimum cheiranthoides. Next base: position 13,641,624 of record CM022179.2, on the reverse strand, counting down.
AAAGAACTTAGTGAATTTAGTGAACCCGTTTGATAATGCGAAATTGAAAGAAGGTTAGTCTAATTTCGTGTTCATGTTCTAGAACGGTCCTTTGATTGTCGAATTCCTTGCTTTATCAGCCTATTGATTGTTAATTCTCAGAAATTCCCTATTGCCCAATGTCTTTAATTCATAAGTTTAAATCGCTTTAGTTTCTCTGCATTTTTATTCGCAATTCTGAAAACCAAACAATCATTCTGTCGCTTTAGCTAATTACGAGTCTCGCAAATCTTTAGAGTATCATTGGTTCTTGTGGATCGACCTCGCATATACTGCTTAGCGGCTAGTATATCGAGCATAAATACTCGAGCAATCATCTAGGCTCAGCTCGTGGAAGAGCTTGTCTCGGAACAAGTCTTCTCTAGTCCTCTACTCCTTCCTGCTCCTTCGTTAGCTCGATCTCCTCCATGTGGTGAAAGATGTTGTTGAACTTCCGAGGGTTGGTGTCTTCAGCGCAAAAGCACAGCAGGTGGCATCGTAGGCCTATTTGGTTTTGTGGCACGAAAGCTTCTCCTTATAAATCTTTCTTGAGGTGAGATTTGTTGAAATCTTCCCGCTGAAGTGATTGATTAGACGTCTTGAAGCTTCGTCTTTGTTGATCGACCAGAGGTCTCCTGGCCGCATGTCGAGAGCCCGACCATGCGGTGATGGTGGCTTCGACCGCGCCATCGGAGCTCGGTCATGCGGCGGCTTGGCCTTTGGCCGCACCACAAAATCTTATCCATGCGTCCATGGTATATGATCATGATCCTCCCGAGTGGTCATGTCGCATAATGAGAGCTTGGTATCTGCATATATTTCCTCCTTTATAGAAAAATTTTCGTGAAATTCCCATCATGAAGATGAGACAAGATTCCACTAAATCTTCCAAAGGATTCTTCCAAAAACGTGTTGTGCAAGTTACGTCACTAACTTGCAAGCGACACAAATGTCTATTATTTGGTGCATATGTGGTCCGTAGGGAACAAATACAAGATCCAAACTGTTGGAATTATGTCCAGTAATCTCTGTACTGTCTCTAGAAAGTAAGAGATGTCATTGATCAGACATAAGTCATATAATGCTGGGGGTCATGATGGCTTGCTAGAGTCCGCTCATGATCTATAAGTCTAGGACTTATTGCCTTTATTATATGATCCCATTTGGGTCACACGCTTAAGCTACCAGGAAACTGTATGGAAAGTGTAAAGCAGAAATACAGTAAAAGTGCCAGGCATTTACTGTAAATAAGAGAGAAATAAAAGGGCCTGATTAATTCTGAGGGAATTAATCAGTTTGGGCCTTGGGCCCATAAGTCCAGTAGGACTGGAAGAATTCGGACCCTTATAAGGAAAGAAGGGGTCCGATTTTTCACAAGGCTTTTGCGCAAAACCCTAGTCCTCCACATCTCTCTCTCTGCGCCAACTTTCCAGCAAGGTCTAGCAGCCGTTGTCCTGCCACAGCGTGTGTGAGCCATTGGAGGAGCTTCTTTGAGGTGCTCTCTGCTGATCTCTGACAGAAACCAAATCTTCCGCTGCATTCTTAAGGTAATTCTGGAGATCCCTTAGATTCTAGTCTCAAGAACCTAGATCCTGATTGTGAATTAGGTTTAATTAACAAAGAATTAAACCAAGAAATAAGGTCACAATCCTTCAGTGGTATCAGAGCCATTGGTTCTGTAGGTTTCTTTTGATAAGAATCGATTATTAGGTTGTTTTTAGAAGTGCTTTGAATCTGAAATTTGGATGAGATAAAACACTTAAACCTAATTCTAAAGGCATAACCAATCGCTTGAGGATTGGCATGGCTCGAGATACGCACGGACCGATCGCCTTGAGGATCGCGTCGCGTGGTCTTCTCGGATGGCGGAGGTGGCTCGCGGATGGAGTCGAAGTCGGCTGGTCACGCGATCGGATCGATTGCAGGACACGGTCCGGATCGAATCGCGATGCGTCGGTCCCGCCTTGTTCGTCCGTCCCGCCTCGTCTCTCAGCTCCCGTCCCGCCTCGTCCTGTGGCTCGTCATCCCGCGGTTGTGCGTGGAGGCTGGCGACTTGGCCTGCTTGCTAGGCAAGCAACCGACGGTTGTGAAACTAATTTAGGGTTCTTCCCTAAACCGAACCGGTTTAGGTTGGTTTAGGGTTAGAACCGAACCGGTAATTTGATTTTCGGCTTATGATTAATTAAAATTAATTTATTTGATAAATTTGAAATTTTAATTAATTGATTCCTAAATTCCCAAATTAGAAAAGTTTCTCAATTTAGAATTTTCTAGATTTGCCGTTTAGGATTTAGGAAATTTCTATAAGTAGAAAGTTTCCATGTTTAGGAAATTTCTTAAGTTAGAAAGTTTCCACTATTAGGAAGTTTCCATAAATGGAAAGTTTCCAAAATTAGCAGGTTTCCCGATTAAGAAAATTTCCAAATTTAGTAAGTTTCCATAAATGGAAAGTTTCCCAAAATAGTAATCTTCTATTTTGGGGGAAATTTTAGGAAAACCTATAACCTCATAAATATCAAGCGTTGGATGTCTTGTCCGGTCTATGTCAGCTGTTGAAGCCCATTCCATTTCACTCATGGCCTTACAGTGTGAGGGTGACTGCTCTTGCATGGGTAAAACGGTTTGTGATTCACTGATTTCATTGGGAGTCCCAGAGATTAGTGATTACATGACTGTATAGACTGGTTTTCTTGACTGGGCCATCGGGAGTCCCGGGCCTTGAGACATCAGAGTGGATTGGGCCTTGGGTCCAGATTCACAACCAAGAGTTATGTCACGGATATAATTAGCCGATATAGGGCTTACCGATATAAGCTAAGGTTGGGTGACGGCCAGTGGCCCACTTTAATCTCAGTTATATGTGGATCTTGGAATCATTATATTCTTTTGAGGGTAACTTATGTTATTGAATGTAATGTGAGTTTTCTTGTTTTTGAAAGATTACTCATGTTGAACATATTAACTAAAATCCTTTTATCTTATGTTTCAGCAATGACTTCAAAAAACAACACTCAAAACACTTTCAGTATCCGTTCTTCTCTCGACAAGGAGAAGTTGAACGGAACGAACTTCCTGACATGGTCGAGGAATTTGAGGCTGGTCCTCAAACAGGAGAGGAAGGAGTATGTCCTTACTGACCCTCTCCCCGAGCAGCCTCCTGCTAATGCCGCCAGAACTGTGCAGAATGCTTGGGAAAGGCATTCGACAGATGAGACGGATGTCTATTGTCTGATGGTGGCGACCATGACTCCGGAATTGCAGATGCAGTTCGAGAGTGTGATGTCGCCCATCGAGATGATGGCAAGTTTGAAACAGATGTTTCAGGAACAGGCAAGAACCGAAAGGTTCCAAACAGTCAAGAACCTTCTTGATTGTAAGATGGCTCCTAATGCGGCAGTGAGTCCTCATGTCTTGAAGATGATGGGTTATCTCGATCATCTTCAGAAACTCGACTGTCCGATTAGCCAGGAACTTGCCTGTGACATCGTTCTGCAGTCTTTACCTGCAAGTTATGACCAGTTCATTCTGAACTTTAACATGCATGGCTTGACTAAGACTCTGCCTGAGCTTCACGGAATGCTCAAGACTGCAGAACCCAGCTTGAAGAAGGCTTCTGCCAAGGACCCTAATGTACTAATGGTGCAAAAGGGCAAGGGCTTTAAGAAGTCTTCTGCGAGGGATAAGGGAAAGGGCAAGGCTGTCCAAGTCTCGGACAAAGACACGACCAAGCCCAAGCCCAAGTCTAAAGCTGGGCCCACAGACATCTGTAGGTTCTGCAAAGAGCCAGGGCATTGGAGGAGGGATTGTAAGAAATTCCTGGAAGGTCTCAAGGATTTGAAGAAGAAGACTTTGGAAGTCTCTTCATCAGGTATTTTTGTTATAGAAGTTAATACAACTACTTCTGATAACACCTCTTGGGTCTTGGATACTGGTTGTGGGGCTCACATTTGTACTAATGTGCAGGGTCTCAGCAACAGTAGGAGGCTAAAGAAAGGACAAGTGGAGCTACGAGTTGGGAATGGAGCGAAAGTTCCGGCACTAGCTGTAGGCACTTATTCGTTGTCTTTACCTTCGGGATTGGTTATTGAACTTAATAACTGTTATTTTGTACCTGCTATAAGCAGAAATATTATTTCAGTTTCTTTGTTGGATTTGGAAGGTTATGATTGTTCTATTAAGAATAAGTTATTTTCCTTCAATCGCAATAATATGTTCTATGGTTCTGCCCCTCTTTCGAATGGGCTTTACATACTTGACCAATCCGCGCCAATATATAACATCAATACCAAACGATTCAAATCTAATGAAGAGAATAAAACGTTTCTATGGCATTGTCGTTTAGGGCACATCAGCGAGAAACGCATTAAGAGGCTCCATTCTGGTGGACTTCTTGGCTCATTTGACTTCGAGTCATGTGAGAAATGCGAGTCATGCCTGATGGGCAAAATGACGCGGGCCCCGTTTAATAAACCAAACGAGAGGGCCAGTGACCTATTGGGCCTGATACACACTGATGTGTGTGGCCCAATGTCCACAAATGCAAGAGGAAACTATCAGTACTTCATAACATTTACTGACGATTTCAGTAGGTTTGGCAAGAAAATGAAGTACAGAACCAACTTGGCAAGAAAATTAAAGCTCTCCGGTCCGACAGAGGAGGAGAATATTTGAGCCAAGAGTTCAGTGATCATCTGAGAGAGTGTGGGATAGTTTCCCAGCTCACTCCTCCTGGTACACCTCAATGGAATGGTGTATCTGAAAGGAGGAACCGGACCTTGTTGGACATGGTTCGGTCTATGATGAGTCACACAGACCTTCCATTATCCCTTTGGGGATATGCTCTGCTAACAGCAACGTTCACCTTGAACAGAGCGCCATCAAAGTCAGTAGCAAAGACACCATATGAACTATGGACTGGCAGATTACCAGTGTTGTCTTATCTCAGAATTTGGGGTTGTGAAGCATATGTCAAGAGATTAATCTCTGATAAGCTTACACCAAAATCTGATAAATGCTACTTCATTGGTTATCCTAAGGAAACCAAAGCTTATTATTTCTACCTTCGATCCGAGAATAAGATCTTTATTGCTCGGGATTGTAACTTTCTTGAGAGAGAATTTCTCTCTAAGAAAGTAGGTGGGAATGAGAAGGTACTGCTTGAAGAAATTCAAGATGAACAGGATACTGCTCAACCTGATTTGGAAGAGCAGCAGGAGGACCTACAAGAAATTGTAGAGCCTGAACCTGTAGTACCAGAAGTTCGAAGATCCGGGAGGATCCGTCGCGAACCTGATAGGTATCAGGGCTTTCTCGTGACTAACTTTCTTGATCTGATGATCGTTGATGGTGATGAACCCTCGAACTTCAAAGAAGCTATGATGGGCCCAGACTCCGATTTGTGGCACAAGGCCACTGATTCCGAAATGGACTCCATGTCAGTTAACCAAGTGTTTACACTAGTTGACTTACCTGATGGTGCAAGACCCATCGAGTGTAAATGGATCTTCAAGAAGAAGATTGACGTGGATGGAAATGTCCAGATTTATAAAGCCAGGTTGGTGGCAAAAGGTTTCAGACAAATTCACGGGGTGGATTATGACGAAACCTATTCACCAGTGGCTATGATGAAATCAATTCGGATTTTACTAGCAACTGCAGCTTTTCATGACTATGAAATTTGGCAGATGGACGTGAAAACCGCTTTCCTGAATGGTATTCTGGAAGAGGATGTGTATATGACACAGCCTGACGGTTATGTAGATCCAAAGAATGCTGGTAAAGTATGCAAACTTCACAGATCCATTTATGGATTGAAGCAAGCATCAAGGAGCTGGAATCTTCGTTTTGATGAATCTATCAAGAAATTTGATTTCATCAGAAACGAAGAGGAACAATGCGTGTATAAGAAGGTTAGTGGGAGCAAGATTGTATTTCTTATCTTGTATGTCGATGACATACTGTTGCTCGGAAACGACATTCCAATGCTGCAGTCGGTAAAGGACTGGCTTGGAAGTTGTTTTTCCATGAAAGACATGGGTGAAGCTGCTTACATTCTTGGAATCCGGATCTATCGGGATAGATCTAGAAGGCTGATAGGCTTGTGTCAAGATTCATACATTGACAAAGTCCTAAACAGATTCAGCATGACAGGATCCAAGAAAGGCTTCACGCCAATGGTGCATGGCACAACGCTAAGCAAGAAGCAGAGCCCTACGTCGGCTGCTGAGCTTGAGCGCATGAAGAATATTCCTTATGCATCTGCAATAGGATCTATCATGTATGCCATGATCTGTACTCGTCCTGATGTTGCTTATGCATTGAGCATGACGAGTAGATACCAGTCAAATCCAGGTGAAAACCACTGGATTGCCGTCAAGAATATCCTGAAGTATCTGAGGCATACTAAGGATAAGTTCTTGGTGTACGGTGGAAGTAATGTGTTGGAAGTCAGTGGATTCACGGACGCAAGTTTCCAGACGGACAGAGATGATTTCCGGTCACAGTCCGGTTATATCTTCTGTCTGAATGGCGGTGCTGTGAGCTGGAAAAGCTCCAAGCAAGACACCGTTGCAGACTCCACAACAGAAGCTGAATACATCGCCGCCTCAGAAGCAGCGAAGGAAGCTGTTTGGATACGAAAGTTCATTGTGGAACTAGGTGTGATACCGAATGCGGCTGAGCCTCTGGCACTTTTCTGTGATAACAATGGTGCTATAGCTCAGGCAAAGGAACCAAGATCACACCAGAAATCCAAGCATATTCAGAGAAAATATCACGTGATACGTGATATCATTGATAGAAAGGAAGTCAAGATCAGTCGAGTTCCAACTGAGGACAACGTGGCTGATCCGTTGACTAAGCCACTCCCAAGGCCTAAGCTCGAGTCCTTGACTGAAGCTGTAGGCATTAGAGATATTGAAATGTAATCTCAATTTGAGTGGGAGTTTGAGAGCTCATTTTAGTTATTTGAATATGTTCTTTTGAAACATTTTATGTTTAATGAAATTCGATTTTTATTGATTATTTTTAGCTGTGATGAAATAATCGTTCCAAAATGACGTGAGTCATTTTATAGGCCATCGAAGTGAATGATTTGGTCTTGAGTAATCGAAATCATTTGACTTGATCATGAGACCCTATATTTGATAAATGATTTATATCATCAGTGTCCCTAGTCGAGGTTTGTTGAAATTGGAACACTAACAACCATTTGAGACTATATTGGTACGTGACTTATGACCAAGTTTCATGGTGTCATTGATGCGCGGCATCGAAGTCAGTACATAGGTGTATTGTTGGGGTACATACGCCCGGACATGACCCACGAATGAGAACTCTTCAGGATATTTATATCTGTGTCATAAGAGATTCTCACTACGACTATAGAGGATAGTCCTTAGACCTGAGTTCGCATGCATGTGACTGCACATGAACTGATGCGCTTTGATCATTGTCTAACGCTGTCGTTCGGCGATAGTTATACGGACCTTGGTTGGGTACATTACGAAGTGAGTAGTTCGCAGTGATGGAACAAGACGGGATTTGTCCCTCCAATATAAATGGAGTGAATATTTCTAGGCCAATCGGAGATTTGAACTGGAAAATGCATGGCCATGCTCAAACGGACTCTCCCGAGTCGTTTGGATTTGTCAGTGTCAAATCAGAGTCCGATGAACATGATTAGGCTTTATAAGGATGACACTCATCTTGCCTTATGACTAATCGAGATATTGTGACGAAAGGGATTATGAATTCAGAGATTCCAGTACAAGTGGGAGACTGTTGGAATTATGTCCAGTAATCTCTGTACTGTCTCTAGAAAGTAAGAGATGTCATTGATCAGACATAAGTCATATAATGCTGGGGGTCATGATGGCTTGCTAGAGTCCGCTCATGATCTATAAGTCTAGGACTTATTGCCTTTATTATATGATCCCATTTGGGTCACACGCTTAAGCTACCAGGAAACTGTATGGAAAGTGTAAAGCAGAAATACAGTAAAAGTGCCAGGCATTTACTGTAAATAAGAGAGAAATAAAAGGGCCTGATTAATTCTGAGGGAATTAATCAGTTTGGGCCTTGGGCCCATAAGTCCAGTAGGACTGGAAGAATTCGGACCCTTATAAGGAAAGAAGGGGTCCGATTTTTCACAAGGCTTTTGCGCAAAACCCTAGTCCTCCACAGCTCTCTCTCTGCGCCAACTTTCCAGCAAGGTCTAGCAGCCGTTGTCCTGCCACAGCGTGTGTGAGCCATTGGAGGAGCTTCTTTGAGGTGCTCTCTGCTGATCTCTGACAGAAACCAAATCTTCCGCTGCATTCTTAAGGTAATTCTGGAGATCCCTTAGATTCTAGTCTCAAGAACCTAGATCCTGATTGTGAATTAGGTTTAATGAACAAAGAATTAAACCAAGAAATAAGGTCACAATCCTTCACAAACAACAAGCGAGTGGCCAGAAAAAGTAAGCTCGTTCCAACGTCTCATGCTTTGCGAGCATCTGTGTGACTATGGCGTTTTGACATATTCCAAGAGAGACATCGATATGCATCTCGAAGCTTCCTGAAACAAGTAAAACTAAAGAGAAAAATCAGTAAAAGCAATATCTTAGACTTTACCCTAGTCCTTAACTCGTGGGCAACTCAAATAGTCCCTGGCAACGGCGCCAAAAACTTGATGGGGTCGGAATAGACCTCACTAGTTTCACCTAAACGAATCTAGGCTTTTAACCTTAGGTGAAAACAATTGATTGGGTTGCAAGTGCACAACCTATCGCTTGTAGTACTTAAGTGTCGATCCACAAGGGCTATGAGTGCACGACGAGCTTGGGGAAGAGGATAGGCTAAGACGAAAATAATAAAAGGGGGTTTACTACCTAGAACTAAACTAAAACTAAACTAACTAAACCTAGAACTAAAGGCGCTGGGCTCTTAGGGAATCATATCTAGGGTTTCACAAGGTCAGGGTTTGCTAGGTATTGATCGGTTTATTTGACTCACTAACTCGAACACTAAATTGAACCCTCCTACGTTCGCTTACAGGCTCCTAAACTCCATAGACCCGACAATGTCCTGGTCACCCTCTTTTGGGAGGCATGAAGTCAGCTTAAAGATTAAGTTCGATATGTCCTAGAAGTTAACACTAGCCCCTGTACCTTAGTACATACAGAGACTAGCTCGTTCAGTCTTCCTAGCTGGGTCCAATAACTCCTAAAGGTATTGTCAAATAAAAGCTACCTAAGATATCGCTTCTTTTCGTTACCTACTTCGATGCGCGTTTATAATAAATTAGAAGATAGAGTCGCGGAATAAACCCTACAGATCTAAAGATCTAGATCTAATAACCTAAGCAATCGATTACCCATTAAAAACCCCTTTGAATCACCCCATCAAACCCAACAAAGAAACTACTCCTAAACAAAACATCAAAGCAATTAAAGTATAAAGCGAATCTATAAAACGAACGACTATATTAAGATAAAGCAAAGAAGGTTCAGAAGTTCTCTCTCGATAACAAGTAAAGAGATCGAAACAACTTCTCCTAAACAAAGTAAAAGCTAAGAAAAGAAAAGATAAAGGAAGGATAAAGAAGTCTCAGAGAAGTTAACGAAGAGAGATGCTTAGTGAGACGTCCAAAGGAAGCTCTCCAAGTCTTCTTGCTACTTCTCCAAGGTGGTTGGTCGCAGATCTAAGGAGACACCATGATGGCACCAAAACGAGCACGCCAAAGGCGGCTCCTAATGAGCACACCGGCCTCCCTTCTCCTCCTCTCAGCCTCTTCTCTATTGCTTGCCAAAACCATAAGCTTAGATGTGTATTTATAGTCCTAGGTGCTCAGAATTAGGGTTAGGGCGTATCCTTCCTCGAGATCTTATTGGGCCAAACAAACCGGGCTTTATGTTGCACTTCTTGGGCTTTGAGGCGGCTAGAAACATGTCTTGGCCGCACACACGGGCTCCCATCGTGCGGTGGTAAGGCACTTGGCCGCACGGCCACGGCTTGGCCGTGCGGCTGGACATGTCTGTCTTCAAACGATCATAACTTCTGATTGAAAACTCGAATTTGGTCGATTCCACTTGGAGGTGAATCTTGACTCTTTAAGCTGTCAACGAATGACAAACTTCTGATGGTCCGAAACTGTCCTGCAAGTCCTTTTGCTCCCTTTTGGTCCCTTTTTCCTTAAAACCTGTAAAACCTCGTCGTTCTTGCAAATACTAAGTTATTGGCTTATTTGCAGTAGAAATGCATCTAAACCATTCTAAACACTATAAGAAAACATAGTAAAAATGGACGAAAAACCCATGTTATCAGTTGTCATAGGTGAAACACATGAAGGGCTCTGTGGAAGTCATTCGTCCGGTCGAACAATGACATTCAAAATCAAGAGACAAGGTTATTACTGGCCAACAATGATAACGAATTGCGAGAAGTATGCTCGACATTGTAGGAAATGTCAGCAGCATGCACCTTTAATTCATCAGCGTTCGGAACTTTTATCTTCTATTACGGCACCTTACCCATTTATGCGTTGGTCAATGGATATCATCGGACCATTACATCGATCAACTAGAGGGGTACAATTCTTGTTTGTTCTTACCGATTATTTCTCCAAGTGGGTCGAAGCGGAGGCCTATGTCTCGATAAAGGATTCTCAGGTTAAGACCTTCTTATGGAAGAATATCATCTGTCGCCATGGTATTCCATCTGAAATAGTGACTGACAATGGGTCACAATTCATCTCGGCGGACTTTGAAAATTTTTGCCCTTCCTGGAAGATTAAGATTAGCTACTCAACACCTCGGTACCCACAGGGGAATGGTCAGGCTGAGGCAACCAACAAAACGATTCTGTCTAACTTGAAGAAGCGTTTGACGGCTTATAAACACTAGTAAAAAAACTGTGTATAGCCACGGTGTAATTTGTGGCTATAGCCTAAAATTCGTGGCTATACGGTGAAACAGCCACATAAATATTTCGTGTAAGTCTGTGACTACGTTTAGCCACGACAAAGCTATGTTACCTCTGTGGCTACCATTAGCCACGACGAAGCTACGTTATTGTTGTGGCAATATTTAGCCATGACAAACCACGATTATCGGTGTGGCTAACCTTTGCCAATAGATATATAAAAAAAATTGTAAAAACTTGAAATTCCAAAATCAAAATTTTAAAAACCTGAAATATAACAAATCCAATATCATACATTACCAAACATTCTTACAATGCATAACCAAAAGACTTAAAAATGAGAGTTATGAAAGTCTTACAAATAGACTTCAGACTTATGACAGTCTTACAAAAAGACTTACCAAACGTCTTACAAGAAGACTTCAGAGACTTGCGGATTAGTTATGGAAGTCTTACAAAAGATGTTAATGTTTAGAAACCTAATACTGATTCAGAAATACACTTAAATTCCTAGTGATGCACACCACTTATCTAAATAAGCATTGTTGGTAGCAGGTGAAGCAGAAGCATTACCATTCACATTTGGAACATATGGACTCGAGACTGGTGAAGTGGTAGGTGGGACAGTTGTACTTGGGACTGTTGGGTTAGCAATAGGAACAGAGGGTTGAGTTTGAGTAACCTTCTGTTGAAGATTAATCCCTAGCGATAACATGATCACATTGAGTGCAACTCGTGTTTCAGACATCTCATCCTTCACTGTGTCGATGCCAGCCTTCAAGTCAGCCTTCAACTCAGCCTTCAATGCTATTAAGTCCTCTTTCACCACTTCAACATTGTCGTTGACAATCTTGAACTTATCCTCCAAACTAGAGATACGCATTTCCATGTCAAGGTTGTGGTTTAGAGAAGCTGAGACTGTCTCGGATGGAGCGGTATCTCGGAATTGAACACTGCCTATTCCATATATAGGCCCTCTTTTAGTCTAACCACACTATGTAAGGAAGAAAAGAAGTGATCATCAACAAACAAACAAAAGTAAACAAAGACAAATCTAAACAATAAAATCAGTACAAAGCAAACAAGGTAAGAAAAGGAATAGAGATAACAAATTTACAATAAAACATCAAGCTACAAAGAAGCTGTACATTAACCACATTTGCAAGAAGCTATTGACAGTATAATCGGTACCAAACAAACAAGTTAAGGTAAGACTAGAGATAACAGATTCACAATAAAACATCAAAGCTACAAATAAGAAGTACACTTGCCATGTTGTTCGGATGAATTTGTGGACAGATGGGTCTACACCAAACCTAACATAAGAAAAAGTAAAATCAAATACACAGAAGACTACAATTATCATAACATACAAACACAATTATATATTGAGATGTGGCTGAGATATATGAAGATACAGACACAAACATACCATAAAGCTCCATTGATTTTATATGGATGGAGATGTGGCTGGGATTCTCTTGTGGGAGCATTCAGTAAACATCAAGGGTTGCACGGGAGTAGTTGTTTGAATGAGAAGACGCAGGGTTATACTACCAGAAGCTCTTGGTGGCCTACTACCAGTAGCTCCTGGTGGCATTCTCTGTTGCAAGTCTGGGAACATAAGAGAAAAATGTGAATCCATGTAAGAAAAAAGAGACCAAAATAAACTAACAAAGGAGACAATACTTTAACATAGATTTTAATAAACATGGTGCAGCACCAGTCGAATTTACTGTATAACTACAAATTGTTCAAAGTAAGATTGAAATTGTAATTTTTTGAAGGATAATCTCAATTAAACTTCCATCCAGAAACAGGAAGATAATGAATCAGCAACCATGAAATGAACTTCTAGCAGGGAAGGACTCATAACCAAAAACAAATCTAAAACTATTAAAAGTCATGAGGATCCAACAAAAAAGCAATCAAAGCAAAGCGTAATTCAACTGTTGCAATCAATAGCTATCCCTGTAAAACGACTGAGCAACAACACATGACCCCAAATTCAACTATCGCAATGCAATTTCAATAATAGGATACCAAAATTAACACTCAACAGTAACAATGAGAAGGATGCGTACGGGGGAAGAAGAAGAGAGGAGAGCAGTGCCCAATTCGAAAACCCTGGACGAAAAAATTGAGAAAAGAGTAAAGCGAATCCGAAGAAGGATTTATAGAGTTTCGTAAATTGGGGAAAAAGGGGAGATTTTGATTTTGATTTTAATTAACACAATAGTCTCCACTACTAAGCAAAGAGAGAATCAGAAGATTGGAAAAAGAGAGAAAGAGATAGAGACATGTCGAGGAAGAGAAGCGTTGACGCAAATCTTACCCGATTCATCCCAATCGTAGGGTCTAGAGCGACGGTGAGTTGAGTCTTGGCCAGAGAGAGGCATGGTTTCAGTGGGAGAGACGGAATGACTAAGTGGGAGAGATCGATTTTTTGAAGTGGAAGAGATCGATAAGTTGAGGTGGGAGATATCGATACTTAGGGTTTTCTCTGATTGTGGGTGTGAGGAGAGGAAGAAAAACTATCTAAGTATAAAAACGCCTCTTCCTTTTCTTGTTTTTGGTAAATTTTTTTATTAAAACCGGGAAATAAAAACCGGGAAACCAAATAAAGTGAGGGAAATCAAATTAAGAAGTGTGGGAACTTAATTTTTTGGCTAGCAAAGAAAATCAAGTGGATCAATAAGCCACGGAATAGCTACTTACTAAGTTCGTAGCTAGCGAGTACCCACGTTTAGCCACGATATATGGTGTGACTATACCCAGCCACTATAAGGGCGTGGCTATACCGTGGCAAACGGTAGCCACGGATTCGTTCGTGACAAGTTCGTGGCTATATAGGTAAAAAAGCCACGCTTTTCCTTGTGTAGCTCTACCATAGCTTAATTTTAATTTAGCCACGGCAGACCGTGGCCAGGACGTATCTATACGAAATATTTCTACTAGTGTAAAGGAGGTTGGTACGATGAATTGCAACCATTGCTATGGGCTTACCGGACAACACCACGACGAGCTACTGGAGAAACTCCTTTTTCTCTTGTGTATGGCATGGAAGCAGTTGTACCATCCGAGAACGAGGTGTCGGGACTACGTCGGAATGAACTACTTCGTAACAAAGTAATGAATACTCAAAATCTTGAAGATACGTTGGATACAATTGAAGAACGACGAGATTGCGCACTGATTCGTTTATAGAATTACCAGCAAACTGCAGCTCGATATTATAACTCTAAAGTGAAAAATCGGCCTTTAAAAGTTGGAGAATTCGTCCTTCGTCGCGTTTTTGAAAACAAAAAAGAAGATGGAGCAGGAAAGCTCGGAATTAACTGGAAGGGACCTTACGAGGTCTCCGAGGTGGTTCGGAATGGTGTGTATCGACTAAAGGAGCAGGATGGAACGGACGTTCCACGTCCATGGAACATCCTAGATTTAAAAAAGTTTTATGCTTAATTTTTCACTTTTTGTACAATGAACTACGGTTTGGCTTGATCCCTGAAAAGGGTACGTAGGCAGCTCGGATGAGTTCAGCTATTTTATTAAATAAAATCCATCAAATCCTCTTTATTTCATTTTCAAAAAAAAAAAGGGTGGCGGGGAAAGGGGTTACACCACCTCCTTCGATTACAAGGAATTTCAAAAGAAGAACAAAACGCGAAGCAAAACAAAGGAACTACAACTGAGGATTTGGTTTATATGAATTTAGTCTTCTCTTTCGAACACTTTGACTCTTGACTTGCGAGGTCAATTATTACCCGAAGACCGGCAGGTATCCCACCAAAGAACTGATCGAAACCGAGATCAAGCCAGTGTTCGGGATGGGCCTCAAGAATACATAGATCCTTCGAGATCTCAAGCATCCTTTTTTCCAATTGGAACACCTTTCTTTGGAGAAACTCGTTTTCACTTCTAAGACCCTTGTACTTGTTCACAAGCTGCAAATTGATAATAGTCAGTTATCTTCTTTATGCACAAACAAACTGTTGCGATTAAGAGGAAACAAACCTTCTCAAGGTAACCATGCGCAGAAATGTAATGGCCGGGGAAAAGTTGCTCGAGCATGCCACGAGGAATCTACATGCCGGTACCAATACCAAGACGACATTCACCCGCCCCTGGGTTGGAACAGAAAATTTCTTCGTGAAAGGAAGTCTCAACATCCTTGGCCCGAGGACCTGAACGCTTGTTTCCAGAACGTTTAGATCTACAACGTTTGGAATTTGACCTCTTACCCATTTTGCTTAATGAAAAGAGACTGCACCATAAGATCTATTTAACTTTTTCAGATATCGTAGGAAAACCAATTTCCTTAGTTACGGAGCAAATCACGATTATCAGGAGTAAATGCAATAAAAATCAATATGCAGTAAAGGAAATAGGGAGAGCAATCCGATCAATAAAATATGGAAACCAAATCTTCGGATCCTCGAAAGGGTCCATTGTTTGAAAAGGAAATTGGCCTTGGGCCCATTAACAACATAAGTTTTAAAAGAAAAAAAAAAGGCCTCGGGACCAAGGTTGGATCACAAAGAGAGATCAGAAGGGAGGCCCATCAGTCGGACGCTTGTCAGCTCGCCTGACTTCAGAAGATGAGGGACCCTCCTCAATAGTACTAAGACCAGGAGCATCGCGTCTGCGCCTATTAACGGCAATGTTCCGACGAACTTGCGGTGGATGATCAATAGAGATGTCGCGAGCAGCACTGGTAGGGGCAGTCCTAGCCAACAGGGCGGCCTTGGCACGTTTCCGGTGAACCTCGTAAGCTTTCTCTCCACCCCTCATCCACTCTCAGAAAACGTCCAGAATGGGCATTATGGAGTCAAAATTCTGACATTCCCAATTGATTGGGTCTGTTTCTAGCCTTCTGATCCTTCTTTCGTAATCCAGAATCTTAGCCTGTAACTTCTTCTTCTCAGTTACCAGACGCGAGCGTTTGGCAATAAGACGGTGATGATTTTCAACAATCTAAGCAAAAAACAGGGTTTAGGGTTCAATACTCGGGATCAACATCTAGACATTCCGGAAATCCTAGAAGAACCTAAACCTAGAGTTCAACTATGAAGTGTTACTAAGCGAGAAGTGAGGAAAGAAAAAGAATAAACCTCAGCCATATAGTCTTGAATCTGAGACCACTCGTAGACGCAATCGGGAATCTCCATATCGGGATATTGAACGCCCAGAGGAATGAACTTACCATCTGCATCTCTGTTTCTGGTCGAAAGACGAGAAAAAGGGAGACGGCCTTGGACGGGCGCCCTAGTACCTTCACGAGGAGCCGAAACAGCGCTGTCGTCGCTGGAGGAAGAAGAAAACATGATCACCGAGAATGAAATATGTGCAGAGAGAAAGAGGAAGAAAGACATATGGAGAATCTAAAGGGTTTTGTATCTTTTCCTCCTTAATATAAAGAAGAAATCATGACATCACGTTTCTCGGTTAAGGCAGTAAGAGAGTGTAATAAAGAGGGCAATTAAGCCACTCTACCTAAAGACCTAGAGGGTCTAGGGAAACTCAAGCGTCAAATCAATTTTGAAATCAAAATTTAATGACAACAGATGGGCTTATCCGGGATATAGGCCAGGCCCAAAAGAATGTGGTCTCGCATGATAGTGAAATAAGAAAACACAAGTTCAAACCCAAGAGAATTTCTTAATTCCGAGCTCCGAGCTCACTGAGCTCGGAACCTGAATTCGAAAACTCAAAAAATCTCAGTATAAGAATTATACCTTGAAATAGTTATCTAACAAACGACAGAAGGTCAAAAAAGATGGATACATGTCCACTTTTTAATAAAGACCGATGGGCCTGATCAACCCTAACATTTTCAACAAACAACATAAAACCTTTGAATCGAATAGAAAGGCTTTGCAAACCTAAAAATTCGAATTAAATCCAAGGTTTAAAAGCCTCCTCAGGCAAAATGAAACATTAAGTCATCAAAGCCCCCATGGGCACCAAAATAACAAAAACAAGTCTTAAAAATAAAGGGAAATTTCCCTGGAAACGCGGATACAACCGCAAGATTAACGAACTTCAGGAGTTGAATCTCCTAATTCCGAACTGACAACTTCAATAGGATTCACTTCGGAGGTCGATGGCGGAACTTCTGAACTGGCACGTTGAATGCTTGTCTCAGGAACAGAGGGAGTTCGGAGCTCGGACACCTGTTTATTTCCGAGCAAGTAAAAGTTAGAACCAAAATGATAGATAAAAGAAGGAATTATAAAATTCACCTCTAGGGTAACTGGAACCGAAGCAGATGAAGGGTTGATTCTCTCCGAAGATCCAAAACCTCCTTCCATAAGGTTCTCGTCACAAGCCAAGGACAGACCAGTTTCATCAATAGGAGGAGAGTCAGCAAAGTATTCAGCGTATTTCTGAAGATCAAAATCAGCTGGAGGGAGAGAAGAAAGTCTCTCATTAGTTTCCTTCAGCATCTTGTCTAGGGCATCGAGCTCATCACCAGGAGAGACCTTGCCTTCAACAATCTGAACAAGAAGCAGCTTGTTGCTATTGATTTCCACCAAGTCAGCTTCAGCTCTTTTCCTCGCCTTAACGCAACGGAAATACTCAGAAATGTCATCGAAAAGTATTTGACCTCGGGGTTTTCACCGTCTTCCGAGCTGAGTGTGCGGACACTCTCAAATCATGTTCGCGAAGTTTAACTAAGGCTTCATTCTTTAATTCTTGCTCTTTGTGTTTAGCCTTAAGGTTATGGAGTTCAATGCCCATGACCTCACACGACTCTTTAGAAGAAGAAGCACTTGCAGCAAAGAATCGAATCCTCTGTTCTTGAGCCTTTCCGAGCTCCTCAGCCTTCTCAAGTTCTTTTTTAAGAACATCAGCCGAACTAGCGCGAGCTTCTGACTGAATCAGCGCCTCCTTAAGGTCTTTCCCTGATTGCTCCAAAGTTGCAATCCTACTCTGCAGGGACTCACTACCAGCAATGTTGGGAATAACCTGTGATTCGTAACAGCTGACCATGCTAGTAACGAAGCCGGCACACTAAAAGAAATTTTCGGGAGATTGAAACTTAGCATCCTTGAGATTGTACGAAACTCTAAAAAAAATGAAACTAAACTTGAGATGCGTGAAGTGCATAGTTGGAGTAAAGGTCACGAATTTTAGGCCTCCAGCGCTGAAGTTGAGGGATAGGATCACCCGCTTGAGTTCCGAGATGTTTAAAAACATTTGCAGCACGATCGCGAGCTAAACAGAAGAATCTTTGTTATATTTCAACGAGGAAAAACAGACAAAAAGGGCTCAATAAGGATACCTGTAAAAGCAGGATTAGGAGTGGGGCCACGACGGGACGGCTTACTGGACCTTGAGCCTTGAGAACGAGAGTCCTTATCCACACGGGGCCTTACCTCTAAGGTAGGGGCTGTTGGACTGTTAGAATCAACCCGAAGTGAATCGTTGGAAACATGGCAATCATCTCAGGTGGAAAGGACACCTCATGATGAGTTGCCAGAGTAACTTCATTGGAGCCGACCTGGCCCGAACCACCAGAGGATTGAGAGATCGGAGTAGGCGGGGGAGGCATCTCGGGGCGAGTTCTTTTCGAACGCTGAGAGGAACTCGCTGTTGGGTCAACCGCTGAGTCCGAAGTCCGTTTCCTCGAAGTCCTCTTTGGAAGAGAAGCAAGAGTGGCATCGAAGTCATCTCCCGCAGGAGCAGCGGGGACCTGGAGGAGGAGATGGGGGGACGACTAAAAACCCTGAGAGCTTCAGGAGAACCATCGTTAACAAGGATAGCATTACGATGGACCTCAACGCTAGGTGAAGCCCTCTTTTCTTTACTAATAGTGGCAACAGCGTTCAGCATATCCATCTCCTTGCCCCTTCGCTCACGAAGACTCAACTCACTCCAATCTTCGTCAAAAGTACTTTTAATTTTTCGGCCAAGACGGCGCCTCATCATGTCCAAACCCCGATGAATCCTTTGGATAGTAAAAGAGTTCCAGTGAATACGCTGCTCTGAAGCAGTCTTAAAAAAGTTGAAGAAAACCTTGATAAAATTCAGGTCCTTTTAATTTATTGTCCGCTGAAAACAAAGTAATATCGAACTCATCAATCCGGAGGGATAGAGTATACTAGTTAAGCAAATAAGAAGAGGTAGAAAAGGAACAGTTTCCTTACCTGGTCCGGACAGAAATTTTGTCTTGAAGATTTTGCTGAAACTTCCGGCAGAGGACTCGTCAATCTTGAACAAGAACCAGTATCTTCTCCAGTTTTCATCTTTAAGAGGAAAACCGTCGAATAATGCTCTATCTGTGCGAGGGTGGAGCGTGATAAGTATCGCTCCCGCGAGCGATGCGAACGCTTAATAACTCAGCAAGTTCATCAAGACCAATGGCGAAGTTCGTCTCCATAGCCACAGTTATCGCGCACAGGATATTACGAATTAAATTCGGAGTACATTGCGGGAAAGCAATACCAAGAGCATCCAAGTACAAAAGCAGTAACTCGGGAATAGGAAAGGGCAAACCACAACCTTTAAAATAAACTTCGTAAGCACAACAATATCCGGGGCGCACGGACTCCGGAGACTCATTCGGTTCCGGAAGAACAAGTTCCACATCTTCCGGAATATGGCAAAGGCGCCAGAGCAAGTCGAGCGATTCCTCGGAAGAGAGGGTTGACCAATACGGACCGAATTTGTTCCCCGCTTGCGTACATTCAGTGGCACATGGGTTAGCCATGTTGTCTCCACCGCGATTTGATATGTCTATATTTTACATGTTTTAAGCACTGATTTCTCACCACTTTAGCATTGATTCATCCCCTGTTCATACCATTTTTAGTCATTTGTGGTCATTTTGCATGATTAGTAGGTTATTGCATGAGCACTGCATACATTCTTGCATTTGGAGTTGTTTAGGTACAAAAAGGAGCTGATTGGTGAAAAGAGGACCCTGCATCGAGCACCACCATCGAGCAGTTGATCGATCCCAAGCAAAAAGGTCCAAGCTTTGAAAAACACAAGGCATCGACCAAACTGATCGAGCAGACTGATCGATGCCAAGGAAGAAAGGTGCAAGCTTTGAAGATCACAAGGCCATCGACCACCCTGATCGACCAAAGTGATCGATGCCCAGCCTAGCTGCCTTTGACTTTTGATTTTTAGAATTAGGGTTTTTGACTTTGCCTAAAGTAGTATAAATACAGCTGTTGTGCTGAGACAATTATCTAGATATTATCTTATCCTTACTTTTCTCTTATCCCTAATCTCTCTCTTTTCTCTCTAGAACTCTATAAACCAGACACTTTGTGATCCAGATCTCTCTGAATCCATTTTGATTTTGCACTTTCTACATTCACAGTTCTCTTAATCTCATCTTTATCTTTATGATTATGCAATTTATTTTATTTTTTGGGGTTTATGCATTTTATGATGATTTGTGAGTAGTCTGCTTAGGGTTCTTGAGGATGGGTTAGGAAAGTGATGAATCCTTGATCTTCTAGGGTGTTTAAGCTTAGATCTGTTTAGATCCCTTCTGGGTGAGTGTTTTTAATGCTAATTTCTTTCTGAGAAGTTGAAATTAGACCCTAGGTATTTCCTGCCGAGAGGTGTTTGTTGAAATGCTTGAACCAACTTTTTCTAGAGATTTACATGTCTAACCCAAGAGATTGGTTGCTTAGAGTGTTTATTGGCTTTGATTGATTGATTATTAATGCCTGCTATGTTATGCTTCTCTAGAGAGATCTAGGTTTGGAGGTAGCATAGTTTAGAGGGGTCTCTGTCACGAGAGTGGATTGACCTATATTCGAATCTTTCGTCAAGGGATTAGCTCTGTATGAGTTGTTGTTAGACACTTTAGTTGATTTAGGAGGATTCACTGACCAATTATTCCCATTCTCATGAACTCTATTTCGTTATCTGATTGTATTTGCTCTGATCGATTGCTCCTGTTCTGCTTCTGCTAGTTCTCTGTTAGTTCTTATTTTTGTTTTCTCTTTTGCTCATTTAGGTTGCTAGATACCCAATTGTTTCTGTTTGGCTTGGATTAAGTGAAATGATTGTATCCTGATTGGTCAATAGCTCACTCAATATGGATTGATACCTTTGTGCTGCAATGATTGCATAAGGGAATTGAAACAAACCCTTGTTGCCTCTCTGCTTGCCATCTTTCTGTGATTAAAAACCTTGTTTCAATTTGGCGCCGTTGCCGGGATCGAACCCGGGTCACCCGCGTGACAGGCGGGGAATACTTACCACTATACTAGAAAAGCTAAGGGATCCAGGAGCCTTCACTTTACCATGCTCGCTAGGCCAGTTTTCTTTTGACAACTGCTTGTGTGATCTGGGAGCCTCAACTAGCCTGATGCCACTGTCTTTAGCTAAAGGTTAGGATTCACTAAGTTTGGACCTTGCAATCTTGCCATGATCTTGGCTGATAGGTCAGTAAGATATGCTAATGGAGTTTTGGAGGACATGCCAGTGTAAAGTGGGAAATGTGGAGATCCCCACTGATTTTGTTGTGCTTGAGATGGATGAAGGACCCAGAGACCCCCTACTTTTGGGAAGACCATTTTTAGCAACAGCTGGAGCAATCATAGACTGCAAGAAAGGTCAGATAGAGTTGAATCTGGGCAAAGATCTCAAGATGAGTTTTAACATTAATAATGTCATGAAGAAACCCACCATAGAAGGCCAGCTGTTTTGGATAGAGAGAATGGATGAATTGGCAGACGAGCTTCTAGAAGAACTCAACGAACAGGACCATCTCCAAAGTGCTCTAACAAAAAACAGCGAGGAAGGATATTTGCACCCAGAGACTGAGGTTTATCAGAGGATTTTGGACTCTCACAAAGAAGAAGATGAGCCAGTGGACTTTGAGAACTTAATGCAGTCGACAGTCGAGGTCAAAGCAGTAGAAAGCGTTGCGCAGAAAATGGGACTCAAGAGCAAGATCGACCACAGCATCGACCAAACAGGTCGATGCAGGCACCTCCGCGTCAGACGACTGTCCGAACGAAGAGCTCCCAAGCGGAACTGAAGCCTCTACCAAAGGCTAAGTATGCTTTCTTAGGTCCTAACTCTACATACCCTGTGATAGTTAATGATGAGCTCAATAGTGATGAATTGCATTTGTTGCTAACTGAACTCAGGAAATTTAGAAAGGCTATAGGGT
>CM022179.2:13417728-13619459 GCA_011420285.2 Erysimum cheiranthoides | reverse complement strand
AACCATAGGGTTTCGACATGCTATTCTTGAGCCTCCTTAGAGATCCAGACAGCAGCCTAAGAAGAAGATCTGAAGTCTTGAGGAGCCTCCTTGGACGTCTCTTCAAGCATCGTTCCTATTCTCTTTGTCTTTAGTTTCTTTCGCTTTTACTTCGTTGTTTAGGAGAAGATCTAGTTTCTTTAAACTTGTTGTTTTGAGATCAGATCTGAACCTTCTTTGTCTTTGTCTTTTCGTTATTAGTTTTATAGATCTGTTTAATATCTTTATTGCTTTGATGTTTCGACTCGCCATGAGCGAGTAGTCACCCTGTTGGGTTTGATGGGGTGATTCGAAAGGGTTTTCATAGGATCGTCGATTGCTTAGTTTATTAGATCTAGATCTTTAGATCTGTAGGGTTTATTCTGTGACTCTATCTTCTAGTTTATATTTAATTGCGTATTGAAGCGGATAGGCCCATCCGTGGACAAGCGACTATTTTAGATAGCTTTTATTTCACAAAACCTTTAGGAGTTGTTGGACCCAGCTAGGAAGACTGACCGAGCTAGTCTCTATGTGTATTAAGGCACATGGGTTAGTGTTAACGTCTAGGACATATCGAACTTATTCTTTAAGCTAACTTCATGCCTCCCAAAAGAGGGTGACGAGGACACTGTCGGGTCTATGGAGTTTAGGAGCCTGTAAGCGAACGTAGGAGGGCTCAATTTAGTGTTCGAGTTAGTGAGTCAAATAAACCAAGTAATAGATCAATACCTAGCAATCCCTGATTTTGTGAAACCCTGTAGATGTTCCCCTAAGAGCCCAACGTCTTTAATATTGATAGTTAAACCCCGTTTAGAAATAGCGTCTAGTTTCTTTGAAGTTCTTTAGTTTCCTTAGTTTATTTATAGCTTCCTTAGTTAGCAGTCTTAGTTTTAGTTAGCTTTTCCTTCTAGTTTAGTTTAGTTAGTCTAGTTTTAGCTTAGCTTAGAATTAGGACAACCCTAAGAGTGACACTTAGGAAACCACAAAAATCCCCTCTTTATTTAGTCTTAGCATATCCTTTGTCCTTAGGAATTCGTTGCGCATTCTTAGTCTCTGTGGGATCGACCCTTAAATACTACACGCGATTAGCTGTGCACTTGCAGCTTAGTGGTGTGTTTTATTGAGGTTTAAAAGCCTAGGTTCTCTTAGGTGAAACCTGATTGATCGTCTACTCCGACACTTCTAGGTGAAACCTCCTAGGTTCTCTTAGGTGAAACCTCCTAGGTTCTCTTAGGTGAAACCTCCTAGGTTCTCTTAGGTGAAACCTCCTAGGTTCTCTTAGATAAAGAAGTCCAACGGTTAAAAGGCCGAACTACGGCATTGAATAGGTTCATCTCACGATCTACCGATAAGTGTCTTCCTTTTTATCAATTGTTGAAAGGGAACAAACAGTTTATCTGGGATGACAAATGCGAGGAAGCTTTTTCTCAACTGAAAGAATATTTGACAACACCGCCTGTACTATCCAAACCTGAGTCCGAGGAAAAGTTATATTTATACGTCTCAGCGTCAAGTCATTCAGTCAGCGGCGTTCTAGTCCGAGATGATCGTGGCGAACAGAAGCCGATTTACTATGTTAGTAAAACTCTTCTCGATGCAGAAACACGGTATTCAATGATGGAAAAGTTAGCACTAGCAGTTGTAATATCAGCTCGCAAGTTGCGACCATACTTTCAGTCATATCCAGTCAAGGTGTTAACCTCCCACCCATTACAAACTATTCTACATAGTCCTGGACAGTCGGGAAGACTTGTCAAGTGGGCTGTAGAGTTAAGTGAGTACGATATCGAGTACAAAGGATGGACCAGTGCGAAAGCACAGGTTTTTGCAGATTTCCTAACTGAGTTACCAACCTCGGACTCAATTGATGAGCCGGGTATGGGAAGCATGTGGAGGCTCCACGTTGATGGGTCTTCATCTAAACATGGTTCAGGAATTGGCATCAGTCTTGTTGCACCCGGAAAGGAGGTGATAGAGCAAGCTTTTCGACTTCTTTTTCCAGCATCGAACAACAAAGCAGAGTATGAGGCTTTAATAGCCGGAATGCGTCTTGCAACGAGTATAAACATGGAGGAACTCACGGTCTACTGCGATTCACAGCTCGTAGTCAATCAGTTTAATGGAGATTATGAAGCTAAGGATCAGCGAATGGAGGCTTACCTCCATTTTGTCAAGAATTTAGCTGCAAACTTTAAACATTTCGAACTCATTCGAATCCCCCAAAGTGAAAACACTTCGGCTGATGCGTTAGCGGCCTTAGCTTCCACTGCGGATCCAGATCTCAAAAGGATCATTCCGGTAGAAAGTATTATGTCTCCGAGCATTTCAATCCAAGACCAAGTAGCGGTTGTTACAAGATCAAAGTTCATGGCAAATCCGAATAGCCAAACAGAGTCACTCCCGAACAAAAGAGTTCGGAAGACTCCTATGCAACGAACGTCTGTAAAAAAAGCCTTCCGAAGAATCTGAATCGTACGAGGTAAATGAAGAAGTAATAGAAACTGGAGCAACTGAAGTCGATACTTCGAATTTAGCACCAGAGCCAAAACAACAACCTCAGACGGGGCAATTTGATACATCATCATCCGAAGTCTGGGGAAGTGATTGGAGAATTCCGATCAAAAGGTATATCGAGCTCGGTGAACTTCCAGAGGGCAAATGGAAAGCTCGAAATCTGCGCATACAAAGTGCAAAATATTGTTTGATACAGGGGGTACTTTATAGACGCGGTCTAAGTGACCCATACTTGTTGTGTATTCGTGGAGAAGAAACGTATGTTGTTGATGGGGTCGGAATAGACCTCACTAGTTTCACCTAAACGAATCTAGGCTTTTAACCTTAGGTGAAAACAATTGATTGGGTTGCAAGTGCACAACCTATCACTTGTAGTACTTAAGGGTTGATCCACAGGGACTATGAGTGCACGACAAGCTAGGGGAAGAGGATAGGCTAAGACAAAAATAATAAAAGGGGGTTTACTACCTAGAACTAAACTAAAACTAAACTAAAACTAAACTAACTAAACCTAGAACTAAAGGCGCTGGGCTCTTAGGGAATCGTCTCTAGGGTTTCACAAGGTCAGGGTTTGCTAGGTATTGATCGGTTTATTTGACTCACTAACTCGAACACTAAATTGAACCTTCCTACGTTCGCTTACAGGCTCCTAAACTCCATAGACCCGACAGTGTCCTGGTCACCCTCTTTTGGGAGGCATGAAGTCAGCTTAAAGATTAAGTTCGATATGTCCTAGAAGTTAACACTAGCCCATGTACCTTAGTACATACAGATACTAGCTCGTTTAGTCTTCCTAGCTGGGTCCAATAACTCCTAAAGGTTTTGTCAAATAAAAGCTACCTAAGATATCGCTTCTTTTCGTTACCTACTTCGATGCGCGTTGATAATAAACTAGAAGATAAAGTCACATAATAAACCCTACAGATCTAAAGATCTAGATCTAATAACCTAAGCAATCGATTACCCATTAAAAACCCCTTTGAATCACCCCATCAAACCCAACAAAGAAACTACTCCTAAACAAAACATCAAAGCAATTAAAGTATAAAGCGAATCTATAAAACGAACGACTATATTAAGATAAAGCAAAGAAGGTTCAGAAGTTCTCTCTCGATAACAAGTAAAGAGATCAAAACAACTTCTCCTAAACAAAGTAAAAGCTAAGAAACGAAAAGATAAAGGAAGGATAAAGAAGTCTCAGAGAAGTTAACGAAGAGAGATGCTTAGTGAGACATCCAGAGGAAGCTCTCCAAGTCTTCTTGCTGCTTCTCCAAGGTGGTTGGTCGCAAATCTAAGGAGACACCATGATGGCACCAAAATGAGCACGCCAAAGGTGGCTCCTAAAGAGCACACCGGCCTCCCTTCTCCTCCTCTCAGCCTCTTCTCTATTGCTTGCCAAAACCCTAAGCTTAGATGTGTATTTATAGTCCTAGGTGCTCAAAATTAGGGTTAGGGCGTATCCTTCCTCGAGATCTTATTGGGCCAAACGAACCGGACTTTATGTTGCACTTCTTGGGCTTTGAGGCGGGTAGAAACATGTCTTGGCCGCACACACGGGCGCCTCCCATCGTGCGGTGGTAAGGCACTTGGCCGCACGGCCACGGCTTGGCCGTGCGGCTGGACATGTCTGTCTTCAAACGATCATAACTTCTGATTGACAACTCGGATTTGGGCGATTCCACTTGGAAGTGAATCTTGACTCTTTAAGCTTTCCAATGATACCAAAATCTTCCAATTTTATTCACGAGAAGGTCTTCAACGAATGCCAAACTTCTGATGGTCTGAAACTGTCCTACAAGTCCTTTTGCTCCCTTTTGGTCCCTTTTTCCCTAAAACCTGTAAAACCTCTTCGTTCTTGCAAATACTAAGTTATTGGCCTATTTGCAGTAGAAATGCATCTAAACCATTCTAAACACTATCAGAAAACATAGTAAAAATGGGCGAAAAACCCATGTTATCAACTCCCCCAGACTTAAACTTTGCTTGTCCTCAAGCAAACAAGAAAGTAAAGCCATGGAAGAGAGGTTTGAAAACGCGGGAACTAATCTCCTATCATCAGAGACCGTGGGCTAAACGATGTCCTGAGGATTCCTAATAACAAAAACTCAAGTTAGAACATTCTCACCATAGTCCCACAACTTTCTCGACTCTGATTCGTCGACTCCATACCTACAAAAGAACTCAGACTTCACGTCAATCAACTCTCTACATTCATTAAAATTGGCGTGGCTCTCCCATTCAAAGGATATCATTCAGGGTAGACGGCGCTTGGTATTGGGAGGCATTTAGTGTTTAGGGGTGGAGTTAAGAGTGTTTAGGGTTACCGGTCAATCGCGAAAATGCAAGATATTATGCAAAACCGCAAGAGAGAATGGACCAGTTGATGTCCACGGTTTTCAACCCTTCTTCACTCGACTCTTCTTCTTCCTTCTGTGGGTCTCTACCGCTCGTCTTTCTTTTAAATGGTTCCTCTGCACTCCTATTGGTCTTTTCTTCGTGCTCTTGAGACTTCACTAGTACCCGTTCCCTTTCTTTTTGTTTTTTTTTTTGTTTTTTTTGTTTTTTTTTTTTTTTTTTTTAGAATAGGCTTCCATGAATTCCAAAGTATGCACGGTTGTAGCCGCACATCCCTTGGCTCACTTCCACAGCTTCCGTAAAGTCCAAAGTGTGCACGGTTGTAGCCGCGACACCCCTTGGCTCACTTCTGCGTTCTTTATCCTTTCTCTTTTTTTTTTCTTTTCGAATAGGGGAAGAGGTCTACTAGTCTCAAGAGTTCACGTATAGTACCTTAAGATTATTGATCCAACATGTTGCTTTATGTTCTCTACCTCAGCTCTATGCATCGACTCCGGATTTCTAGTTATTCGCTTTCTTCTTGATTGAAAATCGCGTCGTTCCTCTCTCTCCGGCGTTTTTGCTAGAACAGGAAAGAAAAGAGATTGCATGAGGTCTGAAATGAGGTTAAGGTTAAGGGTGGGAACCACTAAAAATGAGTGGTCATTCAGGATCATCGAAAAAGATTGGCAAAAAGATGGTGTGATGTCCTTAATGTATCCGCTCGTTTCCCTGATCTAACACCTGGAATGAGAGAGAATTGAAGTCAGGTTAAAGTCCAAATAAAATAGAGTTAATGTCAGTTCCATTTGAATCTCCGTAAGATAGAGTTTTCGGGGAGCGATCTGGCTGTGATGTTCTGGGTATAGTCCGCTCTAAATGAATCCTGCAAAAGTTGTCGCTCAAAAGATGATTTAGAACACTTTAATGGTCGTAATCAAATTCAAAGAAAATGATTACTCATCATTTGATAAGGTCCTAATTCCCTACTAATTTTGAAAAATTCAGTATTGATGTAAAAAAATGGAAAATTTCGCAAGTCAACAAAAAGAAAGTAGCACATTAGTAAAGGATGGAACATCCTTCCCCCCAAACTTAAATCGAATCGTCCTCGGTGAGGAAAGATGATATTAAGTATATGGAAATGAAAGATTAAAGTTTTAGAACAATGTCACCTTGCGTGGTAGAGATGGAATGATGGATAGGTTGGTATCTCCCTCAGACTTGAATTGTTGCCAATTCGTATCTAGTGGTGATGGTGGTAGATGGACACAAGGTTAATTGAACTTCTTCTTCTCTTCTCCTTACTTGCTTGTAATCGAATGAACTTTTTAGGGTTCATCGAATTCTCCGTATAATCTCCTTTTGTATTTTCTTGTTACAAAACCTAAAACCATCAATAATGAATTAGAAAACTAAAACCAAAAACAAAATCCTAAGATAGATAGATATAGGTATATAAATGAAGTGGTATGGTAGTGAACGCGTGAGATGCGTTTGGAAGTGACGCGGGACGAGACGGTGTGAAGAACATGGCCGGGACGGATGGTTGGGCTGTCGCGGGTTGGAGATCCGATCGTGAGGTGGCTTGGGACCGCGGGTTGTGACCCGTGCAAGCGGTCGTTTGGCCCGATCGTTGTTCCCGGACTGGCCCGTCTGTATGTAGCTCGGATCGCATGCCTGGCCCCCGACCGTGCGGTCGATGGCCTCTCCGCCGCGGACTGAAGACTCGGCTATGCGGCATGGGACTGGGACGCCAGATCTTAGAGACCCTGCCGTGTGGCGACTTTATTTCCCTGCTGCATTGGTGCTTTAGTCAATAGTCCTCGTTGTTGCGGTTCCAAACAAGTTTCCTTCTTCCTTCTCTCTTTTGTTCCCTAAATTAGAAACTTGAGGCAAAGACAAGAAACGCATCAAAGCATAAGGCATAAACAAAACCAAAAACCAAAAATCAAAAACATAACCTAACGCTGCTTCTTTATAGTCATTAGCTGGACAATATTTCCTCCTGGAATGGGGATCCAATGATTTGAAGGCTTTGTGGATCAGCTGTTGGAGAAGAACGAATTGGTCGGGTCGGATTGGTAATTTCTCGGTCCGTCTGTACCGTCTTCTTGTTCCTTCGATATCTTCCTGCTCAGAACTCGAAATTAAGCTCTGAGACCTGTTCTGCAAACTAGAGAGTTAGATCTTTCCAATGATGTATGCCTCATCAATTAGTTCCTTGTGCTTCGTTCTCAGAAAAAGTTTGAAGTCGACACAGCTCAGCTTCGTACTCTTCTTCGATGGTCTTGGAAAAACAGTCATGACTTTTGAAGCGCGATGCCGAATCACGTTTCGCTTTTTCCTGAGGCTCCGTATGACTCTCTACTATTTTTCCACCAAATATCAGATTTTTCTAGAATGATCTGAATTTTCTTTTGCTCCTTGAACAGGGACTGGTAAGCTCTGTCTCTAATCTGACCAATGGGCTGCCTCCATTAAGCGCTTTTGTTTTACGTCGTTTAGCTCGACATTGTGGCCTTCTCTAGTGATATGTAGTGTTTTTATCGGTTTTGAGTCTTAGTTTTCATTCTTCTTTTATATCTTTTGTTGAGTCAAAGTGTGTTTTTAGAGTCTTCCTAGTCCTTTTTGAGTCTCTACAGGTTTTAGGTTGCTTTGAAGGGAAATAAGCCACTTTGGGATAAAAACCGACATTTGGAGATGCAGAATTATGGAGAAGCGTCAGATGTCTGGCTACATATGGAAGGGTTTCCACCGATAGATTATTCTCATATTTTGACACAAGATAGCTAAGGACGTTAGCTTTCATTTCCAAGTGGTTTGAAGGAAATCTAACAGTGCATTCAATAGTTACACCCGATTTAGTGAACACAGGTCATTCTGACGAGCAGTTGAAGCAGTAGCAGACCAGAAATCTCCGTGTGAAGCAGACCGATCGGTCCGACCAGTGGACCGATCGGTCCACATCTCCGAAGCCAAAACTCAACTTTTGTCCGAGACCCAACGGACCGATCGGTCCCCCTCTTCTGCGAGACTTTATAATTATTTTCTTATTTTTGCAATTTTCTATTTTTTTTAAGGGATATAAAAACCCCAAAACCTAATTAGCAAGACACGTTCTTTTTCTGAGTTTCATTCTACGCTTTAGACTTTTCTGTAAATGCTTTGGGATTAGAGATTCATCCTCTTTGACAATTTGGAGAAGATTTCTAAACCCTATTTCTCTTTCATTAATCTAATTATGTTTTCCATTACAATCTCTTGTGTTTTCTCTTTTGCTATGTGTGAGTAGTCACCAAATTGGGTTTTAGGGTTCTAAGTAGGAGAGTCAATGATTTAATGGTTTGATTGTCTAAAAGGAATTCTTATGCTTGTTGGTTCTTCAATTCATATGGTCTTAATGCTATAATAGGATTGATCACCTTGTTCTAGATTCTAGGTTTTTCTATGCATCAAAAGTGTTTGATAGAATGCCTGAACGAATATGAATTAAGCTTTGTTTCTCCAACCAACGACAGTTGTAGTTAGAGAACTTAGTGAATTTAGTGAACCCGTTTGATAATGCGAAATTGACTAGGAGATTACAAACGACAGTTTCAGTAATTGAGTAGTCGATTTTAGAGATTAATGCTTTGAAAGAAGGTTAGTCTAATTTTGTGTTCATGTTCTAGAACGGTCCTTTGATTGTCGAATTCCTTGCTTGATCATCCTATTGATTGTTAATTCTCTGAAATTCCCTATTGCCCAATGTCTTTAATTCATAAGTTTAAATCGCTTTAGTTTCTCTGCATTTTTATTCGCAATTCTGAAAACCAAACAATCATTCTGTCGCTTTAGCTAATTACGAGTCTCGCAAATCTTTAGAGTATCATTGGTTCTTGTGGATCGACCTCGCATATACTGCTTAGCGGCTAGTGTATCGAGCATAAATACTCGAGCAATCAAGTTGGCGCCGTTGCCGGGGACCAATTGCGTTACCTAAAGATTTAGGATTAGTTTTTAGTCTATAGCATTTTTATTTACAGTTGCTTACCTTCATTTTCCTATCTTTGGTGTTTTTCAGGTGTATGACCCGTAGCAAAGGCTCAGGAAACCTTTTAGAATATCAACCGGAGATTGGAAAGCTTGAAAGAGGGAACAAGAAAAAAGCAAAAGCAAAAACTGCAGAGATGGCTGCAAACTTACGAGCTGATGGGAGAAATCCCCCTCATGATGTTGAAAACCCAGACGGTGATCAACAAGGAGCGTTTCAGGATCCTCCTCCTGGGAACAATGTACCTCCTGCTGCTGGAGGTGGAGTCGGTGGACCACAGAATCAGAGGCCACCACCTGTGCATCGCACTCTGAGGGATCATGATGCTCCCAATGCTGGAATGTACCGTGGAGGAATCCAACATCCTCCTATCAACAGGAATGATTTTGAGATCAAACCTGGATTGCTGGCTCTTGTGAAGCAGAATCTCTTTCATGGTCTCCCCTCTGAGAATCCTGTGTCCCACTTGGAGTCATTTGAGGAAGTTTGTGGCACTACAAAAATGAATGGAGTGCTTGATGATCCTGTGAAATGCAGACTTTTCTCGTTCACTCTGAGCGACAAAGCTCGCCGCTGGCTGAAATCTTTGGAGCCAGGTTCTATCAGGTCATGGGATGAGTATAAGGCAGCATTCTTGGCAAAATACTTCACCCAGGCAAGGACTACACACTTGAGGCATAAGATTTCAAGTTTCCAGCAAGGTGCCAATGAGTCTTTTTATGAGGCTTGGGACCGGTTCAGAGACTACTACAAGGAATGCCCTCATCATGGTTTTACAACTGCATCACTCCTTAACACTTTCTACAGGGGAGTTGATGACACATACAAGATGGCTTTGAACTCTGCGAGCAATGGAGATTTCATGACTAAGACTGAAGAGGAAGCTCAGATACTTATTGAGAATCTCGCAGCTAGCAACAGCAACCATTGTGTCGACGATGACCGATCATTGAAGGCTAATAAGGGTTCAGAATCAAAGCAAATTGCTGAGTTGACAGCAAAGATAGATCAGTTGATGCGCAGAGATCATAAGGTTGTCAACTACTGTGATGATTCTACTGAGGTTCAGCTCTACTAAGAATTAAGTGGAGATGCTGAGGATCTGCAGGCTGAGTTGAACTACGTCAACGGTCAGGGAAACTACCAGAACAGGGGCTTTAATCCGAACTACAGGAACCACCCTAACCTTTCCTACAGGAGCACTAATGTGGAGAATCCACAAGATCAGGTTTATCTAGCACAGGGAGGAAATCAGGGCCAGGAATTTCAACAGAAGCAGTTCATACAGTATCAGGGCTACAACAAGGTTTTCATTCCCAAAGGAAACCCACTTCCAGCTGGCTTTAATCAGGGAGGTTTCCAGCAGAGACCTCAGTTTAACAACAACTTCCAGGGAAGTTATCAGACACCAGCCCAAGCTCCTGTTACTAACACCACTGCCACATCTTCTGGAGACAGTGAGTTGAAAATGATGATGCAGCAGCTTCTCGAGGGACAGAAGAAGAATGCCAGTGACATCAATGTGAAGGTGGATGGCATTTACCATGATCTCAATGGGAAGTTTACGACATTATCCACACATGTTAAGACTCTTCAGAATCAAGTAGCTCAAATTGCCTCTACTTCGAAGAGACCAGCTGGTTTCCCTCCTGGAAAAACGGATCCCAACTCTAAGGAGCATTGCTATGCAGTAATGATTCAGAGAGAGCCTGAAAAAGCTGATGTGGTCAATCATGAAGAAGATGAGGTTGTTATTGTTGATGCAATTGTAGACGATAAAGTTATAGAAGAGGATGAACCACCATATGTGGAGCCACCACCTTATCTTCCTAAGCTTCCATTTCCAGGCCATCAAAGGGAAATTCAGGGGAAGGAGGAGTATGCGCGCTTCAATGAGATTATGAGACAACTACACATCAGACTTCCTTTCTTGAAGTTAGTCCTCAACATCCCAACCTATAGAACTTATTTGAAAGATATCTTGTCTAACGAGAAGAGCATCGAGGAAGGAGTCATGATAATTTCTAGTGGGAGGGAGTATATTGACTTTATGGAATCTGAGAGACAATGCAGTAAGGTTAAAGTCACTGATAAGGTAGACGTGGTACCAGAGACAAAGATTGTTAGTTTGAGTGCAATGCTATCCATCCTGTCACTATTCCCAAGAAGCTCGATGATCCAGGAAGGTTTGTGTTACCCTGTCAGATTGGAAAATTCAAGTTTGAGAGATGTCTATGTGATTTGGGAGCTAGTGTTAGTTTGATGCCGCTTTCTGTTTTGAAGCGTTTGGGAATCACAAACTTCAAGCCGTCTGGGATCTCATTAGTTCTTGCTGATCGTTCGGTGCGCTTTCCTGTTGGTTTGGTAGAAAATGTGCATGTGAGAGTTGGGAATTTCTACATTCCTACTGATTTTATTGTCTTGGAGCTTGATAAAGAACCACATTATCCTCTCATCCTTGGTAGGCCATTCTTGAACACCGCAGGAGCTGTGATCGATGTAAGGAGAAGCAAGATCAACTTACAAATAGGAGACTATGCTCTAGAGTTTGACATGAGGAAGACGATAGAGAATCCCATGATTGGAGGACAAGCTTTTTCTATTGAAACCATTGATGATCCTGTTGATAAACTTGTGAGCAAAGAGATTGGATGGAGTAAGGTGGAAGAAGACTCTGATGTAGACACTCAGACTCCAACAAAAAAGGTTAAGGCGCAAAAGGGCAAGGCAAAGCTCAAAAGGACCAAAGATGATCCTCATATGACCTTGACACGTGTGATGTGTGTTGGAGATGCCATAGAGTATAAAGTGCAGTGTAAGGGAACCTCCAAGCCTTTCTCCAAAGTTAGAGCTATTCTAACCTCAGAGTTGAAAGAGAAAGGTCAAAAAGCTGTTAAGGGGTTATTGAGTAGGGTTCTTAAGCTGAAGATGCATGGTTGTGGTCCTTGTTTTGGAGCATGTTTCCGTGCTCACATCCACTGATTCATGAGAATACGGTCAAGCTAATGACCTAAAACAAGCGCTTTGTGGGAGGCAACCCACTGGGTACTTCTGCACTATTCTACTTTGTCTTCCTTTTTATTTTTATTTGTGTCGATATTTCTCCTCAGCTTGTTTCTACACCGAGACGGTGTAAGACAAGTCGGGGGGAGTATCAGTCTACTGATCGTTTTTTTTTTCTCTTTTGTTGCTTTGTTTCTATTGAGTCAGTTTGTTTTATCGAGTCAAAACCTTGTTTTATTGAGTCAAAATGCTGTTTGAGAACTATGAGCTTTTCTTAGGGAATTGCACCATGCTTGATTTCATTGCCTTGCTACTGTTTGATCATTGTTGAGTTTGATTTGGAAATGCAGGAAAATCCATAACTTGATCACCTTGTTAGGAAAGTCCCTATCACCTTGAAATTTGGATGAATTGATCTTAACCTTGCTTATTGGAACCTAATCTGGAATTAGTTTATCTCACTTAGGGGCTTGACAATCATGTAATGGATCATACATTCAGAGTTTTCTTTGCATCATTTCTGCCACACTTTGCTAACTCTAAATGGCTAGACTCATTTTTTTTTAGTCTAGTACCACACCCTTCACCTTATCCATTTTTCGAACCACATGCACTTCTCTGTCATCATCATCATGTGCATTCATGTGCAAAAACTACGGAGTATATAGACCGACACAGTTTTCCTTTCACTAGGATAGAGATTTGTAGTTGATTTGGATGTTTTATGTGATGATCTTTGAGCCTGTAATGGTTGAGTGGTTGTGTTGATTGATGTTCTTCCCCTGAGCTTACATGTTTAGTTTTCATGTTGATGCAGTTCTGTAAAGAGAAACCGGTTCCACTCCCCCTCCAAAACAAAAAAAAAAGAAAAAAAAAAAGAGAGAAAAGAAAACATGAATGGGAAAGGAGTAGGAACCGGAATGATTAGCATCTCTATTGCTTGTTGGTATCAAGGGAATGTAATTTTTAGAATAAGGGAATTGATGTTGGTTGTTGGTTGTATCCTAGCGGTAAGGAAGCTGCGTACCTCCCAATTGGTCTATGTCTCACTGTGATTTTGTGTAATGATTTGCATCCGCCTGCTTTGCTGGATAACCCAAAACACTTAAGTCACTGTAAACTGCCTTAATGCCTAGACCATAACGTGTTCGATATCCCCTTTGTGAGAATGCACACAACTGTTAATGAATGTTAAAAGGTTAGGTTCTCTGATTCTGAAAGTTCTTTGTGATTCCGGGATTCAGAGTACTAATAAGTTTGCTACGGTTATGGCGAAGTACAATGGAGTACGGTTTGACTTGGCATTTGTTTTGGTAGTTTGCAGGCAATTGATTAAGAGCATGATCCCAAAAGAATATGTGAGTTCTCTCGTTTTCAAACCTCTCTTCTTGGTTTAGATTTTTGTTTTTCTTGAGGGCAAGCAAAAGCTAAGTCGGGGGGAGTTGTTATGTAGTGTTTTTATCGGTTTTGAGTCTTAGTTTTCATTCTTCTTTTATATCTTTTGTTGAGTCAAAGTGTGTTTTTAGAGTCTTCCTAGTCCTTTTTGAGTCTCTACAGGTTTTAGGTTGCTTTGGAGGGAAATAAGCCACTTTGGGATAAAAACCGACATTTGGAGATGCAGAATTATGGAGAAGCGTCAGATGTCTGGCTACATATCGAAGGGTTTCCACCGATAGATTATCCTCATATTTTGATACACGATAGCTAAGGACGTTAGCTTTAATTTCCAAGTAGTTTGAAGGAAATCTAACGGTGCATTCAATAGTTACACCCGATTTAGTGAACACAGGTCATTCTGATGAGCAGTTGAAGCAGTTGCAGACCAGAAATCTCCGTGTGAAGCAGACCGATCGGTCCACCTCTCCGAAGCCAAAACTCGACTTTTGTCCGAGACCAACGGACCGATCGGTCCCCCTCTTCTGCGAGACTTTATAATTATTTTCTTATTTTTGCAATTTTCTATATATTTTTTAAGGGATATAAAAACCCCAAAATCTAATTAGCAAGACACGTTCTTTTTCTGAGTTTCATTCTACGCTTTAGACTTTTCTGTAAACGCTTTGGGATTAGAGATTCATCCTCTTTGACAATTTGGAGAAGATTTCTAAACCCTATTTCTCTTTCATTAATCTAATTATGTTTTCCATTACAATCTCTTGTATTTTCTCTTTTGCTATGTGTGAGTAGTCACCAAATTGGGTTTTAGGGTTTTCTAAGTAGGAGAGTCAATGATTTAATGGTTTGATTGTCTAAAAGGAATTCTTATGCTTGTTGGTTCTTCAATTCATATGGTCTTAATGCTATAATAGGATTGATCACCTTGTTCTACATTCTAGGGTTTTCTATGCATCAAAAGTGTTCGATAGAATGCCTGAACGAATATGAATTGAGCTTTGTTTCTCCAACCAACGACAGTTGTAGTTAAAGAACTTAGTGAATTTAGTGAACCCGTTTGATAATGCGAAATTGAAAGAAGGTTAGTCTAATTTCGTGTTCATGTTCTAGAACGGTCCTTTGATTGTCGAATTCCTTGCTTGATCAGCCTATTGATTGTTAATTCTCAGAAATTCCCTATTGCCCAATGTCTTTAATTCATAAGTTTAAATCGCTTTAGTTTCTCTGCATTTTTATTCGCAATTCTGAAAACCAAACAATCATTCTGTCGCTTTAGCTAATTACGAGTCTCGCAAATCTTTAGAGTATCATTGGTTCTTGTGGATCGACCTCGCATATACTGCTTAGCGGCTAGTATATCGAGCATAAATACTCAAGCAATCATCTAGGCTCAGCTCGTGGAAGAGCTTGTCTCGGGACAAGTCTTCTCTAGTCCTCTACTCCTTCCTGCTCCTTCGTTAGCTCGATCTCCTCCATGTGGTGAAAGATGTTGTTGAACTTCCGAGGGTTGGTGTCTTCGGCGCAAAAGCACAGCAGGTGGCATCGTAGGCCTATTTGGTTTTGTGGCACGAAAGCTTCTCCTTATAAATCTTTCTTGAGGTGAGATTTGTTGAAATCTTCCCGCTGAAGTGATTGATTAGACGTCTTGAAGCTTCGTCTTTGTTGATCGACCAGAGGTCTCCTGGCCGCATGTCGAGAGCCCGACCATGTGGTGATGGTGGCTTCGACCGCGCCATCGGAGCTCGGTCATGCGGCGGCTTGGCCTTTGGCCGCACCACAAAATCTCATCCATGCGTCCATGGTATTTGATCATGATCCTCCCGAGTGGTCATGTCGCATAATGAGAGCTTGGTATCTGCATATATTTCCTCCTTTATAGAAAAAATTTCGTGAAATTCCCATCATGAAGATGAGACAAGATTCCACTAAATCTTCCAAAGGATTCTTCCAAAAACGTGTTGTGCAAGTTACGTCACTAACTTGCAAGCGACACAAATGTCTATTATTTGGTGCATATGTGGTCCGTAGGGAACAAATACAAGATCCAAACAACAAGCGAGTGGCCAGAAAAAGTAAGCTCGTTCCAACGTCTCATGCTTTGCGAGCATCTGTGTGACTATGGCGTTTTGACATATTCCAAGAGAGACATCGATATGCATCTCGAAGCTTCCTGAAACAAGTAAAACTAAAGAGAAAAATCAGTAAAAGCAATATCTTAGACTTTACCCTAGTCCTTAACTCGTGGGCAACTCAAATAGTCCCCGGCAACGGCACCAAAAACTTGATGGGGTCGGAATAGACCTCACTAGTTTCACCTAAACGAATCTAGGCTTTTAACCTTAGGTGAAAACAATTGATTGGGTTGCAAGTGCACAACCTATCGCTTGTAGTACTTAAGTGTCGATCCACAAGGGCTATGAGTGCATGACGAGCTTGGGGAAGAGGATAGGCTAGGACGAAAATAATAAAAGGGGGTTTACTACCTAGAACTAAACTAAAACTAAACTAACTAAACCTAGAACTAAAGGCGCTGGGCTCTTAGGGAATCATATCTAGGGTTTCAAAAGGTCAGGGTTTGCTAGGTATTGATCGGTTTATTTGACTCACTAACTCGAACACTAAATTGAACCCTCCTACGTTCGCTTACAGGCTCCTAAACTCCATAGACCCGACAATGTCCTGGTCACCCTCTTTTGGGAGGCATGAAGTCAGCTTAAAGATTAAGTTCGATATGTCCTAGAAGTTAACACTAGCCCCTGTACCTTAGTACATACAGAGACTAGCTCGTTCAGTCTTCCTAGCTGGGTCCAATAACTCCTAAAGGTTTTGTCAAATAAAAGCTACCTAAGATATCGCTTCTTTTCGTTACCTACTTCGATGCGCGTTTATAATAAACTAGAAGATAGAGTCGCGGAATAAACCCTACAGATCTAAAGATCTAGATCTAATAACCTAAGCAATCGATTACCCATTAAAAACCCCTTTGAATCACCCCATCAAACCCAACAAAGAAACTACTCCTAAACAAAACATCAAAGCAATTAAAGTATAAAGCGAATCTATAAAACGAACGACTATATTAAGATAAAGCAAAGAAGGTTCAGAAGTTCTCTCTCGATAACAAGTAAAGAGATCGAAACAACTTCTCCTAAACAAAGTAAAAGCTAAGAAAAGAAAAGATAAAGGAAGGATAAAGAAGTCTCAGAGAAGTTAACGAAGAGAGATGCTTAGTGAGACGTCCAAAGGAAGCTCTCCAAGTCTTCTTGCTGCTTCTCCAAGGTGGTTGGTCGCAGATCTAAGGAGACACCATGATGGCACCAAAACGAGCACGCCAAAGGCGGCTCCTAATGAGCACACCGGCCTCCCTTCTCCTCCTCTCAGCCTCTTCTCTATTGCTTGCCAAAACCATAAGCTTAGATGTGTATTTATAGTCCTAGGTGCTCAGAATTAGGGTTAGGGCGTATCCTTCCTCGAGATCTTATTGGGCCAAACAAACCGGGCTTTATGTTGCACTTCTTGGGCTTTGAGGCGGCTAGAAACATGTCTTGGCCGCACACACGGGCTCCCATCGTGCGGTGGTAAGGCACTTGGCCGCACGGCCACGGCTTGGCCGTGCGGCTGGACATGTCTGTCTTCAAACGATCATAACTTCTGATTGAAAACTCGAATTTGGTCGATTCCACTTGGAGGTGAATCTTGACTCTTTAAGCTGTCAACGAATGACAAACTTCTGATGGTCCGAAACTGTCCTGCAAGTCCTTTTGCTCCCTTTTGGTCCCTTTTTCCTTAAAACCTGTAAAACCTCGTCGTTCTTGCAAATACTAAGTTATTGGCTTATTTGCAGTAGAAATGCATCTAAACCATTCTAAACACTATAAGAAAACATAGTAAAAATGGACGAAAAACCCATGTTATCAGTTGTCATAGGTGAAACACATGAAGGGCTCTGTGAAAGTCATTCGTCCGGTCGAACAATGACATTCAAAATCAAGAGACAAGGTTATTACTGGCCAACAATGATAACGAATTGCGAGAAGTATGCTCGACATTGTAGGAAATGTCAGCAGCATGCACCTTTAATTCATCAGCGTTCGGAACTTTTATCTTCTATCACG
Organism: Erysimum cheiranthoides; assembly: GCA_011420285.2. Lineage (NCBI taxonomy): Eukaryota > Viridiplantae > Streptophyta > Magnoliopsida > Brassicales > Brassicaceae > Erysimum > Erysimum cheiranthoides. The sequence continues at coordinate 13,602,041 of CM022179.2, read as the reverse complement.
GCACCTTACCCATTTATGCGTTGGTCAATGGATATCATCGGACCATTACATCGATCAACTAGAGGGGTACAATTCTTGTTTGTTCTTACCGATTATTTCTCCAAGTGGGTCGAAGCGGAGGCCTATGTCTCGATAAAGGATTCTCAGGTTAAGACCTTCTTATGGAAGAATATCATCTGTCGCCATGGTATTCCATCTGAAATAGTGACTGACAATGGGTCACAATTCATCTCGGCGGACTTTGAAAATTTTTGCCCTTCCTGGAAGATTAAGATTAGCTACTCAACACCTCGGTACCCACAGGGGAATGGTCAGGCTGAGGCAACCAACAAAACGATTCTGTCTAACTTGAAGAAGCGTTTGACGGCTTATAAACACTAGTAAAAAAACTGTGTATAGCCACGGTGTAATTTGTGGCTATAGCCTAAAATTCGTGGCTATACGGTGAAACAGCCACATAAATATTTCGTGTAAGTCTGTGACTACGTTTAGCCACGACAAAGCTATGTTACCTCTGTGGCTACCATTAGCCACGACAAAGCTACGTTATTGTTGTGGCAATATTTAGCCATGACAAACCACGATTATCGGTGTGGCTAACCTTTGCCAATAGATATATAAAAAAAATTGTAAAAACTTGAAATTCCAAAATCAAAATTTTAAAAACCTGAAATATAACAAATCCAATATCATACATTACCAAACATTCTTACAATGCATAACCAAAAGACTTAAAAATGAGAGTTATGAAAGTCTTACAAATAGACTTCAGACTTATGACAGTCTTACAAAAAGACTTACCAAACGTCTTACAAGAAGACTTCAGAGACTTGCGGATTAGTTATGGAAGTCTTACAAAAGATGTTAATGTTTAGAAACCTAATACTGATTCAGAAATACACTTAAATTCCTAGTGATGCACACCACTTATCTAAATAAGCATTGTTGGTAGCAGGTGAAGCAGAAGCATTACCATTCACATTTGGAACATATGGACTCGAGACTGGTGAAGTGGTAGGTGGGACAGTTGTACTTGGGACTGTTGGGTTAGCAATAGGAACAGAGGGTTGAGTTTGAGTAACCTTCTGTTGAAGATTAATCCCTAGCGATAACATGATCACATTGAGTGCAACTCGTGTTTCAGACATCTCATCCTTCACTGTGTCGATGCCAGCCTTCAAGTCAGCCTTCAACTCAGCCTTCAATGCTATTAAGTCCTCTTTCACCACTTCAACATTGTCGTTGACAATCTTGAACTTATCCTCCAAACTAGAGATACGCATTTCCATGTCAAGGTTGTGGTTTAGAGAAGCTGAGACTGTCTCGGATGGAGCGGTATCTCGGAATTGAACACTGCCTATTCCATATATAGGCCCTCTTTTAGTCTAACCACACTATGTAAGGAAGAAAAGAAGTGATCATCAACAAACAAACAAAAGTAAACAAAGACAAATCTAAACAATAAAATCAGTACAAAGCAAACAAGGTAAGAAAAGGAATAGAGATAAGATAACAAATTTACAATAAAACATCAAGCTACAAAGAAGCTGTACATTAACCACATTTGCAAGAAGCTATTGACAGTATAATCGGTACCAAACAAACAAGTTAAGGTAAGACTAGAGATAACAGATTCACAATAAAACATCAAAGCTACAAATAAGAAGTACACTTGCCATGTTGTTCGGATGAATTTGTGGACAGATGGGTCTACACCAAACCTAACATAAGAAAAAGTAAAATCAAATACACAGAAGACTACAATTATCATAACATACAAACACAATTATATATTGAGATGTGGCTGAGATATATGAAGATACAGACACAAACATACCATAAAGCTCCATTGATTTTATATGGATGGAGATGTGGCTGGGATTCTCTTGTGGGAGCATTCAGTAAACATCAAGGGTTGCACGGGAGTAGTTGTTTGAATGAGAAGACGCAGGGTTATACTACCAGAAGCTCTTGGTGGCCTACTACCAGTAGCTCCTGGTGGCATTCTCTGTTGCAAGTCTGGGAACATAAGAGAAAAATGTGAATCCATGTAAGAAAAAAGAGACCAAAATAAACTAACAAAGGAGACAATACTTTAACATAGATTTTAATAAACATGGTGCAGCACCAGTCGAATTTACTGTATAACTACAAATTGTTCAAAGTAAGATTGAAATTGTAATTTTTTGAAGGATAATCTCAATTAAACTTCCATCCAGAAACAGGAAGATAATGAATCAGCAACCATGAAATGAACTTCTAGCAGGGAAGGACTCATAACCAAAAACAAATCTAAAACTATTAAAAGTCATGAGGATCCAACAAAAAAGCAATCAAAGCAAAGCGTAATTCAACTGTTGCAATCAATAGCTATCCCTGTAAAACGACTGAGCAACAACACATGACCCCAAATTCAACTATCGCAATGCAATTTCAATAATAGGATACCAAAATTAACACTCAACAGTAACAATGAGAAGGATGCGTACGGGGGAAGAAGAAGAGAGGAGAGCAGTGCCCAATTCGAAAACCCTGGACGAAAAAATTGAGAAAAGAGTAAAGCGAATCCGAAGAAGGATTTATAGAGTTTCGTAAATTGGGGAAAAAGGGGAGATTTTGATTTTGATTTTAATTAACACAATAGTCTCCACTACTAAGCAAAGAGAGAATCAGAAGATTGGAAAAAGAGAGAAAGAGATAGAGACATGTCGAGGAAGAGAAGCGTTGACGCAAATCTTACCCGATTCATCCCAATCGTAGGGTCTAGAGCGACGGTGAGTTGAGTCTTGGCCAGAGAGAGGCATGGTTTCAGTGGGAGAGACGGAATGACTAAGTGGGAGAGATCGATTTTTTGAAGTGGAAGAGATCGATAAGTTGAGGTGGGAGATATCGATACTTAGGGTTTTCTCTGATTGTGGGTGTGAGGAGAGGAAGAAAAACTATCTAAGTATAAAAACGCCTCTTCCTTTTCTTGTTTTTGGTAAATTTTTTTATTAAAACCGGGAAATAAAAACCGGGAAACCAAATAAAGTGAGGGAAATCAAATTAAGAAGTGTGGGAACTTAATTTTTTGGCTAGCAAAGAAAATCAAGTGGATCAATAAGCCACGGAATAGCTACTTACTAAGTTCGTAGCTAGCGAGTACCCACGTTTAGCCACGATATATGGTGTGACTATACCCAGCCACTATAAGGGCGTGGCTATACCGTGGCAAACGGTAGCCACGGATTCGTTCGTGACAAGTTCGTGGCTATATAGGTAAAAAAGCCACGCTTTTCCTTGTGTAGCTCTACCATAGCTTAATTTTAATTTAGCCACGGCAGACCGTGGCCAGGACGTATCTATACGAAATATTTCTACTAGTGTAAAGGAGGTTGGTACGATGAATTGCAACCATTGCTATGGGCTTACCGGACAACACCACGACGAGCTACTGGAGAAACTCCTTTTTCTCTTGTGTATGGCATGGAAGCAGTTGTACCATCCGAGAACGAGGTGTCGGGACTACGTCGGAATGAACTACTTCGTAACAAAGTAATGAATACTCAAAATCTTGAAGATACGTTGGATACAATTGAAGAACGACGAGATTGCGCACTGATTCGTTTATAGAATTACCAGCAAACTGCAGCTCGATATTATAACTCTAAAGTGAAAAATCGGCCTTTAAAAGTTGGAGAATTCGTCCTTCGTCGCGTTTTTGAAAACAAAAAAGAAGATGGAGCAGGAAAGCTCGGAATTAACTGGAAGGGACCTTACGAGGTCTCCGAGGTGGTTCGGAATGGTGTGTATCGACTAAAGGAGCAGGATGGAACGGACGTTCCACGTCCATGGAACATCCTAGATTTAAAAAAGTTTTATGCTTAATTTTTCACTTTTTGTACAATGAACTACGGTTTGGCTTGATCCCTGAAAAGGGTACGTAGGCAGCTCGGATGAGTTCAGCTATTTTATTAAATAAAATCCATCAAATCCTCTTTATTTCATTTTCAAAAAAAAAAAGGGTGGCGGGGAAAGGGGTTACACCACCTCCTTCGATTACAAGGAATTTCAAAAGAAGAACAAAACGCGAAGCAAAACAAAGGAACTACAACTGAGGATTTGGTTTATATGAATTTAGTCTTCTCTTTCGAACACTTTGACTCTTGACTTGCGAGGTCAATTATTACCCGAAGACCGGCAGGTATCCCACCAAAGAACTGATCGAAACCGAGATCAAGCCAGTGTTCGGGATGGGCCTCAAGAATACATAGATCCTTCGAGATCTCAAGCATCCTTTTTTCCAATTGGAACACCTTTCTTTGGAGAAACTCGTTTTCACTTCTAAGACCCTTGTACTTGTTCACAAGCTGCAAATTGATAATAGTCAGTTATCTTCTTTATGCACAAACAAACTGTTGCGATTAAGAGGAAACAAACCTTCTCAAGGTAACCATGCGCAGAAATGTAATGGCCGGGGAAAAGTTGCTCGAGCATGCCACGAGGAATCTACATGCCGGTACCAATACCAAGACGACATTCACCCGCCCCTGGGTTGGAACAGAAAATTTCTTCGTGAAAGGAAGTCTCAACATCCTTGGCCCGAGGACCTGAACGCTTGTTTCCAGAACGTTTAGATCTACAACGTTTGGAATTTGACCTCTTACCCATTTTGCTTAATGAAAAGAGACTGCACCATAAGATCTATTTAACTTTTTCAGATATCGTAGGAAAACCAATTTCCTTAGTTACGGAGCAAATCACGATTATCAGGAGTAAATGCAATAAAAATCAATATGCAGTAAAGGAAATAGGGAGAGCAATCCGATCAATAAAATATGGAAACCAAATCTTCGGATCCTCGAAAGGGTCCATTGTTTGAAAAGGAAATTGGCCTTGGGCCCATTAACAACATAAGTTTTAAAAGAAAAAAAAAAGGCCTCGGGACCAAGGTTGGATCACAAAGAGAGATCAGAAGGGAGGCCCATCAGTCGGACGCTTGTCAGCTCGCCTGACTTCAGAAGATGAGGGACCCTCCTCAATAGTACTAAGACCAGGAGCATCGCGTCTGCGCCTATTAACGGCAATGTTCCGACGAACTTGCGGTGGATGATCAATAGAGATGTCGCGAGCAGCACTGGTAGGGGCAGTCCTAGCCAACAGGGCGGCCTTGGCACGTTTCCGGTGAACCTCGTAAGCTTTCTCTCCACCCCTCATCCACTCTCAGAAAACGTCCAGAATGGGCATTATGGAGTCAAAATTCTGACATTCCCAATTGATTGGGTCTGTTTCTAGCCTTCTGATCCTTCTTTCGTAATCCAGAATCTTAGCCTGTAACTTCTTCTTCTCAGTTACCAGACGCGAGCGTTTGGCAATAAGACGGTGATGATTTTCAACAATCTAAGCAAAAAACAGGGTTTAGGGTTCAATACTCGGGATCAACATCTAGACATTCCGGAAATCCTAGAAGAACCTAAACCTAGAGTTCAACTATGAAGTGTTACTAAGCGAGAAGTGAGGAAAGAAAAAGAATAAACCTCAGCCATATAGTCTTGAATCTGAGACCACTCGTAGACGCAATCGGGAATCTCCATATCGGGATATTGAACGCCCAGAGGAATGAACTTACCATCTGCATCTCTGTTTCTGGTCGAAAGACGAGAAAAAGGGAGACGGCCTTGGACGGGCGCCCTAGTACCTTCACGAGGAGCCGAAACAGCGCTGTCGTCGCTGGAGGAAGAAGAAAACATGATCACCGAGAATGAAATATGTGCAGAGAGAAAGAGGAAGAAAGACATATGGAGAATCTAAAGGGTTTTGTATCTTTTCCTCCTTAATATAAAGAAGAAATCATGACATCACGTTTCTCGGTTAAGGCAGTAAGAGAGTGTAATAAAGAGGGCAATTAAGCCACTCTACCTAAAGACCTAGAGGGTCTAGGGAAACTCAAGCGTCAAATCAATTTTGAAATCAAAATTTAATGACAACAGATGGGCTTATCCGGGATATAGGCCAGGCCCAAAAGAATGTGGTCTCGCATGATAGTGAAATAAGAAAACACAAGTTCAAACCCAAGAGAATTTCTTAATTCCGAGCTCCGAGCTCACTGAGCTCGGAACCTGAATTCGAAAACTCAAAAAATCTCAGTATAAGAATTATACCTTGAAATAGTTATCTAACAAACGACAGAAGGTCAAAAAAGATGGATACATGTCCACTTTTTAATAAAGACCGATGGGCCTGATCAACCCTAACATTTTCAACAAACAACATAAAACCTTTGAATCGAATAGAAAGGCTTTGCAAACCTAAAAATTCGAATTAAATCCAAGGTTTAAAAGCCTCCTCAGGCAAAATGAAACATTAAGTCATCAAAGCCCCCATGGGCACCAAAATAACAAAAACAAGTCTTAAAAATAAAGGGAAATTTCCCTGGAAACGCGGATACAACCGCAAGATTAACGAACTTCAGGAGTTGAATCTCCTAATTCCGAACTGACAACTTCAATAGGATTCACTTCGGAGGTCGATGGCGGAACTTCTGAACTGGCACGTTGAATGCTTGTCTCAGGAACAGAGGGAGTTCGGAGCTCGGACACCTGTTTATTTCCGAGCAAGTAAAAGTTAGAACCAAAATGATAGATAAAAGAAGGAATTATAAAATTCACCTCTAGGGTAACTGGAACCGAAGCAGATGAAGGGTTGATTCTCTCCGAAGATCCAAAACCTCCTTCCATAAGGTTCTCGTCACAAGCCAAGGACAGACCAGTTTCATCAATAGGAGGAGAGTCAGCAAAGTATTCAGCGTATTTCTGAAGATCAAAATCAGCTGGAGGGAGAGAAGAAAGTCTCTCATTAGTTTCCTTCAGCATCTTGTCTAGGGCATCGAGCTCATCACCAGGAGAGACCTTGCCTTCAACAATCTGAACAAGAAGCAGCTTGTTGCTATTGATTTCCACCAAGTCAGCTTCAGCTCTTTTCCTCGCCTTAACGCAACGGAAATACTCAGAAATGTCATCGAAAAGTATTTGACCTCGGGGTTTTCACCGTCTTCCGAGCTGAGTGTGCGGACACTCTCAAATCATGTTCGCGAAGTTTAACTAAGGCTTCATTCTTTAATTCTTGCTCTTTGTGTTTAGCCTTAAGGTTATGGAGTTCAATGCCCATGACCTCACACGACTCTTTAGAAGAAGAAGCACTTGCAGCAAAGAATCGAATCCTCTGTTCTTGAGCCTTTCCGAGCTCCTCAGCCTTCTCAAGTTCTTTTTTAAGAACATCAGCCGAACTAGCGCGAGCTTCTGACTGAATCAGCGCCTCCTTAAGGTCTTTCCCTGATTGCTCCAAAGTTGCAATCCTACTCTGCAGGGACTCACTACCAGCAATGTTGGGAATAACCTGTGATTCGTAACAGCTGACCATGCTAGTAACGAAGCCGGCACACTAAAAGAAATTTTCGGGAGATTGAAACTTAGCATCCTTGAGATTGTACGAAACTCTAAAAAAAATGAAACTAAACTTGAGATGCGTGAAGTGCATAGTTGGAGTAAAGGTCACGAATTTTAGGCCTCCAGCGCTGAAGTTGAGGGATAGGATCACCCGCTTGAGTTCCGAGATGTTTAAAAACATTTGCAGCACGATCGCGAGCTAAACAGAAGAATCTTTGTTATATTTCAACGAGGAAAAACAGACAAAAAGGGCTCAATAAGGATACCTGTAAAAGCAGGATTAGGAGTGGGGCCACGACGGGACGGCTTACTGGACCTTGAGCCTTGAGAACGAGAGTCCTTATCCACACGGGGCCTTACCTCTAAGGTAGGGGCTGTTGGACTGTTAGAATCAACCCGAAGTGAATCGTTGGAAACATGGCAATCATCTCAGGTGGAAAGGACACCTCATGATGAGTTGCCAGAGTAACTTCATTGGAGCCGACCTGGCCCGAACCACCAGAGGATTGAGAGATCGGAGTAGGCGGGGGAGGCATCTCGGGGCGAGTTCTTTTCGAACGCTGAGAGGAACTCGCTGTTGGGTCAACCGCTGAGTCCGAAGTCCGTTTCCTCGAAGTCCTCTTTGGAAGAGAAGCAAGAGTGGCATCGAAGTCATCTCCCGCAGGAGCAGCGGGACCTGGAGGAGGAGATGGGGGACGACTAAAAACCCTGAGAGCTTCAGGAGAACCATCGTTAACAAGGATAGCATTACGATGGACCTCAACGCTAGGTGAAGCCCTCTTTTCTTTACTAATAGTGGCAACAGCGTTCAGCATATCCATCTCCTTGCCCCTTCGCTCACGAAGACTCAACTCACTCCAATCTTCGTCAAAAGTACTTTTAATTTTTCGGCCAAGACGGCGCCTCATCATGTCCAAACCCCGATGAATCCTTTGGATAGTAAAAGAGTTCCAGTGAATACGCTGCTCTGAAGCAGTCTTAAAAAAGTTGAAGAAACCTTGATAAAATTCAGGTCCTTTTAATTTATTGTCCGCTGAAAACAAAGTAATATCGAACTCATCAATCCGGAGGGATAGAGTATACTAGTTAAGCAAATAAGAAGAGGTAGAAAAGGAACAGTTTCCTTACCTGGTCCGGACAGAAATTTTGTCTTGAAGATTTTGCTGAAACTTCCGGCAGAGGACTCGTCAATCTTGAACAAGAACCAGTATCTTCTCCAGTTTTCATCTTTAAGAGGAAAACCGTCGAATAATGCTCTATCTGTGCGAGGGTGGAGCGTGAAAGTATCGCTCCCGCGAGCGATGCGAACGCTTAATAACTCAGCAAGTTCATCAAGACCAATGGCGAAGTTCGTCTCCATAGCCACAGTTATCGCGCACAGGATATTACGAATTAAATTCGGAGTACATTGCGGGAAAGCAATACCAAGAGCATCCAAGTACAAAAGCAGTAACTCGGGAATAGGAAAGGGCAAACCACAACCTTTAAAATAAACTTCGTAAGCACAACAATATCCGGGGCGCACGGACTCCGGAGACTCATTCGGTTCCGGAAGAACAAGTTCCACATCTTCCGGAATATGGCAAAGGCGCCAGAGCAAGTCGAGCGATTCCTCGGAAGAGAGGGTTGACCAATACGGACCGAATTTGTTCCCCGCTTGCGTACATTCAGTGGCACATGGGTTAGCCATGTTGTCTCCACCGCGATTTGATATGTCTATATTTTACATGTTTTAAGCACTGATTTCTCACCACTTTAGCATTGATTCATCCCCTGTTCATACCATTTTTAGTCATTTGTGGTCATTTTGCATGATTAGTAGGTTATTGCATGAGCACTGCATACATTCTTGCATTTGGAGTTGTTTAGGTACAAAAAGGAGCTGATTGGTGAAAAGAGGACCCTGCATCGAGCACCACCATCGAGCAGTTGATCGATCCCAAGCAAAAAGGTCCAAGCTTTGAAAAACACAAGGCATCGACCAAACTGATCGAGCAGACTGATCGATGCCAAGGAAGAAAGGTGCAAGCTTTGAAGATCACAAGGCATCGACCACCCTGATCGACCAAAGTGATCGATGCCCAGCCTAGCTGCCTTTGACTTTTGATTTTTAGAATTAGGGTTTTTGACTTTGCCTAAAGTAGTATAAATACAGCTGTTGTGCTGAGACAATTATCTAGATATTATCTTATCCTTACTTTTCTCTTATCCCTAATCTCTCTCTTTTCTCTCTAGAACTCTATAAACCAGACACTTTGTGATCCAGATCTCTCTGAATCCATTTTGATTTTGCACTTTCTACATTCACAGTTCTCTTAATCTCATCTTTATCTTTATGATTATGCAATTTATTTTATTTTTTGGGTTTATGCATTTTATGATGATTTGTGAGTAGTCTGCTTAGGGTTCTTGAGGATGGGTTAGGAAAGTGATGAATCCTTGATCTTCTAGGGTGTTTAAGCTTAGATCTGTTTAGATCCCTTCTGGGTGAGTGTTTTTAATGCTAATTTCTTTCTGAGAAGTTGAAATTAGACCCTAGGTATTTCCTGCCCGAGAGGTGTTTGTTGAAATGCTTGAACCAACTTTTTCTAGAGATTTACATGTCTAACCCAAGAGATTGGTTGCTTAGAGTGTTTATTGGCTTTGATTGATTGATTATTAATGCCTGCTATGTTATGCTTCTCTAGAGAGATCTAGGTTTGGAGGTAGCATAGTTTAGAGGGGTCTCTGTCACGAGAGTGGATTGACCTATATTCGAATCTTTCGTCAAGGGATTAGCTCTGTATGAGTTGTTGTTAGACACTTTAGTTGATTTAGGAGGATTCACTGACCAATTATTCCCATTCTCATGAACTCTATTTCGTTATCTGATTGTATTTGCTCTGATCGATTGCTCCTGTTCTGCTTCTGCTAGTTCTCTGTTAGTTCTTATTTTTGTTTTCTCTTTTGCTCATTTAGGTTGCTAGATACCCAATTGTTTCTGTTTGGCTTGGATTAAGTGAAATGATTGTATCCTGATTGGTCAATAGCTCACTCAATATGGATTGATACCTTTGTGCTGCAATGATTGCATAAGGGAATTGAAACAAACCCTTGTTGCCTCTCTGCTTGCCATCTTTCTGTGATAAAAACCTTGTTTCAATTTGGCGCCGTTGCCGGGGATCGAACCCGGGTCACCCGCGTGACAGGCGGGAATACTTACCACTATACTAGAAAAGCTAAGGGATCCAGGAGCCTTCACTTTACCATGCTCGCTAGGCCAGTTTTCTTTTGACAACTGCTTGTGTGATCTGGGAGCCTCAACTAGCCTGATGCCACTGTCTTTAGCTAAAAGGTTAGGATTCACTAAGTTTGGACCTTGCAATCTTGCCATGATCTTGGCTGATAGGTCAGTAAGATATGCTAATGGAGTTTTGGAGGACATGCCAGTTAAAGTGGGAAATGTGGAGATCCCCACTGATTTTGTTGTGCTTGAGATGGATGAAGGACCCAGAGACCCCCTACTTTTGGGAAGACCATTTTTAGCAACAGCTGGAGCAATCATAGACTGCAAGAAAGGTCAGATAGAGTTGAATCTGGGCAAAGATCTCAAGATGAGTTTTAACATTAATAATGTCATGAAGAAACCCACCATAGAAGGCCAGCTGTTTTGGATAGAGAGAATGGATGAATTGGCAGACGAGCTTCTAGAAGAACTCAACGAACAGGACCATCTCCAAAGTGCTCTAACAAAAAACAGCGAGGAAGGATATTTGCACCCAGAGACTGAGGTTTATCAGAGGATTTTGGACTCTCACAAAGAAGAAGATGAGCCAGTGGACTTTGAGAACTTAATGCAGTCGACAGTCGAGGTCAAAGCAGTAGAAAGCGATTGCGCAGAAAATGGGACTCAAGAGCAAGATCGACCAACAGCATCGACCAAACAGGTCGATGCAGGCACCTCCGCGTCAGACGACTGGTCCGAACTAAGAGCTCCCAAGCTGGAACTGAAGCCTCTACCCAAAGGGCTAAGGTATGCTTTCTTAGGTCCTAACTCTACATACCCTGTGATAGTTAATGATGAGCTCAATAGTGATGAATTGCATTTGTTGCTAACTGAACTCAGGAAATTTAGAAAGGCTATAGGGTATTCGTTAGATGACATAAAAGGGATCTCACCTAGCCTATGCATGCATAGGATCCATCTTGAACAAGAATCATACTCTAGCATTGAACCTCAGAGAAGACTGAATCCGAATTTAAAAGAGGTAGTTAAGAAAGAGATTCTTAAGTTGCTAGATGCTGGGATCATTTACCCCATCTCTGATAGTAATTGGGTTTCACCTGTGCATTGTGTTCCTAAGAAGGGAGGTATAACTGTAGTAAAAAACGACAATGATGAATTAATCCCAACTAGGACAATCACTGGCCACAGGATGTGCATAGATTACAGAAAATTGAATGCTGCATCTAGGAAAGACCATTTTCCATTGCCCTTCATCGATCAGATGCTGGAGAGACTTGCTAATCATTCTTATTACTGTTTCCTTGATGGATATTCTGGATTTTTTCAAATACCTATTCATCCCAATGACCAGGAGAAGACGACATTTACATGTCCCTATGGTACCTTCGCATATCGAAGGATGCCGTTTGGACTATGTAACGCACCTGCAACATTTCAGAGGTGCATGATGTCGATCTTCTCGGATCTAATAGAGGATGTAGTCGAAGTCTTCATGGACGATTTTTCCGTCTATGGAGACTCGTTTGCATCTTGTCTCTCTAATTTGTGCAGGGTACTCACTAGGTGCGAGGAGACGAACTTGGTGCTCAATTGGGAAAAATGTCATTTCATGGTCAGAGAAGGGATTGTGCTAGGGCATAAGATTAGTGAGGAAGGCATAGAGGTTGATAAAGCCAAGGTCGATGTAATGATGCAACTAAAACCTCCATCCAATGTGAAGGACATCAGAAGCTTCCTGGGCCATGCTGGATTCTACAGAAGATTCATCAAAGACTTCTCAAAGATTGCAAGACCTCTTACAAGGCTTTTGTGTAAAGAGATCGCGTTCGAGTTTGATGAAGACTGTCTCAGAGCATTTGAAGAGATCAAACGAGAGCTGGTTAGTGCTCCTATTGTGCAGGCACCAGATTGGGATCTACCGTTTGAGATTATGTGTGATGCGAGTGACTACGCAGTGGGAGCAGTTCTTGGTCAGAGAAAGGATAAGAAGCTTCACGTGATATACTATGCGAGTAAGACCCTCGATGAAGCACAGGTGAAATATGCCACGACGGAGAAGGAACTCCTCGCCATAGTATTCGCATTTGAGAAGTTTAGATCCTATTTGGTTGGTTCTAAAGTGGTGGTCCACACTGATCATGCAGCCTTGCGACACCTTTTAGCAAAGAAGGATGCAAAACCAAGACTGCTGAGATGGATTCTATTGCTTCAGGAGTTTGATTTGGAGATTAAGGACAAGAAAGGGATTGAAAATGGGGTGGCAGACCACCTATCTAGAATGCGGATAGAAGATGAAATCCCTATTGATGACTCGATGCCTGAAGAGCAGCTGATGGCAGTTCACACTTTCGTAGAGAGCATTCCCTCAGGAAGAAAGCTGATTGAAGCGTTGGCGTTAGAAGAGAAGCTTCCCTGGTATGCAGATTTTGCTAATTATTTGAGCTGTGGAGAAGAGCCTGATGGTCTAGATGGTCACAGCAAGAAGAAATTCTTCAGGGACACTAACCACTACTTTTGGGATGAGCCTTACTTATACAAGAGAGGTTCTGATGGTATGTTTAGAAGGTGCGTAGCAGAAGGAGAGGTGCAGGGAGTGCTCGAGCACTGTCATGGATCATCATATGGGGGGCATTTCGCCACATACAAGACAGCCCAGAAAATTCTGCAAGCAGGTCTGTGGTGGCCCAGCCTGTTTAAGGATGCACGAAGCTTCATCACTAAGTGTGATGCTTGCCAAAGAATGGGCAATATCTCGAGAAGGAACGAGATGCCTCAGAACCCAATCTTAGAAGTTGAAGTGTTTGATGTTTGAGGAATCGACTTTATGGGACCATTCAACCCACCCTCTTATGGGAATCGATACATCCTGGTTGCAGTGGATTATGTATCTAAATGGGTTGAGGCTGTGGCTTGCCCAACAAATGATGCTCGAGCTGTTATTAAGTTGTTTAAAGGCACCATATTTCCCAGGTTTGGTGTGCCAAGGGTAGTGATCAGTGATGGAGGCTCACACTTCATCAACAAGTTATTTGAGAACCTTCTGAGAAAGCATGGAGTCAAACATAAGGTGGCCACACCTTATCACCCTCAGACTAGTGGCCAAGTGGAGGTCTCAAACAAACAGATCAAGGAAATTCTTGCAAAAGTTGTTGGTATCTCTAGAAGAGATTGGGCTGTCAAGCTCGATGACACTCTTTGGGCATACAGGACAGCATTTAAAACACCAATAGGGAGAACTCCATTTCAGCTGCTATATGGAAAAGCTTGCCATTTGCCAGTGGAGATTGAGTACAAAGCAATCTGGGCAACAAAGCTCCTGAATTTAGACATCAAGACAGCTCAAGAAAAGAGGACAATGGATTTGCACGAATTAGAAGAGATAAGGCTTGATGCTTATGAGAGTTCAAGAGTTTACAAGGAAAGGACTAAGGCATTCCATGACAAAAAGATCCTGCCAAAAGACTTTAAGGTAGGAGACCAGGTGCTTCTTTTCAACTCAAGGCTCAAGCTGTTCCCAGGAAAGCTCAAATCAAGGTGGTCCGGACCGTTCAGTATCAGAGAGGTTCTACCCTATGGAGCCATCACTCTAATTGGCAAGGATGGCAATGAATTCACAGTGAATGGACAGAGAGTCAAGAGATACCTAGCAGACTATGCCATTCCAGAGGGGTCCTCAGTACCTCTCTATGAACCCGACAAAGCCTAAAGGGAAACAGGAAGTCAAGCTTAGAGACTTAAAACAAGCTCACTTGGGAGGAAGTCCCATGTCTATCCTTTAGTTATTACTTTTAGTTTTTGGTCTTTTTGAGTGATTTCTTTGGTCTTTCAGGCGGCTTTGGTGGAAGGAAAGTGAGTGAGATCACAAGACAGCTGGAAAACCGTGCAGAGAAGCTGCATCGATGTAGCAGCATCGACCTGTTTGGTCGATCCGGATCAAATCAAGCGCAGCATCGATTACCAGCATCGACCAAACAGGTCGATGCCATGACTCTCACATGCCTACACCCTTTTCTTCGCACAGCCTTGAGGTACCACCCAAACTTCTTCATTGTATATACCATTGCATTTTTATTTGCTTTCTGTTTGTATCTTGAATCTTTTCTCAAATTTTTATTACACAAGGGACTGTGTAATTTAAGTTTGGGGGAGGGTTCAGGATGTATTTGACATTGTGTTTTGTTTTCTTATTTTCAAATTTTGCATCCTTGAGTCTGCATGCATTTCATCTAAGGCATAGAAAAAACCATAAAAATTTGAAAAATTTTGAAAACTTTCTATAAAAAGAGTGTTCATGAAGTTTGCATTTGCATATAGGATTGAGTCTAGATTGTTTCATATAGGACTGTTGCATCCAGCATAGGGGACTATGATGAATTTAACCTTGTTAGCTTGCTTAATTTGCTAGGCTAGAATCAAAGCCCTCGTTGTTAGATCTGTGATGCATTGTGATTTAGTTTGAAACGTAAGGCTGAAACAAACTTGGAATTCTTGAATTGCATTTTGGTCCTAATTGAAGCATGTTGTGACTTGATATCATTTCCTATCTATAAGAACCTAATCTTGACTTGCAATTATCTGGTTGTGCATTGCATGCAAATTCATGGATACCATATACATATTTGGATCATCTTATCCTTTTTACCACTCTTGTTGATCCAAGTAGCTGATTCCCATCATTGGAACAGTTTCTCCACACCCGTAACCTATCCTCCTTTCAAGCCAATTGTGATTTTTCTGAGTGTTAGGCCTTTTATGGATTGAGCTTGGTAGAAAGTGTTAGGTCTGAGCCGACAGGAATGGAACCTTGTGTAGTTCTAGTTCGCATTTCTCGGACTAGATAGGACTAGGTGGGATCTTATTGCTGGGGTTTGGTATTGGATTTGTGCTTATTATGGTAGAAAAGGAAAAGAAAAGATTGATGCTGAAAGAAAAGAAAGAGTCTTTAGGAGGGAGAATGTGTATAAGTGTCTAGTAAAGGATTTGGGGAATGAAAAGTAAAAAAAAAAAATGGTTCTGAGCAAAAGAAAAGAAAGAAAAAGAGAAAAAGAAGTGAATAGCAAAAAGCTTTTGATGTCTTAAGAAATAAGAAGAAAAGAGAACCATAGTGTTTAAGAGAAAACCCCAATCCGCTAGATGTATGAGAAAGAAGAAACTCCTCCTAAGACTAGATCAAAAAGTGTATGGGTGTGCTCAAAATGAGCTGAAGCTAAAGGGTAGATCTAGGATAATCTGGGCTTAGAAAGATAGGATTAAAATCGTTGGGTTACCTTTGGGTAGACAAGGTTTTATTTCTGTATGCATCTATTGGAGCTTACCTTTAGCCTTCTTCTAAAGCTCAATCCGATTTTTGAGAGAACCCTGATTATGATTGTTAAACCCACTCTAAAGGAGATCATCTTTATCTCCAGCCCTTCTTACCTAGCCAAATGAGTTTGTAGACATTGCATAACTAGATCCATGTTCCTGCTTAATGAATGTTAAAGGAATTGATTGATATGAATGCATGTGGAGATGAAGGATTGGAATCAGTTCTTGTTGAGATGAGTTTGTCAAAAGCTTTTAATTAGAACTTCTTTGCTCTGCATTGTAGAACTAATAACTTGGACTTTGATTCTAGCTAGATAATTAGCAAGCTTTAGGTTCTGAGACCCCACTTTCAAATCTCTCTCCCTGCTTATGATTTGTTTGCTTGAGGGCAAGCAAAGACTAAGTTTGGGGGAGTTGATATGTCTATATTTTACATGTTTTAAGCACTGATTTCTCACCACTTTAGCATTGATTCATCCCCTGTTCATACCATTTTTAGTCATTTGTGGTCATTTTGCATGATTAGTAGGTTATTGCATGAACACTGCATACATTCTTGCATTTGGAGTTGTTTAGGTACAAAAAG
Source organism: Erysimum cheiranthoides (assembly GCA_011420285.2). Lineage (NCBI taxonomy): Eukaryota > Viridiplantae > Streptophyta > Magnoliopsida > Brassicales > Brassicaceae > Erysimum > Erysimum cheiranthoides. The sequence goes on along the minus strand of CM022179.2, from coordinate 13,585,498 downwards.
GAGCTGATTGGTGAAAAGAGGACCCTGCATCGAGCACCACCATCGAGCAGTTGATCGATCCCAAGCAAAAAGGTCCAAGCTTTGAAAAACACAAGGCATCGACCAAACTGATCGAGCAGACTGATCGATGCCAAGGAAGAAAGGTGCAAGCTTTGAAGATCACAAGGCATCGACCACCCTGATCGACCAAAGTGATCGATGCCCAGCCTAGCCGCCTTTGACTTTTGATTTTTAGAATTAGGGTTTTTGACTTTGCCTAAAGTAGTATAAATACAGCTGTTGTGCTGAGACAATTATCTAGATATTATCTTATCCTTACTTTTCTCTTATCCCTAATCTCTCTCTTTTCTCTCTAGAACTCTATAAACCAGACACTTTGTGATCCAGATCTCTCTGAATCCATTTTGATTTTGCACTTTCTACATTCACAGTTCTCTTAATCTCATCTTTATCTTTATGATTATGCAATTTATTTTATTTTCTGGGTTTATGCATTTTATGATGATTTGTGAGTAGTCTGCTTAGGGTTCTTGAGGATGGGTTAGGAAAGTGATGAATCCTTGATCTTCTAGGGTGTTTAAGCTTAGATCTGTTTAGATCCCTTCTGGGTGAGTGTTTTTAATGCTAATTTCTTTCTGAGAAGTTGAAATTAGACCCTAGGTATTTCCTGCCCGAGAGGTGTTTGTTGAAATGCTTGAACCAACTTTTTCCAGAGGTTTACATGTCTAACCCAAGAGATTGGTTGCTTAGAGTGTTTATTGGCTTTGATTGATTGATTATTAATGCCTGCTATGTTATGCTTCTCTAGAGAGATCTAGGTTTGGAGGTAGCATAGTTTAGAGGGGTCTCTGTCACGAGAGTGGATTGACCTATATTCGAATCTTTCGTCAAGGGATTAGCTCTGTATGAGTTGTTGTTAGACACTTTAGTTGATTTAGGAGGATTCACTGACCAATTATTCCCATTCTCATGAACTCTATTTCGTTATCTGATTGTATTTGCTCTGATCGATTGCTCCTGTTCTGCTTCTGCTAGTTCTCTGTTAGTTCTTATTTTTGTTTTCTCTTTTGCTCATTTAGGTTGCTAGATACCCAATTGTTTCTGTTTGGCTTGGATTAAGTGAAATGATTGTATCCTGATTGGTCAATAGCTCACTCAATATGGATTGATACCTTTGTGCTGCAATGATTGCATAAGGGAATTGAAACAAACCCTTGTTGCCTCTCTGCTTGCCATCTTTCTGTGATAAAAACCTTGTTTCACGATTATAGCAAGCTCTTCTTCCGTTGGGACAATAGCAGCAGAACGAGGCAGCGACATTTCGGAACTTTCAAGGAAAGGGTAAAAGTAAAGATAGAGGAGAAAGATTAAAAAAAAATTTTGGGTTTACTTTTATTTTCAACCGCCACAAAGAATATGGGGAAGTGGAGCGGTTTCCCTACGATAATAATATAAAAATTAGGCATCAATCAAGGACAAAATCGACAAAGGTCAGGGAGATCAAATCGCTGTAATCATGAAAATCGAAGCAATGATGGAAAGCACAGCATATCCGGACAAAATCAAATAAATCAGCATTTAATTCCAAGTCATCCGAGCTGAACAGCTCGGAAGACTTGGGGGGCAATTGTTGATACTGGATCCCGACCTCAGGATTGGGCCCGAGTTTAGGCCCAATGAAGAAAGATCAACCATGTTATAAGACAATAAAAAGAGCAGCTCGGAGAAGGGTGAGCTCGGGCACGGAAAGGAGCTCGGAAAGCCAAGATGAAAGAGAAGGCCCAAGGCCATGAAGAGTTCAAATATAGTTGTTACAACAATAAAGGACAAGATCAAAACCGACGTCATTAATGTAAATAATTGTAATAATGGTATTAAATGCAATTTATGTCTTAGAATGGGAGTATAAATATAAGATAACCCCAATGTAATAGAGAGGACAATTTTTGGCAATAATACCTATACTCGCACTTTCTCTCTAACAAATTATTGTTGAAAATTCTTTGCTTATTTCTAGATTATTATTCATTCTCTATTTTTCGATTCGTTATTATTTGAGTGTTGGATCCGAGATCCACAATTATCATACTCACTCAAGTGACTAGTGTCATCAGAATTATTTATACCACCAGATTATGAATTTTCACTAGCATTTGTTCTTGTCACAAATTTATCTAAAGAACCTCTTAGTGATTGAACACACAAGTCATCTTGTTTTTTTTTTTTTTTCTGACATCCAGATTCTTGTCCCGTCATGATGCAATCTAGATGCAAAGTAAAAGGAAGAAATACACCTAAATTTTGGAGAATGATCTGATTATCTGAATGTCAGAAGAACAATATAAACCTGAAATACTAAATGGATGGAATAATAATATAAACAATATAAACAGAAGATCAGTTGTTAGTGAGTATTGGAATACTAAATACTAGTATAGAAAAAAGCAGAGCAAGAATCAAACAAGACATAATTCAGAAACTGTCCGGATGAAGGATCGATCGGTCTAGTGTGATCCAAACCTGAAAAATTCGCATGTTCTGCGCATAGAGCTGGTTCGTTAATGGGTTGCCTCCCATTCAGCGCTTGTTTATGGTCTTCAGCTCGACCGGGTGAGTTCTAAGCAGGTGGAGGATCAGTCAAGGGAAGTGACTAAGGCTTTTCTAGTACTTCATCCGCGAGATATCGCTTAAGGCGTTGCCCATTGACAACAAACTCAACACCATCTACACTTGCAAGGACTACAGCACCATAAGGACGAACCTCTGTGATCTGGAACGGGCCTGACCAACAAGATCGCAGTTTCCCAGGAAAAAGTCTTAACCGAGAATTGAAAAGTAAGACTCGATCATTAACTTCAAAGTGCTTAGGAATAATATTCTTGTCATGCCAAGCCTTAGTGCGCTCTTTGTAGATCCTGCTATTCTCATAGGCATTCATTCAAATCTCATCAAGTTCATTAAGATGGATCAGGCGTCTCTCCGCGGCAGTCTTGGTGTTGAAGTTTATTTGCTTTGTGGCCCAAAATGAGTTGTATTCAAACTCAACCGGCAAGTGACAAGCCTTCCCATAAATGAGTGTGAATGGGGTGGTTCCTATTGGTGTCTTATAAGCCGTCCGATAAGCCCATAATGCGTCGTCAAGCCTCAGCGTACAGATAAAGTATAGTAAGTTAAATTCAACAAAGCAAGCAAACAAAGCAAACATGTAAATCAATTAATAAAAAGCATTGGGCATAGGGTGTTCTTCCAGGAGGTGAGATGACAATTCAGGAAAACAATGGGAATTATTAAGTACCGTTCTTAAACTCAAAGCACAAATATAAAGACAACTCGCTATCGCGCAATTATCTATCTAAGCAATAAATTTCCTAAATCTCGTTTGAACCAAGCAAAACAAGCAAGCTTTACAGAACATGTTTGATATGTTCACAAAGTGCCTTAACATCAACTCTCGTTGGCTATGGACACTTTGCTCATCTATGCTAATTCAGGCGACTAACAGCACTTCTGATGTCACGATAAATCAACCTAAGATCTAAGAACAAGGTAGCTAATCAAGTCCTAGCAATAAGAACAACAATATATGAATAACCAAATAGATAAATTCCCATGACTAACAACCTAACTAATCATTCACAACATCCCTTCCGAAACCCTAAACCCAATAGAGAAACTACTCAGACATAGAGATAGAGAACAAGCAAATCAACGAAGAAGACATGATTAAATAGAAAGAAAGGGATGAATAAATCTTCTCCCAAACCTTCTTAATAGGTTTACAAACTAGAAAATTGAACAGAATGAGTCTCTCTAGCTCTACAGGTCGAGCATAGGGTTTATATAGCAAGAGAAATTAGGTTTACGAAGAGTCTACTCAATTTGGAAACTTTCCATAACTTTCTAAAGGGGCACCGATCGGTCTCAAGTGTGGACCGGTCGGTCCCGACCTTCTGGGACAATTCCTGCGTCAGCTTCATCTGCTCGGCCGCTTGACATCTCTTTAGTAAAACGACCATAACTCTTGATCACACCGTTGGATTTCCTTCAAACCACTTGGAGATGAAAGCTAACTCCCTCATCTATCGGAGGTAAACATATCAGAAAGATCCAATGGTGGAAAGCTCTTCGTATGAGGCCATACTTCTGACGGGTATGCACGACTCTGCATCTTCACATGTATGTTTGCATCCAAAATGATCCAAAACTCTGCCTTCTGTTCCAAACACCTAAAAACCCTGATAAAATACATAGTGAAGCAAAAATACCTAGAACCTATTTTATAGTTATAGAAAGACTCAAAATACAAACCTAAATCTTAGATAGAAAACTGTAAATATGAGACTTATAATCTAAGACTAACAATTAGTTAATGACTAATATGTTATGTTTTATGTTCATTGCATGATATCAAACAAAAAGCCTTCAATTTGATTTGGATTTTGGAGTCTCTACGAGACTAGGAGAATTACAAGTCTGCATTTCTTTTTGTCTTGGAATTTTCTCGGTTTTATTTGTGTTATTTTGTTATGAGTTTGAACTTTTAATCTCAGTTTGGTTGGTGACTTGGTGTTATTTTGTTTGAGTTACAACTTTGGTTTCGGTTGGTTTATGTTATTTTGTATGAAACTTATGAGTTTAAACTAGTCACTTTGTTGTTGTTGTTTGATGAATTTAAGTTAATGTCTACAGTTTTAATTTAATTTAATGTGTTAAATTCATCAAGTTGTATTAGTTATTCGGTTATTTTCAGATTTGTTTGGTCTGAAAACAGGTATTTTTTGATTTGTTTGGTTTGAAAACAGGTATTTTCGGATTTTTTTGGTTAGAAAACAGTTACTTCGGTTTGTGAAAATCCGATCCGATCCGAACCGATTGTAAATTCGGTTTAAGGCGGATTTTTCATTTTTAATCCAAACCGATCCAAACTCGAGTGCATCTGAACCGATTCCGATCCGAATTATTGTAAAAGCCGAATGGATCTTCATAGCTCCAATCCGAAAAACCAAAAATCCGAATCATCCGATTTGAAACCGAACCGAAGTCCGAACCCCCAGGACTAGTTCTGGGCCAAAGGCATGCTTATGAATGCGTTAATTTGGTTTGGATTTCCTTCTATCCCTCGTTTGGTGATAATATATCCGAGGAATTCTCTGTATAGAACTCCAAAAATGCATTTGGCAGAGTTAAGTTTTCTCGCATATTTATTTAGAATTTCGGAACATTGAACCAATGTTCAACATGGTCGGACTCACTGATATTCACAAAACAAATAAAACCTATCATACACTATACCGGATCAAAAACGGTAATCATAGTACTACTTTAGGGTCGAATTCACAGAGACCAGAGATACACTTTAAATTAATAGATCAAATTAAGCTAAGACAAAATAAGAGTTTGATTTCAAACAACCTAACGAGAAGTAAAACAAGCAAATAAATAACAAAAGAATATTAGGCATAGAGAAACCATCCAGGATGTGACAAAACAATTAAACTAATTAACAGGAAATAGTACAATACGTCCTAGAACTCAATTCACGGATATAAGGTAACTCGCTCTCGCGTAAATACCTACTTAGTAATACTATTTTAGAGAACCGCTCTCGCGTGATCCTAAAGTAAAACTAGCATTAATAATAGGATTGATATGTTCACAAGATGCCATGGGAAGAACTTTCGTTGTCAGGCCATGGAACCTCGCTCGCCTAATATTGGTTCCAGCAATTAAACACCGCTCTCGCGTCTAGTCTAATCACCTAAGATCTTAGAACAAGTTAGCTACTCAAGCCCTAAGCACTAAGAATAACATTAGAAGAAGAACTATAAAATAAATTCCCAAACTAACAACTTAACAATCGGTCACATCCCTTCAGAGTAACCCTAGGCTAATAAGGAAACTACTCAAGCATAAAAATAGAAACAAAGATGAAGCTATGAAGAAACATCTTTATAAAATAAAACTAAGAGTGTATTGAGATATGAATCTCTTACAAACTCTAAAAGGGAGAGAATGAATTGTGTGTGATTACAAGAGGCGAGCCCCTCTTTATATAGTAAAGGGAGAGAGGCCGCAAAAGGAAAAGAGAAGAGAAAATGGAAAGAAGAAAAATGGAAATCGTTGGAGAGTCAGCAAGCGGGGATCGATCGATCCTCGGTGTGGATCAGTCGATCCCACCGTCTTTTCGTCTTGGGCCAAGGCCTTTGATTGGATCGAACGGTCCATGGGCCTGGTTGGTCGGTTCTGCCGCCTGTTCAACCGTGGGTCGCAATTCTTCATGGATCGATCGATCCTTGGTGTGGATCGGTCGATCCTTCTTTATTTCTTCACGATTGGTCGACTTCTTCATGCTTAGCCCATCTGCACTCTTATTTGATCCAAAATCCTTTCTTTTCCAATATTCTCTCTTTAGACCTGTAAATCACTAAGTAAAGCAAATAGTCCTAATATCTATCTAATATAGGTTAGTTGACTCAAAATACAATCCTAAAACATAGACTAAAAACGATAAAAATAAGACTCATCAATTCCCCCAAACTTGAATCTTCGCTTGTCCTCAAACAAGAACAATCTGAAATACAAATCTTAAAGGGAAAGGTTTGAAAACAAGAACTTACAACTTCTCGAGAATCTCCGTACATCTTCCGTAAATCCATCACTCAAAGGATTGAGCTTACAACATGTACTAACCATTGGCTTAGCAACTCTCCGTACTGATGTCCCGAGATCTCAAGGAAGCTCCAAAATCTTCTTTGTTGACTCCCTACATTCATTCTTTACAAGCATGCGGTCTCAACGAGGGAGTATCGATCAAAGATCGCGTAGACGCTTACCTTCCTCTAGCTCCCAATACATTCTTCTTATGGTTCCTTTCCTCCTCTCCTCTTTTGCTCTTTTGAGATCGATTTCTCCCTACTTTTCTAGGGTATCATTTTTTTTTTCTATCGATCTCCTTTTCTTTTTAGCCCGGGGTTGGTTTTCATGAGTCCGAAGTATGCAAGGGGGTAACCACACATCCCTCGGCCCACGTCTTTGTTTACCACATCCCTTTTCGTTTTTTTTTTCTTTTTTTTTTCTTCTTTTCCTTTTTCAGGAGAAGAGAGGGGAATCCATACTTTTTTGAAGTTATGCGCGTCTTGGAGAGCTTGAGTCAGAGGTCGCGTTCGATGTATACCAAGCCCCAAGTTGAGAAGATTAAGTCCAAATTAACGTCTTGTCACGGGTGGAGTCAACGCCAAGTCAATCAGATTTCCAAGAGATAGGGACTTCTGATGAGTTGTTTGGCTAATAGTGTTCCAATTTTCGGCTCTTCAAAAGAATAATGATGATGGATAGCAGAAGATATTAGTACGAACACACGATTCACAAAAGAAGTTTCAAGTTCTAAACCATTTTGACTCAATAAAACGACTCAAATAAAATGAAAATGTTAGCATAATAATCACATATCCCCCCAGACTTACTTCACACCGCCCCGGTGGGTAAGAAAAATCAAAGAAAGGAAATGCAAAGCATAAGAAAACAAAAGTCAGAAAACATAGCACGGATCGATCGATCCTGATAGGGGATCGGTCGATCCTACCGTTAGAGATATAAATCCAAATACAAAAATACATAAGTGCAAAAAGAAACTAAAAATATATAGTACAAAGGATAGAACCAGTGGATAGGAGTCTAAGCTGAAGGTGGAGTGTCGAAAACGCATGGGCCTCGCTTGGTACGAATGCGGAAATCGTCCTGCACGCTAGTCTCCGAATCATCATGGCTAGATGAAGAGTGCCATGTACGGGATCGGCCAAGGAGGGTCTGAAGAGTACTCCTCATCATCATCGGCGAAGCGAACAGCACAGCAGCGAAGGCATCGTCCTCAGGATCAGCCTCGTGTACAGGAGTAGGCTCGCGTGGAGGCGGTGGTGGTGGTGGTGCAACGCAGCAAAGCCAAGAAGCAATCTTGGTCAGCAGGGTGTTGTTCTTCTTGGTTGTCTCGCAGACCCAACGCTCCATCTCTGTAGTCGGCTCCAGTGGATCCGTAGCGGTGTAAGCGCTCACGTCAAGCTCAAATGGAGGCACCTGTCCATAGAATGGCTGAAATGGCGGTGGCTGAGATGCAGAAGGCTCAGAAGGGCCAGCCTCATCAGTGCGTCTGGTACGAGCTGCTCTCCGGACACCATTAGTCTTCGGCGGGATAGGTCTCTCGCAAAGCGCCCCAGCAAGCGGGTTGCAACCAATGTTTCCTGGAATAGCGAGAGATGTCAAATCAATGCGGGGTAGGCGAATGTACCTGTAGACCCCGTCAGAATCCTGGAAGCGGTAGACTAGCGAGTGGCGGATGAGGATCTTGCTCGCGTAGAGGTGCTCCCGGTCAATGAATCGCGCCTTATGCTCAGGAATGGGAGGCGCGATGTTGAAACGGCAATGGGTGATGATGGGTGTCACCAAGCTCCCTATCATAATCGTCTTCTTCTTAGATCGAAGCGCTTGCTTCACCACCTGGATGAACTCCTTGACAAGTAGTGCAGCAAAGTTGACGCGGTGCGTCTTGTTGTAGTTGGCCGCGGTCGGGTCGGTGATGAATGTATGGAGTCCATAGAAGCACATGGAAAGCTCGGGGAGCTGCAAAGTACCCATCTCAGCACGGGCAAAGATAGTGCTGCTCATGAAGCATACTGCCAAGCGAATCACCGGGCTGCGGATAAGTGCCTGCTTGGCACCTCTAGACACGTACTCACCAGACCCAAAATTCTGCCAGAATGCAGAAGGATCAGTGATGCCATCGAACTGGGTCTTCTCGCGAGGCGGGAAACCGTAGAGATCACACAACTGGTGGAGTGTGATAGTGAAGTGTCTCCTAGACAGGAAAAAGGAGATGAAGGCATATGTGGCATCAAGCGGATCCGTCGGAAAGTGCACCTGGAGCGTGGTGAGAAACTCAGTTGCGGCATTGGGATAGATATTCCATCGCTTCTCCGGGAAAGAACCGAAGCCAGCATTGCGCAGAAATCCCAGGACATCATCGAGGATGCCCATCGCGCTCAGAATATCGGTTTCCAGAAACTGTGTGGGCTCGAACTTGCAAGCGCGGAGTGCAATGGTGTTGGCTTAATCCTTTTGGGTCCACTCTCTCTCTCCTTGTTTCTCTCACGTGCCCTATAGAAGTGTGCTTTGATGGCATAGAGGGGTTCCCTACTCCTCCAAAAACACTTTTGTAGGCCGGGATAATTTAACTAAACTTCTTCGAAACTATACTCGTCCGGCACCATCCTCACTCGCATTTCGAACATGTTGAGATCATGTGGATGAATCTCATCTCGCATTCCTTCTTGATTCACGGTGGGATCAACGCATGGAGGGTTGCAATTGCAATTCCTCTTCACGACTCCGATACTATGTAGAGGGAAAGGCCATTGGCGATTCGCGCGAATACGAGGCATTCTCTTCATCACCACGAACACATCGACAAAGTTAGATCCCAAGCGATTGGCTTCAAGCACCAGATGGTAGGCTACATTCTTGTCAATCTTGGTGAAGGTCATCTTGGGTTCTTCAAGGTCAAACACGGCTCCAACCGTGGTCAAGAACGCACGTCCCAAGATCAAAGGGGTTTTCGAACCTCCACTCATCTCTACCACATGGAAGTTGGTGGGCACTAGGTGGTTGCCTATATGCACCTCCACATCACCAATAAAGCCTTGAGGAGTAGTTGTGGAAGCGTTGGCAAACTTCAAAGAGCATTGAGAAGTCTCCATCCCTTGGAGATCAAGCCTACGGACGGTCGCCATGGACATGACGTTCACACTCGATCCCGAGTCATAAAGGGAATTGTTGAAAACTTCTCCATCAATCGAACACGGTGATAACATGGGATTTTCGCCCATTTTAGCTATTGTTTTAAAAGTGTTTTAATAAGGTTTTGATACATTTCTGATGTATTCGAGCCAATAACTCAGTATTTGCAAGAACGAAGGGGTTTTACAGGTTTTAGGTAAAAAGGGACCAAAAGGGAGCAAAAGGACTTGCAGGACAGTTTCGGACCACCAGAAGTTTGGCATTCGTTGAAGACCTTCCTCTGAAGCAAATAGGGAGATTTTGGTATCATTGGAAAGCTTAAAGAGTCAAGATTTACCTCCAAGTGGAATCGACCAAATCCGAGTTTTCAATCAGAAGTTATGATTGTTTGAAGACATACCTGTCCAGCCGCACGGCCAAGCAAGCGCCGTGCGGCCAAGTGCCTTCCCACCGCACGACGGGAGCCCGTGTGTGCGGCCAAGACTTGTTTTTAGCCGCCTCAAATCCCAAGATGTGCAACATAAAGCCCGGTTCGTTTGTCCCATGAATCTAACTCGAGGAAGGAAACGCTAACCCTAATTCTGAGCACCTAGGACTATAAATACACATCTAAACTTAGGGTTTGGAGTGTGCTCGTTTAGAAGAAGGAGAGGAGCCGCCTCATTCACGCCCAGCCGCCTTGGAGAAGCAGCAAGAAGACTTGGAGAGCGTCGTTTGGACGTCTCGCCAAGCATCTCTCTTCGTTAACTTCTCTGAGTTTCTTTATCTCTTTCATTTTTCTGCTTTTACTTTGTTGTTTAGGAGAAGATCTTCAATCTCTTTACTTGTTATTGAGAGAGAACCTCTGAACCTTCTTTGTTTTGCTTTAATCTATTCATACGTTGCTGGTTATGATTCTTTTCATTCTTGTTTTGATGATTAACCCTCATATGTGCGAATAGTTCTTTTCGTTGGGCCTAAGGGTTTTCGAAAGGGGATTCATGGATTGTTAAATTAGGTTGTTAGACTCATGTTTATTTGATTATAGTTCTTCATCTAGGTTAATCCGTGTTAGCATTAGGCTTGAACGGCGTGCTAGCTTCTGATTCTAAGGAGATTTACTTTCTGACCGTTAGTTGAATCACCTTTACTATCTAGATGAGCATCGTTTACAATCCGATGAACCCTAAAAAGTTCATTCGATTACAAGCAAGTAAGAAGAAGAAGTTCAATTAACCTTGTGTCCATCCACCACCATCACCACTAGATACGAATTGGCAACAATTCAAGTCTGGGGGAGATACCAACCTATCCATCATTCCATTTCTACCAAACAAGGTGACATTGTTCTAAAACTTTAATCTTTTATTTCCATATACTTAATATCATCTTTCCTCACCGAGGACGGTTCGATTTAAGTCTGGGGGGAAGGATGTTCCATCCTTTACTAATGTGCTACTTTCTTTTTGTTGACTTGCGAAATTTTCCATTTTTTACATCGATACTGAATTTTTCAAAATTAGTAGGGAATTAGGACCTTATCAAATGATGAGTAATCATTTTCTTTTGAATTTGATTACGAACATTAAAGTGTTCTAAATCATCTTCTGAGTGACAACTTTTGCAGGATTCATTTAGAGCGGACAATACCCAGAACATCACAGCCAGATCGCTCCCCAAAAATTCCATCCTACGGAGATTCAGATGGAACTGATATTAAGTCTATTTTATTTGGACTTTAACCTAACTTTAATTCTCTCTTATTCAAGGTGTTAGATCAGGGAAACGAGCGGATACATTCAGGACATCACACCATCTTTTCACCAATCTTTTTCGATGATCCTGAATGGCCACTCATTTTTAGTGGTTCCCACCCTTAACCTTAACCTCATTTCAGACCTCATGCATTCTCTTTTCTTTCCTGTTCTAGCAGCTATGTGCAAAAACGCCGGAGAGAAAGGAACGACGCGGTTTCCAATCAAGAAGAATAACAGGATTACAGAAAGCCGGAGTCAGTGCATAGAGCTGAGATAGAGAAAATAAGCAACCTATTGGATCCACGAATTTATGGTAAATTACGTGAACTTTTGAGATTAGTGTACCATTTCCCCTTTTCGAAAAAAAAATAGGAAAGAGAAAGAAAGAATAGAGAAGGCGGAAGTGAGCCGAGGGGTGTCGCGGCTAAAACCATGCACACGTTGGACTTTACGGAAGCCGCGGAAGTGAGCAAAGGGATGTGCGGCTACAACCGTGCATACTTTAAAATTCATGGAAGCCTATTCTAAAAAAAAAAAAAAAAAAAAAAAAAAAAAAAAAAAACAAAAAGAAAGGGAATGGTTACTACTGCCTCAGGGGCGCGGAGAAAGAAAAGGACCAATAGGAGTGCAGAGGAACCATTCAAAAGAAAAGACGAGCGGTAGAGACCCACAGAAAAATCTAAGTCTGGGGGAGTCTCAGGAGGAAGAAGAAGAGTCGAGTGAAGAAGGGTTGAAAACCGTGGACATCAACTGGTCCATTCTCTCTTGCGGTTTTGCATAATATCCTTCATTCTCGCAATTATCTGGTAACCCTAAACACTCTTAACTCCACCCCTAAACACTAAATGCCTCCCAATACCAAGCGCCATCTACCCTGGATGATATCCTTTGAATAATAGAGCCACGCAAATTTTTAATGAATGTAGAGGGTTGATTGACGTGAAGTCTGAGTTCTTTTGTAGGTATGGAGTCGACGGATCAGAGTCGAGAAAGTTGTGGGACTATGGTGAGAATGTTCTAACTTGAGTGTCTGTTATTAGGAATCCTCAGGACATCGTTTAGCCCACGGTCTCTGATGATAGGAGATTAGTTCCCGTGTTTTCAAACCTCTCTTCCATGGCTTTACTGTCTTGTTTGCTTGAGGACAAGCAAAGTTTAAGTCTAGGGGAGTTGATAACATGGGATTTTCGCCCATTTTAGCTATGGTTTTAAAAGTGTTTTAATAAGGTTTTGATACATTTCTGATGTATTAGAGCCAATAACTCAGTATTTGCAAGAACGAAGAGGTTTTACAGGTTTTAGGTAAAAAGGGACCAAAAGGGAGCAAAAGGACTTGCAGGACAGTTTCGGACCATCAAAAGTTTGGCATTCGTTGAAGACATTCCCGTAAAGAAAATTGGGAGACTTTGGTATCATTGGAAAGCTTAAAGAGTCAAGATTCACCTCCAAGTGGAATAGACCAAATCCGAGTTTTCAATCAGAAGTTATGATCGTTTGAAGACAGACCTGTCTAGCCGCACGGCCAAGCAAGCGCCGTGCGGCCAAGTGCCTTACCACCGCACGACGGGAGCCCGTGTGTGCGGCCAAGACTTGTTTTTAGCCGCCTCAAAGCCCAAGATGTGCAACATAAAGCCCGGTTCGTTTGGCCCATAAATCTAACTCGAGGAAGGAAACCCTAACCCTAATTCTGAGCACCTAGGACTATAAATACACATCTAAACTTAGGGTTTGGAGTGTGCTCGTTTAGAAGAAGGAGAGGAGCCGCCTCATTCACGCCCAGCCGCCTCATTCACGCCCAGCCGCCTCCTTTGGACGTCTCGCCAAGCATCTCTCTTCGTTAACTTCTCTGAGTTTCTTTATCTCTTTCATTTTTCTGCTTTTACTTTGTTGTTTAGGAGAAGATCTTCAATCTCTTTTCGTTGGGCCTAAGGGTTTTCGAAAGGGGATTCATGGATTGTTAAATTAGGTTGTTAGACTCATGTTTATTTGATTATAGTTCTTCATCTAGGTTAATCCGTGTTAGCATTAGGCTTGAACGGCGTGCTAGCTTCTGATTCTAAGGAGATTTACTTTCTGACCGTTAGTTGAATCACCTTTACTATCTAGATGAGCATCGTTTACAATCCGACGGAAGTTGAGTTGCATAACTTTGTGAACATATCAAACTGAATTTAATAGGGTGTTTCACTTCTTAATTGGAAAGTTAGGTTGATAAACACTAGTTTTTGGACCTGCGAAATAGGCCAAAGCACCTTAACATTTGAGTTCGAGAATATAGATAATCGGAAATTCCTTGTCTGATTCCTTGCATTCGATCCATGATACCCTGAGAATTCGCGCCAGTCCAACGTTTGCTTTTTATTTATTAGTTAGAAATTATAAAAACCCCTTTCTTATTTTCGTCTTAGCCTATCCTCTTCCCCAAGCTCGTCGTGCACTCATAGTCTCCGTGGATCGATACCCTAAGTACTACATGCGATAGGTTGTGCACTTGCAACCCAATCAATTGTTTTCACCTAAGGTTAAAAACCTAGATTCGTTTAGGTGAAACTAATGAGGTCTAAATTCGACCGCATCACACGGCACCACAAACTTGCCCGGATCTTCAAGTTTCTGCACTTTGACAAGCTTTGGAGTTCTTGCCTTTTTCTGTTTTGCCAAGTACGCATCAACCTCTGCAGCATCTTCAGTACCATCAATGACATCTCTGCAGATCTTCTTTAAGAACGGGAGATCTCCTAAAGCTTCGGAGAATGTAACTTCTTTCATCAATTCACCAATGCTCTCCTTGAATCGGTTGTACTTCTTCTCATCGATCTTGGCCTTAGGCATCGATGGGTAAGAACTTTGAGGTTTGTAAGGAAGTACATCAGCCTTAGCAACGAAGTGCGCATCACTTTCATTTGAAAACGAATCAGAAATGCCTGGAACAGCAGCACGGATCGATCGATCTGTGGTAGGATTGGTCGATCTGACCTCTCGGGTCAACATGGTGAAACCAGCAGGAGGATCGGTCGATCTAGGTAGAAGCCATGGATGAAACCCTTTTGTCCAATGAATCAACTCTTGTCGCCAAAGTAGTGAATTTCCCATTAAGGTCACCATACATCCCGTCTATCTTAGCATTGATCTCGGATGCACTCTTCTTATGGCTTTTGATCAGAGAGTACATCATAGTCTCCAGCTTGTTCTCTTGAGGGGTAGCTGGCTTAGGCGGGAGGTTAGGAAACGTAGATGGCTTGTTGACAGCTCCTTGTTGGCGTGGAGGGTAGACCATGTCTTGGGGGTTCTCCACATTGTTGTTGTGATAAGAGAGGTTAGGATGGTTCCGGTAATTGGGATTGAAACCACGGTAACCTCCAACATAATTAAGCTCCTCCAAATCTTCATCTTCTTCCAACTCACCTGCCTTCATTGGTTGTTGTTCACGCGCAAGAAGAAGGTTCACCATCTTGAGTCATCACAACGCCTTATCCGCAAGGGAGAACTTGACAACGTCAGCCTCAGATAGTCATACAGGACTCCATTAGCCTTCGTGGTATTGCACAGTGCTTCAAATGCCTCGATGTGATCCATCGGGTTCTCCGTAGGTAAACCTTTAAAGCATCGGTTTTGGACGAGGTTGATCAAGCTATACTTGATCTCATAGTCCTGACGTGTAGGATTCGGAAGACGAAGCGCAGACCGGTTTGCGTAGAAGCGATCCGGTGTATCCTGCTCGCCAAGCGTACGAACGGGTTGTGCAGCAGCAAGAGGATCGACCGGTCCAGGTGGTGGATCGATCGGTCCGGGAGCACGCGGATCGTTTGGTCCAAGAATTAGATCGACTGGTCCGGCGGCAACATGCAAGACATTCGGAGGATTGTTCCCTCCTTCAGCAACTGGAAAAGCAGGTGGATTAGCTCCTTCTGGTTGCACATCTTGAGGATTCATCTCAGCTGGTTCAGAGTTGGCTTTCCTTCTTCGTTCCGAACGGCCTAGTTCTTCGTTAGAGAGTGCAACTAAATCGGTAGCCTTGTGGCTTCTCAATTGCATGCACCTGAAAACAAAAACAAAAATAAGATAATTAGTATAATACGAAAAATAAAATCTTAGACTAAATTCAATTCTAAAACTCTAAACGTATCTATTGGTCCCCGACAACGGCGCCAATTTGATCTTCACAAAACAAATAAAACCTATCATATACTATACCTGATCAAAAACGGTAATCATAGTAGTACTTTAGGGTCGAATCCACAGAGACCAGAGATACACTTTAAATTAATAGATCAAATTAAGCTAAGACAAAATAAGAGTTTGATTTCTAACAACCTAACGAGAAGTAAAACAAGCAAATAAATAATAAAAGAATATTAGGCATAGAGAAACCATCCAGAATGTGACAAAACAATTAAATTAATTAACAGGGAATATTACAATACGTCCTAGAACTCAATTCACGGATATAAGGTAACTCGCTCTCGCGTAAATACCTACTTAGTAATACTATTTTAGAGAACCGCTCTCGCGTGATCCTAAAGTAAAACTAGCATTAATAACAAGATTGATATGTTCACAAGATGCCATGGGAAGAACTTTCGTTGTCAGGCCATGGAACCTCGCTCGCCTAATATTGGTTACAGCAATTAAACACCGCTCTCGCGTCTAGTCTAATCACCTAAGATCTTAGAACAAGTTAGCTACTCAAACCCTAAGCATTAAGAATAACATTAGAAGAAGAACTATAAAATAAATTCCCAAACTAACAACCTAACAATCGGTCACATCCCTTCAGAGTAACGCTAGCCTAATAAGGAAACTACTCAAGCATAAAAATAGAAACAAAGATGAAACTATGAAGAAACATCTTTATAAAATAAAACTAAGAGTGTATTGAGATATGAATCTCTTACAAACTCTAAATGAGAGAGAATGAATTGTGTGTGATTACAAGAGACGAGCCCCTCTTTATATAGTAAAGGGAGAGAGGCCGCAAAAGGAAAAGAGAAGAGAAATGGAAAGAAGAAAAATGGAAATCCTTGGAGAGTCGGCAAGCGGGGATCGATCGATCCTCGGTGTGGATCGGTCGATCCCACCGTCTTTTCGTCTTGGGCCAAGGCCTTTGATTGGATCGAACGGTCCATGGGCCTGGTTGGTCGGTTCTGCCGCCTCTTCAACCGTGGGTCGCAATTCTTCATGGATCGATCGATCCTTGATGTGGATCGGTCGATCCTTCTTTATTTCTTCACGATTGGTCGACTTCTTCATGCTTAGCCCATTTGCACTCTTATTTGATCCAAAATCCTTTCTTTTCAAATATTCTCTCTTTAGACCTGTAAATCACTAAGTAAAACAAATAGTCCTAATATCTATCTAATATAGGTTAGTTGACTCAAAATACAATCCTAAAACATAGACTAAAAACGATAAAAATAAGACTCATCACTCACATAATTGTTTTAGTAGCATGTCGTGAATATAAATCTCAATACGAGGTGTTGATCATCATGATTCATCATAATTTGATTTTAACCGGAAAATACATCCATGAAGGTTAATAACTCAAGTCTGACCATGGATTCGACGACTCGATCAATATGTGGAAGTGGAAAGTTGTCTTTGTTTCTCGAGATCGATTTTTACCTCGGTAGTAATCTTTTCCGAAATCTGGCTGCTAGGTGAGCTCTGAATTTTAACCATAGTGTTGAACGACGTTAATTGCTATTGAGGTTTTAACTTATGGCTAGTCATATAACACGAGAGGGAGACTTCCTGTTTTCCGTGGATTGTTTTAAATCATGTAGGTAAGGGAAAATTTGATGCATTGGTGATAGGTTGATGGGATTCCTTTCATCTGGAAATTGAAAAGGGTTCCAAGGATTATGTTGTATGATGCCAGTCTATCAAAGACAGTGAAATCTACGACTGAAGGACCTACCGTGAGCAATGGAAGCTTTATTGATCCTAAAGACTTTGACGTGTCATTTGTAAAAGTAATTAAGGGGATATGTGGCTCTTTGATATCAAACTTGCTTCTTCCCATGCATTCGAGAGTTATGAGGAATTTGATATCTACCGAACTCCTTGTGTCAATTAAAATTCTTTTCACTTCGAAATTAGCTACTTCAAGAGTAATTACGAGTACATCCTCATGTGGCTTCACTAGGTGTTAAAAAAATTTTTCCCCTAAAGCATAGTATTTTGTTACGAAAATTGGAATTAGCTCCTCGACTAACTTTCATGACGGCAGCACACTGATGCTTTTTTAATTCCCGAATAGAATCACGAAAGAGCTTAGAACCTCTCATTATGACGTCGATTTGTTCATTTTGAGGTTTTGTTCGGTGCTATCTCCATCACTTTTGTCATGCCACTATTCGTCCATGAATCTTATGATCTTGCCATATCCTTATGATACTGATGGATAAAATCATCAGTAAAGGTTGATAGATTTCTAGTGGCCCATAGGTCAGCGAGATGTCTCTTGAGTATCCCGCAATTCTTGGTGGAGTGTCCGTTAACCTGATGAATATGCAATATATTTCCCATCACAAATCCATGTGTTTAAGGATAAAGTCCCAAAATTTCCTTTCCCAAAAAAGATGTGTTGATGTTATTATTGTGCGGTTTAATTCTAAACCGTTTCTGCAAAACTTAGAGCTATTAATTGATTTTGGTTTCACATATTTGCAAAACCGTTTCAAAAAATATCTGCAAAACGTAATTTTTCTTCCTCAGCCTCTATCCAGATGTTCGCACAAAATAAAGCATCCTAGATAGTTATTGGTCGGTTCACAATGAGTTCTTCTCCAAATATCGACTCGTGCCAGAGTCCGTTTTTCAAAGCCGAAAGAGTTGTTGAATGTGATACTCGAGGAATATTCGCAATTATTTCTTTTAGTATTATTATAAATTTCGAAGAGGCTCATTTGGGCCTTGTGATAGACCCAACAAATCAAAGTTAGAGGTCCCCTTTTCTATGAACATAGAATAATGTTTGTGAAAAAACTAATGAAAACGCGTTAAAACTATTAATTGATTTTGGTCCTAATTGGGTGAACCATAATTTTCTGATGGCCCGGATAAATTTTCCGAGAAAAGCTTACAAAAACCCACATCCTCTTCATGTTCATCCTGATCAACATGTCCCACAACAAATTGGAAAGCAACAAGATGATTTTTTTGGGTCACCTTTTCCATCATAAGTTGGCAAATTGACCTTATAGGTGTCCTTTGTATGAAGATTAGCAATCTTCTGAGGTAAACGGTGTTTGGATTGTCTCTTCAACAACTCGATCGATCTCGGGAGCCAAGTTAATTTCATGATGGAATTTGGATTGGATTCCCATGAGCTCGCGCTGAACTTCTACGTACTCCAGATACGGAGCTCGATTAACGGCTACATTCGTCAACTCGGGATGGCCGATATTGCCCGTTGTTTAATCATTCCAAGTACTATGGGGTTTCCCGTAGGAAGATCACCAGGGGTATTATCCCATGGAAGATTTGTATGCGAAGGTGTCGCATGGAGTTAGAGAATTACAAACTTCTAGAGACTCGAATTGTAGTTGGGTTCGAGCGGTTCTTTTGTTCACCTCTAGCGCTCTTATTACCGATTGCCTCTGTTGCTCTTGCAATCAAAGAACCTAGACGTGTCGAAACAATACTTTGATTTTTGTTTATAGTTACATGGGTAGTGCTCAGAGTGGCAACATTTTGTTCGAGGCTCTCGAATTTGGAAGAGAGAGTGGTTGTACAATCAGTTAGAGCTATTATAGCCTCAAAGATAGTGTTTTGATCAGTCATGATGTTTGTTCCCTTAAAGGTCTTGGGTAGAATAGTGGTGGGTGAGGATGTTTTCGTCCCCACAGACAGCGACAAAATGTGGATACAAGATCCGACACTCAAATATATTGCTTAAAATTTAGAAGAAAGTATTAAAAAATTACTGAGAAGCGATTTGTATATATCCTTGTTCTTAGAAAAAAATCTTCTCCCACTATATAAATTGTGGTCTTATTTATACCCAAATGATCATAATATTTATCACATTTATTTCATTGACCTTCATTTTTGTGTCAGTCTTTATTTTGTTTTCATTGTTGTAACTGTTGGGTTTTGATTTGGTCTTGGTTATTTCGTTTCAGTAGTTTGAATAAACTCCTGGTATGTGGGAGCGAGTAGTTAATAGTGGTCCTAGTATTTAGCTCTCTTAGTTCGCTTCCGTTAGTTTCGTTTAGCACGTTGTTGTTTTGGCTATTTAAAAGCCTGCAATCTTTATCAATAAAGCATCGAAGTATTTTGACAAATCCTGCAAAGTATTTTGAGTAAACCTGCAACTAAAGTTTTTAACAAATGGTAACAGAGCCACTTCAAATGAAATCTGATTGAGTGAAACACGAGTAAGTGGTGAGTGAAAGAGGAGTGAGTTGTGAGTGAAAGAGGAGTGAGTGACATAGGAGTGAGTGGTGAGTGAAAGCGGACTGAGTGGTTAAAAAAAAGCAAAAAGGAGAGCAAAGAAATGGCTAACTCAGAGAAATTCGTCCAGCCGACCATTCCAAGATTTGATGGTCACTATGATTACTGGGCAATGACGATGGAGAACTTTCTAAGGAGTAGAGAGATGTGGAGTTTGGTGGAAGAAGGGATTCCGACAATGGCAATCGGGTCATCCATTGCCGCCTTAACCATTACAGAGGCCCTGAGGCAAAAAAACAAAACATAACATCTACTATATATTAAGAAACACTGAAACAATCGTTTACAAAAAGAAAGTAAGAAAAAACAAAACGTTTACAAAAAGAAAACAACATCAATGTCATTTTGCATTTTTCCTCCAACAAATATAAATAAAACATCCACACAAAACAAAAATTTTCCATTGTGCTCTCATTTTCTTGATTTTGTGCTCTCCATTACTAGTAGTTGGTCTTGTAACTTTGTGCTATCCTCTGCTTGTAGTTAGTCTTGTAAGCTTGTTTTATCCTTTTTATCTCCATAAATATAGACTTTAACATCCTTTTAAACCTAAAAACAAAAAAACAAAAGCCAATAGTCATTCTTGAAAGATAAAAACGATCACAAAATCCGATTTTAGCAGCTTTAGTCGATGCAAATCATGAATAATTGTTTCAGTATCAAACTCTCCAATATGTTATTTTCGATGCACAAAATAGCTAAACCATTCAACCTTTCTTGAGACATCGAAAATCTTGTTTTCTTTTTGTGCTCTCCAATGCTCTCCAATATGTTATTTTCGATCAAATCTAGTCTTCACCGAAGACATTGCCATGTCCACCACAACCAAAACGTAATCGACTCTAAAAGCCTGTTCACTTGATTGTACTTCTTCATCCAAACCAGTTTCATCAAATTGTTTTTTCTAAAAACACGACACTTGCGTGGAAATATAGGATCTACATCCATATCACGAGCAATATTTTGAGCTATACTCAAACTAGAACTAAACCCTTCATTTCTATACTTCTCAAAAAACAAACACACACCTTGCAATTGTTTAAAAGCATTATCAATGCACAATGATTTAGACTGTAAATTCTTACTCACTGAATTTATAGCAAACAAAATATCATACCAAATAACAACGCCAAGGATAAATTCAACATTATCAAATGCCATGATTAAACTTTCAGCATCACTCTTTGTCATAGCATCATAACAAGACTCATATAATTCCAATAAAGCTGATCTTACTTGTGGAGCTTGGAATCTAATAGCTTTAGCACTTTTAATTCGACTCTGCCAACGTGTGTTACACAAAAAAATTACAGTAAAAGAAGAAACTTGATCAAGCAAAATTTTCCATCTCTTAGAAGAACTAGAAAATAATGCATATATGCGTTGCAAAATTCCAAAGAAAGAAATAGCCTTTACACATGAATGAGCCATATCACTAACCACAAGATTAATACTATGACAAGCACATGACATATACAAAGCTTTTGGATTTACATCAAGTAATGGCTTTTGAACACCTTGATGTTTTCCTTTCATGTTAGAACCATTATCGTAACCTTGACCTCTAATTTTCTCAAAATCAAGAGTAAGAGACTTAAAGAATCTAGTAACTTATCAAGAATCCTAATCCGGTGGTGTTATCCACTTTTAAAACTATAAGAGGTACTCTTCTACACTTGCTTTTCTATTTGATATTTTCACACATCGAATTATCAAAGTCATTTGCTCTTGATGGCTCACATCCGGTGTAACAACCCGCCCCGTGGGACCCGTCATGCCCACGTGGCCTCACTCCTCCACATGGCATCTTTACAGCGCTGCAGCGCATCGACCCTAACCTCTCTCTTGTGGACCCCTCCTGGCCCACAGGCCCTTCTAGCCCACAAGTAGGTTATTGGTGCGCTTGGCGGATTGTATCCAGGATGCATTATTCCGAGCTAATAGCTGGATCGAAGCTGAGGAAGACAAGAGGTCTACCGCGAAGAAATTCAAAAATTCGCAAACTCCCACCAAGGCAAATAATCAGCCTCCGAACAGAAAATTCGAACCAAGGGAACAGCGAGATCAGAAACGCCTCAGAGTGAACCCACACAGTAACTCCATCTCGAAATCCAACTTCGGAAAAGGGAAGAAACCTTCTTTTAACACATGGGTCCGAGATGAGAATGCTTACTGCGATATTCATAGGGTCAACGGACATGCAACTAAGGTCTGTGGCATTCTAAAACAGCATCTTGCAGATCTATGGGCATCTGGAACCTTAGCAAGCTTTAATACTGATAAATTTATAGCACAGTATCACAAGACAAAAGAAAATCCAGGCGAATCTCAAGGAAGTAACGAGCGACCTAAGGTGATGGAAATAACACCATCCGAGGGTCCAAAACAACGAATAAACGTTATCATAGGAGGATCTAAATTGTTTAAAGATTCCATTCGAGAGATAAAGAAGCATCAGCGAGCGGCGGTAATGAGCGTATCTCGGGCACCCACCGTTAGCCTACAAACCACCGTAGTAAGCTTCGACGAGGAAGATACTTCTCATCTATCAAAACCACATGATGAGGCACTCATGATAACTCTGGATGTAGCGAACTTCGAAGTAACGAAGGTTCTAATCGACACGGGTAGTTCGGTGGACCTCATCTTTCTCCAAACCTTGGAAAAGATGGGTATTTCTCGGGCAGACATTATGGGAACCCCAACGCCATCGATAGCTTTTACAAACGAAACTTCGATGTCCCTGAGGACTATCAAACTGCCAGTTCTCGCAGCAGGGGTACCGACTATTGTCGAATTCACGGTCTTCAACAAGCTTTCTTCCTACAACGTGATCCTCGGGACACCATGGATTTATCAAATGAAGGCAGCAGCACCATCAACCTACCATCAGTGCATTAAGTTCCCATCAAGTGAAGGGATAAAAACCATTTACGGGGATCAGCAAATAGCTCGTACGTGCTACCTTGCAAGTCACAAATTACGTCCACGATAGCAATTACAGAACTTCGGGATTATGCCGAAAACTATTAAAGTTCATAATCTCGCGGATACTACTGAGGAGGTGGTAATCAATGAAGATTACCCAAACAAAAAGTAAAAATTGGTACTTTAATGGATATAAGCGAAAGGGAAGCATTGATTCAAATGCTAAAAGATCACAAAGCCACTTTTACTTGGGAAGCAAAGGACATGCCGGGTATCAATCTCGAAGTGATTTCACACGAACTACACGTTGATTGGAGTTTCAAGCCAGTGAAGCAGAAGAGACGGAAGCTCGGACCAGAACGAGCAAAAGCTGTCAACGATGAGGTAGAAAAACTCTTGGCAATAGGGTCAATTAGGGAGGTAAAGTACCCGGATTGGTTCGCTAATCCAGTTGTGGTAAAAAAGAAAAATGGAAAGTGGAGAGTCTGCGTTGATTTCACCGACCTAAATAAAGCATGTGCCGAGGATAGTTTTTCGTTGCCTCATATCGACCGACATGTCGAGTCCACGACTGGTCATGAAAGATTATCCTTCATGGATGCTTATTCGGGTTATAATCAAATCATGATAAACCCCGAAGATCAAGAGAAAACATCTTTTATCACTGACAGAGGGACGTATTGTTACAAGGTAATGCCCTTTGAGCTGAAAAATGCTGGAGCAACTTATCAATGACTTATGAACAAAATGTTTGACGATCTCCTCGGGAGAACGATGGAAGTCTACATTGATGATATGCTCGTAAAATCTTTGAAAGCAACTGATCATGTAAGCCTTCAATGTTTTATAATATTGAACAAATTCGGCATGAAGTTGAATCCTGCGAAGTGTACCTTCAGAGTACCATCTGGAGAATTTTTGGTTACATCGTAACTAAGAGAGGGATTGAAGCAAATCCAACTCAAATCAACGCATTCTTAAGTATGCCGTCACCTCGGAATGTTAAAGAAGTCCAACGGTTAAAAGGGCGAATTGCGGCATTGAATAGGTTCATCTCACGATCTACCGATAAGTGTCTTCCTTTTTATCAATTGTTGAAAGGGAACAAACAGTTTATCTGGGATGACAAATGCGAGGAAGCTTTTTCTCAACTGAAATAATATTTGACAACACCACCTGTACTATCCAAACCTGAGTCCGAGGAAAAGTTATATTTATACGTCTCAGTGTCAAGTCATTCAGTCAGCGGCGTTCTAGTCCGAGATGATCGTGGCGAACAGAAGCCGATTTACTATGTTAGTAAAACTCTTCTCGATGCAGAAACACGGTATTCAATGATGGAAAAGTTACACTAGTAGTTGTAATGTCAGCTCGCAAGTTGCGACCATACTTTCAGTCACATCTAGTCGAGGTGTTAACCTCCCACCCATTACGAACTATTCTACATAGTCCTGGACAGTCGGGAAGACTTGCCAAGTGGGCAGTAGAGTTAAGTGAGTACGATATCGAGTACAAAGGAAGGACCAGTGCGAAAGCACAGGTTTTGGCAGATTTCCTAACTGAGTTACCAACCTCGGTCTCAATTGATGAGCCGGGTATGGGAAGCATGTGGAGGCTCCACGTTGATGGGTCTTCATCTAAACATGGTTCAGGAATTGGCATCAGGCTTGTTGCACCCGGAAAGGAGGTGATAGAGCAATCTTTTCGACTTCTTTTTCTAGCATCGAACAACAAAGCAGAGTATGAGGCTTTAATAGCCGGAATGCGTCTTGCAGCGAGTATAAACGTGGAGGAACTCACGATCTACTACGATTCGCAGCTCGTAGTCAATCAGTTTAATGGAGATTATGAAGCTAAGGATCAGCGAATGGAGGCTTACCTCCATTTAGTCAAGAATTTAGCTGCAAACTTTAAACATTTCGAACTCATTCGAATCCCCCGAAGTGAAAACACTTCGGCTGATGCGTTAGCGGCCTTAGCTTCCACTTCGGATCCAGATCTCAAAAGGATAATTCCGGTAGAAAGTATTATGTCTCCGAGCATTTCAATCCAAGACCAAGAAGCGGTTGTTACAAGATCAAAGTTCAGGGCAAATCCGAATAGCCAAACAGAGTCACTCCCGAACAAAAGAGTTCGGAAGACTCCTATGCAACGAACGTCTATAAAAAAAGCCTTCCGAAGAATCTGAATCGGACGAGGTAAATGAAGAAGTAATAGAAACTGGAGCAACTGAAGTCGATACTTCGGATTTAGCACCAGAGCCAAAACAACAACCTCAGACGGGGCAATTTGATACATCATCCAAAGTCTGGGGAAGTGATTGGAATATTCCGATCAAAAGGTATATTGAGCTCGGTGAACTTCCAGAGGGCAAATGGAAAGCTCGAAAGCTGCGCATACAAAGTGTAAAATATTGTTTGATACAGGGGGTACTTTATAGATTGCGGTCTAAGTGACCCATACTTGTTATGTATTCGTGGAGAAGAAACGTCTGTTGTCATAGGTGAAACACATGAAGGGCTCTGTGGAAGTCATTCGTCCGGTCGAACAATGGCATTCAAAATCAATGGCATTACTGCCAAACAATGATAACGGATTGCGAGAAGTATGCTCGACGTTGTAGGAAATGTCAGCAGCATGCACCTTTAATTGATCAGCCTTCGGAACTGTTATCTTCTATCACGGCACCTTACCCATTTATGCGTTGGTCATTGGATATCATCGGACCATTACATCGATCAACTAGAGGGGTACAATTTTTGCTTGTTCTTACCGATTATTTCTCCAAGTGGGTCGAAGCGGAGGCCTATGTCTCGATAAAGGATTCTCAGGTTAAGACCTTCTTATGGAAGAATATCATCTGTCGCCATGGTATTCCATCTGAAATAGTGACTGACAATGGGTCACAATTCATCTCGGCGGACTTTGAAAATTTTTGCTCTTCCTGGAAGATTAAGATTAGCTACTCAACACCTCGGTACCAACAGGGGAATGTTTAGGCTGAGGCAACCAACAAAACAATTCTGTCTAACTTGAAGAAGCGTTTGACGGCTTATAAAGGAGGTTGGTACGATGAGTTGGAACCAGTGCTATGGGCTTACCGGACAACACCACGACGAGCTACTGGAGAAACTCCTTTTTCTCTTGTGTATGGCATGGAAGCGGTTGTACCATCCGAGAACGAGGTGCCGGGACTACGCCGGAATGAACTACCTCGAAACGAAGTAATGAATACTCAAAATCTTGAAGATACGTTGGATACAATTGAAGAACGACGAGATCGTGCACTGATTCGTTTACAGAATTACCAGCAAACTGCAGCTCGATATTATAACTCTAAAGTTAAAAATCGGCCTTTAAAAGTTGAAGACTTCGTCCTTCGTCGCGTTTTTGAAAACAAAAAAGAAGATGGAGCAGGAAAGCTCGGAATTAACTGGGAGGGACCTTACGAGGTCTCCGAGGTGGTTCAGAATGGTGTGTATCGACTAAAGGAGCAGGATGGAACGGACGTTCCACGTCCATGGAACATCCTAAATTTAAAAAAGTTTTATGCTTAATTTTTCACTTTTTGTACAATGAACTACGGTTTGGCTTGATCCCTGAAAAGGGTACGTAGGCAGCTCGGATGAGTTCAGCTATTTTATTAAATAAAATCCATCAAATCCTCTTTATTTCATTTTCAAAAAAAAAAAGGGGGGTGGGGAAAGGGGTTACACCACCTCCTTCGATTACAAGGAATTTCAAAAGAAGAACAAAATGCGAAGCAAAACAAAGGAACTACAACTGAGGATTTGGTTTATATGAATTTAGTCTTCTCTTTCGAACACTTCGACTCTTGACTTGCGAGGTCAATTATTACCCGAAGACCGGCAGGTATCCCACCAAAGAACTGATCGAAACCGAGATCAAGCCAGTGTTCGGGATGGGCCTCAAGAATACATAGATCCTTCGAGATCTCAAGCATCCTTTTTTCCAATTGGAACACCTTTCTTTGGAGAAACTCCTTTTCACTTCTAAGACCCTTGTACTTGTTCACAAGCTGCAAATTGATAATAGTCAGTTATCTTCTTTATGCACAAACAAACTGTTGCGATTAAGAGGAAACAAACCTTCTCAAGGTAACCATGCGCAAAAATGTAATGGCCGGGGGAAAGTTGCTCGAGCATGCCACGAGGAATCTACATGCTAGTACCAATACCAAGACGACATTCACCCGCCCCTGGGTTGGAACAGAAAAGTTCTTCGCGAAAGGAAGTCTCAACATCCTTGGCCCGAGGACCTGAGCGCTTGTTTCTGGAACGTTTAGATCTACAACGTTTGGAATTTGACCTCTTACCCATTTTGCTTAATGAAAAGAGGCTGCACCATAAGATCTATTTAACTTTGTCTGATATCGTAGGAAAACCAATTTCCTAAGTTACGGAGCAATTCACGATTATCAGGAGTAAATGCAATAAAAATCAATATGCAGTAAAGAAAATAGGGAGAGGAATCCGATCAATAAAATATGGAAACCAAATCTTCGGATCCTCGAAAGGGTCCATTGTTTGAAAAGGAAATTGGCCTTGGGCCCATTAAAAACATAAGTTTTAAAAGAAAAAAAAAAGGCCTCGGGACCAAGGTTGGATCACAAAGAGAGATCAGAAGGGAGGCCCATCAGCCGGACGCTTGTCAGCTAGCCTTGCTTCAGAAGATGAGGGACCCGCCTCAACAGTACTAAGACCAGGAGCATCGCGTCTGCGCCTATTAACGGCAATGTTCCGACGAACTTCTGGTGGATGATCAGTAGAGATGTCGCGAGCAGCACTGCAAGGGGCAGTCCTAGCCAACAGGGCGGCCTTGGCACGTTTCCGGTGAACCTTAGAAGCTTTCTCTCCACCCCTCATCCACTCTCGGAAAACGTCCGGAATGGGCATTATGGAGTCAAAATTCTGACGTTCCCAATTGATTGGGTCTGTTTCTAGCCTTCTGATCCTTCTTTCGTAATCCAGAATCTTAGCCTGTAACTTCTTCTTCTCAGTTACCAGACACGAGCGTTTGGCAACAAGACGGTGATGGTTTTCAACGATCTAAGCAAAAAACAGGGTTTAGGGTTCAATACTCGGGATCAACATCTAGACATTCCGGAAATCTCAGAAAGAACCTAAACCTAGAGTTCAACTACGAAGTGTTACTAAGCGAGAAGTGAGGAAAGAAAAGGAATAAACCTCAGCCATATAGTCTTGAACCTCAGACCACTCGTAGACGCAATCGGGAATCTCTATATCGGGATATTGAACGCCCAGAGGAATGAACTTACCATCTGCGTCTCTGTTTCTGGTCGGAAGACAAGAAAAAGGGAGACGGCCTTGAACGGGCGCCCTAGTACCTTCACGAGGAGCCGAAACAGCGCTGTCGTCGCTGGAGGAAGAAGAAAACATTATCACCGAGAACGAAATATGTGCAGAGAGAAAGAGGAAGAAAGACATATGGAGAATCTAAAGGGTTTCGTATCTTTTCCTCCTTAATATAAAGAAGTAATCATGACATCACGTTTCTCGGTTAAGGTAGCAAAACAAAATCTCGACCCCCAAATTAAGCAATTCCTAACAACAAATCTATAAACATTGGATTAAGACAATTCCAACAGAGAAGAAAACCCCTAATGTTTTTTGCAAATTAATCCCAACAGAGAAAGCAAACAAAGGCAAATCTAACATCTCAACAATTAAGAAGAGAAACTGTTGTATACCATAAGAACCGTAAGGTGTGGCGTTTGAAGAGGGGGTAGACGACTGAGAAGATGACCTTCCACCTCCGGAAACTCGTCCACCGCCGCGTGTGCGAGGACCTCTCGAAGCGCTTGAACCGCCGCGTGTGTGAGCACTTGAGCGACTTGTCTAAACGGGGAGCACCTGACTTCCCTCCTCGTCCTTTGCTCGATTTACCACCAGCCATTAGGAGAGAAATCGAAGAGAAATCACAGAGAAAAGAGAGAGATTGGATTGAGAGTATGAGAGAAATCGAAGAACAAAGAGAGATTGGGTTGAGAGTAAGAGAAATGAGAGATTGGGTTAGAGGTTGAAGAGAGATTCGGGTTGAGAGCAAGAGAGCACAAACCCTAGATCTAAAAACTTATGTCGATATTTACTAAGTGTCGAATGGGTTTTGTTTTAACTTTAGAAATCTTAGGAGTCACAAAGTGGTCACAAAATGGTCACAAAAATGTTAAGAAACCCAAATATTAGGAGGGAGGTTTGCCGCTAAAAGAAAACTCGAAATTTTAATCTGAAAATAAGACGGGTCGCAATTAGGTCGCAAATACGTCGCAAAGAAGTTTGAAATCGTCGCAAATAGGTCGTAAATAGTACCAAAGAGAGACGAATTTGTGACTAACATCTAAGAATCACAAAAAGTTTGTAACGAATTTCTTAACTTATGATTGAAATAACACCTATCTATTGTGATGTAAGGATGACATTACAATAATTAAAAGTCTAGCAAATTAAATTAGTAAAAACAAAGGCAATGCTTGTAAGTTATGAAATTGCAAAATCATTAGTTAATATTACATATCATGTTACATGTTATGGTTTGAATAATTCTAAAAAAGAGACAAAACCATAAGTTGACTGTAAGATTGATTATTTTCCCAAGTCTAATGATGTTGGAGTGATTATAAGACATCTAATATTGACAATGGTATAAATTTGAGTAGATAAATGTCCAAGTAAAATACGAACGTCGCAAAGGCGTCACAAAGTCGTCCCGAACTCAGGTGTTAGTCGCAAATACGTCGCAAATCTCAGGTGTTAGTCGCAAAATCGTCGTCTATTCGTCGCTAATTTACGACCTCTTTGTTACTGATTCACTTGTCAGTCGCAAAAATGCTACCATTTTGTGACGAATCGTAAGAGTCACGAAACTTTCTTTGTAATTTTATAGCTTTTGATCGATCTAGAGTCCATCTATAGTCTTAGATTAACTGCAATTACAACAATAGAGCAAGATAAATGCCTTACATCAATAAAATAAGGAAATGCATTGGATTTATGATCATTAGAAATCAATAGTTAACATTACCTAACATATTATGCAATGTTTAAGATTTTTAAGAAAAACTTACAAAAGTTTAAAATTCTAAAATATTTGTATGCTATTGATTATTTTTTCCATGTCTAAGGTTATTGTAATCATTATAAGACATCTAATATTGACAATGACATATATTTGAATAGATAAATGTCCAAGTAAAATACGAGCGTCGCAAATGCGTCACAAAGTAGTCCCGAACTCAGGTGTTAGTCGCAAAATCGTCGTCTATTCGTCGCTAATTTACGACCACTTTGTTACTGATTCACTTGTCAGTCGCAAAAATGCTACCATTTTGTGACGAATCGTAAGAGTCACGAAACTTTCTTTGTAATTTTAAAGCTTTTGATCGATCTAGAGTCCATCTATAGTCTTAGATTCACTGGAATTACAACAATAGAGCAAGATAAATCCCTTACATCAATAAAATAAGGAAATGCATTGAATTTATGATCATTAGAAATCAATAGTGAACATTACCTAACATATTATGCAATGTTTAAGATTTTTAAGAAAAACTTACAAAAGTTTAAAATTCTAAAATATTTGTATGCCATTGATTATTTTTTCCATGTCTAAGGTTGTTGTAATCATTATAAGACATCTAATATTGACAATGACATAGATTTGAATAGATAAATGTCCAAGTAAAATACGAGCGTCGCAAAGGCGTCACAAAGTAGTCCCAAACTCAGGTGTTAGTCGCAAATACGTCGCAAATCTCAGGTGTTAGTCGCAAAATCGTCGTCTATTCGTTGCTAATTTACGACAACTTTGTTACTGATTCACTTGTTAGTCGCAAAAATTCTACCATTTTGTGGCGAATCGTAAGAGTCACGAAACTTTCTTTGTAATTTTAAAGCTTTTGATCGATCTAGAGTCCATCTATAGTCTTAGATTCACTGCAATTACAACAATAGAGCAAGATAAATCTCTTACATCAATAAAACAAGGAAATGCATTGAATTTATGATCATTATAAATCAATAGTGAACATTACCTAACATATTATGCAAAGTTTAAGATTTTTAAGAAAAACTTACAAAAGTTTAAAATTATAAAATATTTGTATGCCATTGATTATTTTTTCCATCTCTAAGCTTGTTGTAATCATTATAAGACATCTAATATTGACAATGACATAGATTTGAATAGATAAATGTCCAAGTAAAATACGAGCGTCGCAAATTCGTCACAAAGTAGTCCCGAACTCAGGTGTTACTCGCAAATAAGTCGCAAATTTCAGGGTTCAGTCGCAAAGTCGTCGTCTATTCGTAGCTCATATACGACCCCTTTGTGACTGATTCACTTGTCAGTCGCAAAAATGCTACCATTTTGTGACGAATCGTAAGAGTCACGAAACTTTCTTTGTAATTTTAAAGCTTTTGATCGATCTAGAGTCCATCTATAGTCTTAGATTCACTGGAATTACAACAATAGAGCAAGATAAATCCCTTACATCAATAAAATAAGGAAATGCATTGAATTTATGATCATTAGAAATCAATAGTGAACATTACCTAACATATTATGCAATGTTTAAGATTTTTAAGAAAAACTTACAAAAGTTTAAAATTCTAAAATATTTGTATGCCATTGATTATTTTTTCCATGTCTAAGGTTGTTGTAATCATTATAAGACATCTAATATTGACAATGACATAGATTTGAATAGATAAATGTCCAAGTAAAATACGAGCGTCGCAAAGGCGTCACAAAGTAGTCCCGAACTCAGGTGTTAGTCGCAAATAAGTCGCAAATTTCAGGGTTCAGTCGCAAAGTCGTCGTCTATTCGTAGCTCATATACGACCCCTTTGTGACTGATTCACTTGTCAGTCGCAAAAATGCTACCATTTTGTGACGAATCGTAAGAGTCACGAAACTTTCTTTGTAATTTTAAAGCTTTTGATCGATCTAGAGTCCATTTATAGTCTTAGATTCACTGCAATTACAACAATAGATCAAGATAAATCTCTTACATCAATAAAATAAGGAAATGCATTGAATTTATGATCATTAGAAATCAATAGTGAACATTATCTAACATATTATGCAAAGTTTAAGATTTTTAAGAAAAACTTACAAAAGTTTAAAATTCTAAAATATTTGTATGCCATTGATTATTTTTTCCATGTCTAAGGTTGTTGTAATCATTATAAGACATCTAATATTGACAATGACATAGATTTAAATAGATAAATGTCCAAGTAAAATACGAGCATCGCAAAGGCGTCGCAAATGGCCATGCATGACTCCTCACTTTGTGACGCTTTTGCGACTACATTTTGTAACCCCGTTCTATTTGTCCCAAAGTAGTCGCAAAATACAACGTGTTTTGGTCTGGTCTTAAAAGCGTCGCAAAAGAGTCGGTAATTAGCGACTATTCTCTGACTTCCTTAAGGCATCGTTAATTTGCGACTGAATTGTCACGATATTTATGTTGGTCGTTAAATGGTCACAATTGCGTTACAAACTGGTCGCTAAATTTTGTGACCACTAATTTCATCACAGTCTATGGTCACAAAACGCAGGTTTTCTTGTAGTGCAAGACGACATTCACCCGCCCCTGGGTTGGAACAGAAAAGTTCTTCGCGAAAGGAAGTCTCAACATCCTTGGCCCGAGGACCTGAACGCTTGTTTCCTTTGACCTCTTACCCATTTTGCTTAATGAAAAGAGACTGCACCATAAGATCTATTTAACTTTGTCTGATATCGTAGGAAAACCAATTTCCTAAGTTACGGAGCAATTCACAATTATCAGGAGTAAATGCAATAAAAATCAATATGCAGTAAAGGAAATATGGAGAGGAATCTGATCAATAAAATATGGAAACCAAATCTTCGGATCCTCGAAAGGGTCCATTGTTTGAAAAGAAAATTGGCCTTGGGCCCATTAACAACATAAGTTTTAAAAGAAAAAACAAAGGCCTCGGGACCAAGGTTGGATCACAAAGAGAGATCAGAAGGGAGGCCCATCAGCCGGACGCTTGTCAGCTCGCCTGGCTTCAGAAGATGAGGGACCCGCCTCAAAAGTACTAAGACCAGGAGCATCGCGTCTGCGCCTATTAACGGTAATGTTCCGACGAACTTCCGGTGGATGATCAATAGAGATGTCGCGAGCAGCATTGGCAGGGGCAGTCCTAGCCAACAGGGCGGCCTTGGCACGTTTCCGGTGAACCTCAGAAGCTTTCTCTCCACCCCTCATCCACTCTCGGAAAACGTCCGAAATGGGCATTATGGAGTCAAAATTCTGACGTTCCCAATTGATTGGGTCTGTTTCTAGCCTTCTGATCCTTCTTTCGTAATCCAGAATCTTAGCCTGTAACTTCTTCTTCTCAGTTACCAGACGCGAGCGTTTGGCAACAAGACGGTGATGTTTTTCAACGATATAAGCAAAAAGCAGGGTTTAGGGTTCAATACTCGGGATAAACATCTAGACATTCCGGAAATCCTAGAAGAACCTAAACCTAGAGTTCAACTACGAAGTGTTACTAAGCGCGAAGTGAGGAAAGAAAAGGACTAAACCTAAGCGCGAAGTGAGGAAAGAAAAGGACTAAACCTCAACCTGAGACCACTCGTTGACGCAATCGGGAATCTCCTTATCGGGATATTGAACGCCCAGATGAATGAACTTACCATCTGTATCTCTGTTTCTGGTCGGAAGACGAGAAAAAGGGAGACGGCCTTGAACGGGCGCCCTAGTACCTTCACGAGGAGCCGAAACAGCGCCGTCGTCGGTGGAGGAAGATGAAAACATGATCACCAAGAACGAAATATGTGCAAAGAGAAAGAGGAAGAAAGACATATGGAGAATCTAAAGGGTTTCGTGTCTTTTCCTCCTTAATATAAAGAAGTAATCATGACATCACGTTTCTCGGTTAAGGCAGTAAGAGAGTGTAATAAAGAGGGCAATTAAGCCACTCTACCTAAAGACCTAGAGGGTCTAGGGAAACTCAAGCGTCAAATCAATTTTGAAATCAAAATTTAATGACAATAGATGGGCTTATCCGGGATATAGGCCAGGCCCAAAAGAATGTGGTATCGCATGATAGTGAAATAAGAAAACACAAGTTCAAACCCAAGAGAATTTCTTAATTCCGAGCTCCGAGCTCACTGAGCTCGGAACCTGAATTCGAAAACTCAAAAAATCTCGGTATAAGAATTATACCTTGAAATAGTTATTTAACAAACGACAGAAGGCCAAAAATGATGGATACATGTCCACTTTTTAATAAAGACCGATGGGCCTGATCAACCCTAACATTTTCAACAAACAACATAAAACCTTTGAATCGAATAGAAAGGCTTTGCAAACCTAAAAATTCGAATTAAATCCAAGGTTTAAAAGCCTCCTCAGGCAAAATGAAACATTAAGTCATCAAAGCCCCCATGGGCAACAAAATAACAAAAACAAGTCTTAAAAATAAAGGGAAATTTCCCTGGAAACGCGGATACAACCGCAAGATTAACGAACTTCAGGAGTTGAATCTCCTAATTCCGAACTGACAACTTCAATAGGATTCACTTCGGAGGTCGATGGCGGAACTTCAGAACTGGCACGTTGAATGCTTGTCTCGGAAATTGAGGGAGTTCGGAGCTCGGACACCTGTTTATTTCCGAGCAAGTAAAAGTTAGAACCGAACTGATAGATAAAAGAAGGAATTATAAAATTCACCTCTAGGGTAACTGGAACCGAAGCAGATGAAGGGTTGATTCTCTCCGAAGATCCAAAACCTCCTTCCATAAGGTTCTCGTCACAAGCCAAGGACGGACCAGTTTCAACAATAGGAGGAGAGTCAGCAAAGTATTCAGCGTATTTCTGAAGATCAAAATCAGCTGGAGAGAGAGAAGAAATTCTCTCATTAGTTTCCTTCAGCATCTTGTCTAGGGCATCGAGCTCAGCACCAGGAGAGACCTTGCCTTCAACAATCTGAACAAGAAGCAGCTTGTTGCTATTGATTTCCACCAAGTCAGCTTCAGCTCTTTTCCTCGCCTTAACGCAAAGAAAATACTCAGAAATGTCATCGAAAAGTATTTGACCTCGGGTTTTCACCGTCTTCCGAGCTGAGTGTGCGGACACTCTCAAATCATGTTCGCGGAGTTTAACTAAGGCTTCATTCTTCAATTCTTGCTCTTTGAGTTTAGCCTTAAGGTTATGGAGTTCAATGCCCATGGCCTCACACGACTCTTTAGAAGAAGAAGCACTTGCAGCAAAGAATCGAATCCTCTGCTCTTGAGCCTTTCCGAGCTCCTGAGCCTTCTCAAGTTCTTTTTTAAGAACATCAGCCGAACTAGCGCGAGCTTCTGACTGGATCAGCGCCTCCTTAAGGTCTTTCCCTGATTGCTCCACAGTTGCAATCCTACTCTGCATGGACTCACTACCAGCAATGTTGGGAATAACATGTGATTCGTAACAGCTGACCATGCTAGTAACGAAGCCGGCACACTAAAAGAAAATTTCGGGAGATTGAAACTTAGCAACCTTGAGATCGTACAAAACTCTAAAAAAAATGAAACTAAACCAGAGCTGCGTGAAGTGCATAGTTGGAGTAAAGGTCACGAATTTCAGGCCTCCAGCGCTGAAGTTGAGGGATAGGATCACCCGCTTGAGTTCCGAGATGTTTAAAAAAATTTGCAGCACGATCGTGAGCTAAACAGAGAATCTTTGTTATATTTCAACAAGGAAAAACAGAAAAAAAGGGCTTAATAAGGATACCTGTAAATGCAGGATTAGGAGTGGGGCCACGACGGGACAGCTTACTGGACCTTGAGCCTAGAGAACGAGAGTCCTTATCCACACGGGGCCTTACCTCTAAGGTAGGGGCTGTTGGACTGTCAGAATCAACCCGAAATGAATCGTCGGAAACATGGGCAATCATCTCGAGTGGAAAGGACACCTCATGATGAGTTGCCAGAGGAACTTCATTGGAGCCGACCTGGCCCGAACCACCAGAAGATTGAGAGATCGGAGTAGGCGGGGGAGGCATCTCGGGGCGAGTTCTTTTCGAACGCTGAGAGGAACTCGCCGTTGGGTCAACCGCTGAGTCCGAAGTCTGTTTCCTCGAAGTCCTCTTTGGAAGAGAAGCAAGAGTGGCATCGAAGTCATCTCCCGCAGGAGCGGCGGGACCTGGAGGAGGAGATGGGGGACGACCAAAAACCCTGAGAGCTTCAGGAGAACCATCGTTAACAAGGATAGCATTACGATGGACCTCAACGCTAGGTGAAGCCCTCTTTTCTTTACTAATAGTGGCAACATCGTTCAGCATATCCATCTCCTTGTCCCTTCGCTCACGAAGACTCAACTCACTCCAATCTTCGTCAAAAGTACTTTTAATTTTTTGGCCAAGACGGCGCCTCATCATGTCCAAACCCCGATGAATCCTTTGGATAGTAAAAGAGTTCCAGTGAATACGCTGCTCTGAAGCAGTCTTGAAAAAGTTGAAGAAACCTTGATAAAATTCAGGTTGTTTTAATTTATTGTCCGCTGAAAACAAAGGAATATCGAACTCAGCAATCCTGAGGGATATATTATACTAGTTAAGCAAATAAGAAGAGGTAGAAAAGGAACAGTTTCCTTACCTAGTCCGGACAGAAATTTTGTCTTGAAGATTTTGCTGAAACTTCCGGCAGAGGACTCGTCAATCTTGAACAAGAACCAGTATCTTCTCCAGTTTTCATCTTTAAGAGGAAAACCGTCGAATAATGCTCTATTTGTGCGAGGGTGGAGCGTGAAAGTATCGCTCCCACGAGTGATGCGAACGCTTAATAACTCAGCAAGTTCATCAAGACCAATGGCGAAGTTCGTCTCCATAGCCACAGTTATCGCGCACAGGATATTACGAATTAAATTCGGAGTACATTGCGGGAAAGCAATACCAAGAGCATCCAAGTACAAAAGCAGTAACTCGGGAATAGGAAAGGGCAAACCACAACCTTTAAAATAAACTTCGTAACCACAACAATATCCGGGGCGCACGGACTCCGGAGACTCATTCGGTTTCGGAAGAACAAGTTCCACATCTTCCGGAATATGGCAAAGGCGCCGGAGCAAGTCGAGCGATTCCTCGGAAGAGAGGGTTGACCAATACGGATCGAATTTGTTCCCCGGTTGCGTACATTCGTTGGCACCTGGGTTAGCCATGTTGTCTCCAGCCGCGATTATAGCAAGCTCTTCTTTCGTTGGGACAATAGCAGCAGAATGAGGCGGCGACATTTTGGAACTTTCAAGGAAAGGGTAAAAGTAAAGATAGAGGAGAAAGATTAAAAAAAAATTTGGGTTTACTTTTATTTTCAACCGCCACAAAGAATATGGGGAAGTGGAGCGGTTTCCCTATGATATTAATATAAAAATTAGTCATCAACCAAGGACAAAATCGGCAAAGGTCAGGGAGATCAAATCACTGTAATCACGAAAATCGAAGCAATGATGGAAAGCACAGCAAATCCGGACAAAATCAAATAAATCAGCAGTTAATTCCAAGTCATCCGAGCTGAACATCTCGGAAGACTTGGGGGGCAATTGTTGATACCGGATCCCGACCTCAGGATTGGGCCCGAGTTTAGGCCCAACGAAGAAAGATCAACCATGTTATAAGACAATAAAAAGAGCAGCTCGGAGAAGGGTGAGCTCGGGCACGGAAAGGAGCTCGGAAGGCCAAGATGAAAGAGAAGGCCCAAGCCCATGAAGAGTTCAAATATAGTTGTTACAACAATAAAGGACAAGATCAAAACCGACGTCATTAATGTAAATAATTGTAATAATGGTATTAAATGCAATTTATGTCTTAGAATGGGAGTATAAATATAAGATAACCCCAATGTAATAGAGAGGACAATTTTTGGCAATAATACCAATACTCACACTTTCTCTCTAACAAATTATTGTTGAAAATTCTTTGCTTATTTCTAGATTATTATTCATTCTCTATTTTTCGATTCGTTATTATTTGAGTGTTGGATCCGAGATCCACAATTATCATGCTCACTCAAGTGACTAGTGTCATCAGAATTATTTACACCACCAGATTATGAATTTTCACTAGCATTTGTTCTTGTCACAAATTTATCTAAAGAACCTCTTAGTGATTGAACACACAAGTCATCTTGTTTTTTTTTTTTTTTTTTTTTCTGACATCCAGATTCTTGTCCCGTCATGATGCAATCTAGATGCAAAGTAAAAGGAAGAAATAACACCTAAATTTTGGAGAATGATATGATTATCTGAATGTTAGAAGAACAATATAAACCTGAAAAATATTAGTGATCAGTTGTTAGTGAGTATTGGAATACAAAATACTAGTATAGAAAAAAGCTGAGCAAGAATCAAACAAGACATAATTCAGAAACTGTCCTGATGAAGGATCGATCGGTCTAGTGTGATCCAAACCTGAAAAAGTCGCATGTTCTGCGCATAGAGCTGGTTCGTTAATGGGTTGCCTCCCATTCAGCGCTTGTTTATGGTTAGAATAAATAAAGCTAGGAGTAAATAAATCAAGAGTTTATTTTGTTTCTAATAAGCAATTAATTTAAGTAGGTAATTCAGATAATTAAACAAGTATTAGGTCTATGGTATTCTTTCAGGATGTGAGGTGACAAGCAAATCGATTGTGGGAATATTTAAGAACCGTTTTTGAACTCAATTCACTAAAGTATAGGCAAGTCGCTATCGCGTAAATACCTAACTAAACAATACTAAATCAGAACCTAAACCATCGTTTTACTCTAATGAAGTAAAGCAAGCATTATCAAGCAAGATTGATATGTTCACAAAGTGCCCCAACTTCAACCATCGTTGGCTGAGGATCACTTTGCTCGTCTAAGTAAGTCAGGCGACTAACAGCACTTCTGATGCCACGATAAATCAACCTAGAATCTAGAACAAGGTGATCAATCAAATTCTAGCATTAAGAACAACAATAGACGAAGAACTATAAGATGAATTCCCGAACTAGCAACCTAACGAATCAATCACATCCCTTCATAAACCCTAAACCTAATAAGCAGACTACTCAGACATAGAAACAGGAACAAAGAATTCAATAAATGAAAGCATCTTTATTCAAAAATGAAAAGACTAAGAAGAAAGCTAAGAGAGTTTTTGAGATCTCTTGCTTACAAAACTAATAAAAAGCTGTGGAATTCTCTACTTAGGGTTACAAGGCCGAGCCCTCCTTTTATAGGAGCAAGGAGGTGCAAGAAAAGGAAAGAAGAAAAATAGAAAAGCTTAGAGAGTCGGCAAAGCGGACCGATCGATCCGTGGGCTGGACCGATCGGTCACCGTGTCTTCTTGGGCTTGGGCTTTGATCTTCACCGGACCGATCGGTCCGTGGGCCAGACCGAGCGGTCCGTCTTCATTTCTTCATGCTTGGCCCATTTTCATTCCTAGATGATCCAAAATCTCTTCTTTTCCAATAATTGCTCTTCAGGCCTGTAAAACACTAAGTGAAACAAATAGTCCTATAATCTATCTAATATAAGTTAGCTGAGTCAAATAACAATCCTAAAATGAAGACTAAAAATGTTAAACATTAGGAAATATATGTGTATATAAAAAAGTATATGTATATATGTGTTCGGGTAAATAAAAGTATCCACGAGTATCGGCTTCAGATTGGGTAATACTCGATAACCTCAGTTACTCGAGTTCATAAACAGACCGGGTATTTTCGCGGAACCGAAGTACAAAGGGTACGGGTTTTTCTAGTCAAATTCGGTTCGGGTCCTCGGTTCCGGATATTATGCCCATATCTACCCAAAAGAATATAATTCTTAATTGGAGAACGCAAATATGGTTCCTAATTTTGAGTTGAAGTATCAAAGAAACTTTTGCAGGATAGCTTTTTCAGTTTAGGAACCAAATTACAATCGTTCTGAATGTTGAAACCATGAAATCCGGGTAGATTCGATGACCAACGTAAAAGATAGGACCAAAACTTTCATGAGACAAGCACAAAATAATTGGAATAAATTAGAAAAATTAGCAAAGAAATGAGAGAGATAAAACTATTGATATATATTAAAATTATGAATATATTAGTAAATACATAAATAGAAGAAATAATCTTTGGTAACTATTGAAAATAAATTAGACATTTAGAAGATTATCGTGTAAAATATAGAAGATTTGTGTGTGAAAATATAGAAGATTGGAAGTCCTTTTTCTTGTAGTTTTCACCTCTCTTTTATAGTTTTTTTCCTCCTCCCAATGTGTTATTATTTGACCATTAATTATAGAATTAACCCACACAATTAATCACATGTCAATTAATTCATAAACTTGGTAGAAACTTGTCATGATTAATTAATTCTTTCTAAACCAAAAGCGGATGAAAAGTTGTACTTATAAATAACTGTGTCGAGCCATTTTATAAGCGGAGTAATAGTTTGGGAGGATAGGGGCGACCATAAACCAATTTACTATGTAAGCAAAAGATTAACAGATCCAGAAACTCGATACACGATGATGGAAAAGTTAGCCTTTGCTGTAGCAATGTCACTCGACAATTGCGACCATATGTTCAGTCACATCTAATTGAAGTGATAATATTTTATCTGCTCCGAACAATCTTTCACAACCAAAATCAGATGATATATGATCGGGAATCACTCCACGATCTTATGAACAAACGGTGAACAAGAACTGATCAACAAGCTTTGGCGGAAGATGGAAATGAAAGTAGAGGTGGTAGCGAAACTTGCGATTGACTCTCTCAATCTGTGGGCTTGATTGACTCTCTCAATCTGTGGAGAACTAGACTTGTTTGAATCACACAAACAATCCTAATCCTATAATCTCAAGAATCAAATGAATCTCTCAAATGAAACTTAAAGACAAACTGTTTAGACAAAGACACTCTTTGAATAAAACGAAAAACAACTTTGTATATTTCTTAGATGATTGAAAAGTGATTTGTACAACGGACGAAATGAGCTTTATAGATAGCTCTTACATGAGTAAACTAACGTTCTAAAAAGTCTAAACAAGAAAGAAAGCATGCTGAAATAATGACAAAGAGTCGTTGGACAATTATGACTCAAATTAGGAAAAAATATGGGAAGTAAGGTCTCCTTTGTATCTGGATGGCTTGAGGCGATATGTGAGCTTCTCTGGAACATTATGGTCGTCATCCCCTATATATTAATAGAGAAGCATTTTTGCCAAAAATGCTGATGTGTCAGCATTAGAGAGCTCGGTATTAATTATTAAAAAAATAAAACCCTAGCCAAAGCTTTCAAACTTTCCTCTCACCTTTTGAATTTATTTAAGGAAATATTGAATTTTCTCTTTCCTCTAGTTTTGTTAACAAATTTATTTCCCTTTATCTCTCATCTTTTTATGATCATATTTTTTTAAAAAATTGAATCAGTACATAGACTATATAATAAATAAAATCTAGATTTGTTTTTCATATTTGTTGTGATTTGAATTTTTAAAAACAGACATAATTTACTTAATTAGTAAAAAAAAAGAGTGAATTTTAATATTTTAATATTCTAATATTTGATTTATGACACATCCAAAAAATATTTAATATTTTGAATAAAAAGTAAAGAAATTTTGACAAAAATAAAGAACAAAACTATTCAATCAAAAACAATAAATAACCACTTAAAAATGTGAAAAAATTGCATTGTATCATAAAGATCAGCGGGTTACTGAAATTTGAAATCAAAATATATAAACAAGCTTTGTTATCATAAAGATCAACGTGTCACTATGTCTTTGATTCGTTTAATATCTTTTATAGATCAATTAGAGTTTTATATTTACGTTACAAGCAAACTTTCAAATCATGAATTTTGAAATTTATAAATTTAACGTTTGTCCCGTAGTGTACCACGGGTTAAGACCTAGTTTAAGTTGTCCAAAACGTAGCAGCCTTGGTGAAAGAGTCGTTGGTGATTAATGGCTTCAAGTGTGAATGCATTTAAATATGATAAGTGTGAGTAATGGAGAATCCGCCTGATCCTCTGGATGCTGGAGCATTGTAAGATGATTTCTGACTCTTCTGGATGGTTATATGTGTCTCATGAATGCTTAGATATCTCTCCTGGTCGCCAAAACCTCATTTGTAGACAATTGAATCCATGAGCTTTCAAATAAGGCAAGTGGAAGATCCTCCGGTTTAGAAGTTGAATAACTTTTAGACCGTAATTTAATTCGGTCTGAATCCAAATCTTCGGTCTTCTATTATGAACTGAGAATCCAAAACAGTTGGATTCGTTGCTTAACTCCTCCTGGTTCGGTCGGTATGCTTCATTAAGTGCGTGTTAGTCTCCTTCAGGTTCACTGGAAATCCAGCGAGTTGTAAGTGGAATATCTTCTTCATATAGAAGCGTTTTGGGCTGATTCTTCTTTGTGGTCAACTCTAGATGAGTTGAGTGTGTTCTCCAAGTGATGGTTGAGC
The DNA here is from genome assembly GCA_011420285.2 of Erysimum cheiranthoides. Taxonomy (NCBI): domain Eukaryota; kingdom Viridiplantae; phylum Streptophyta; class Magnoliopsida; order Brassicales; family Brassicaceae; genus Erysimum; species Erysimum cheiranthoides. Next base: position 13,543,110 of record CM022179.2, on the reverse strand, counting down.
TGAACCGATTGGTATTGGCCTCCATTTGAGCTGAACTCTGCTCACATGTCTCCTTAGCTCTCCTCAGCTTCATGCTTCCATCTCCAAGTCTCATGTCTCCGTGCTCCTGGGCTGATGATGACTTGATGTCCTCATCAATAAGACTCAGAAAGTGGTCAATCGAACTAAGTGAGTATGATATTGAATATAAGAGCCGGACAGGTGCCAAAGCTCAGGTCTTGGCAGATTTTCTCATGGAACTACCAACGACAGAACTATCTCTGAGGATCGAAAAAAAGAATTTGTGGAAACTCCAAATCGATGGTTCATCCTACAAGCATGTATCAAGTATCGAAATTTGGCTAGAAACTCCCAATGTGGAGATCATCGAACAGTCTTTCCGTTTGTTTGTTTTTTCAGCTTCAAATAACAAGGCATCATACAAATCATTGATGGCATGGCTCTACCTCGCTATCAGAAGAGGAGTTCGATAAATAGTTGTTTATTGTGATTCTCAACTTGTCGTCAATCAATATAACAATGATTACAAAACAAAAGATCAAAGGATGGAGGCTTACCTCGGTAAAGTTAAAGAATTGGTAAAGAAATTTACTAGTTTTGAACTAATTCGTATACCGCAAAGAGAGAACACTTCGGTTGATGCGTTAGCGGCTCCAACAACAATCTCAGACCTAGACCTTCAGAGTGTAATTCCAGTAGAAAGTATTGCTCTACTCTCAGCATAAACTGAAAAGACTAGGTCATAGTGATAACCATGTCTCAGTCAAGAACACAAACTCGAAGTAAATCTAATGATGTACCTAAACCTATTGTTCAAAGTCAACCTTACCGTACAACCAACTCAACCTCTATTGCAGAAATTAACCAAGCAAATGATACTGTGAAGTTGGAAGAAATTCAGTGTTGATGTCGGATCCTGCACCATGGATCATTTTTAGAGCATCGGAGGCCCATCGAGTTACGAAACCCAACAAGATCCATATTTCACAAAGGAAGTGGTCAAATATTATCACTATTGTGTGATTTAATATATGAATTAATTGTCATGAACTATTACTCTGCTTAAAAAATGGCTCGACACATATATTTATAAGTACAACTTTTCATCCGCTTTTGGTTTAGAAAGAATGGGAGGTGTTGCCAAGTACGTTTTTAGCTAGGGAACGCTTTTTCAAATTTTTCGTCCCATAAGAACCATTTATTTCCATTTAACATTTGATCAAAGGGTAAACATTTTTATATGTCGAACGTGATACGAATTGGTTCAAGGCAGTTATTCGTCCGGTTAATTTTTGAACTTCTTTAATGTTCTGAGTAGTCCTGGGCGTTTTATACTGAACCCGAAGTCCAAACTTCAACCCAAACTGAACAAGCGGATTCGGACCGGTTATGGATGTGGTCAAAAACCAGATTGGATCTTATTGTCAGATTGCTTTGGATTATGGATCGGTTCAGATTTAAACTGAAATCCAATCTAAACCCCGAAGAAAACCAATCATATTTAATACTCTCTTATTATTATCCATATAACACCTATAACCTAATTATATCCTTCACACCTCGAACCCAAAAAAGTGAACTTTTCTCTTCACCTTCCCCGGACTACTCCCATTCCATCGCCGAAATTGAAGATTTCTACTCGAAAGTAGAGCAATTCTATCACGCTTGGTGTTGCTTTTCACGCTCAACAGCTTGATCCAACCCTAATCCCCTGCCTATTTAAAGAACGAACCCACAATGGCCATAAATCAACCATTTTCATTCGAGCTTTCAAGTAATCAATCAAAAGGTTTGTTTTCTTTCTTATGTATTTCTTCAAATACAATTAATTTGTTACCTATGAGCATGTTTATTAAACATTATCTAGTTTTAATTTATGTAATCTAACTTATTGCTAAAAAAAATTTCGGATTGAATTTTGTTTGATTAGGTTCATAATTGTTTGGTTCGTTTGTAATTTGTTGGAATAGGTTCATAATTGTATGAAAATGGTTCGTAATTTGTTGTATTGGATTGTGATTTATTTGATTGATTTTGTCGTCTTTAATTTAATTTGACAAGTGAACGTTGATTCTTATGTAATTAGTGTTTTATTTTTTTGTGTACTTATGTCTAGTTATTCATGTTTCAGATGGGTCCAACATCAACTTCAAATCATGAAAACAATAACAAAGACTCTACGACACAAGTGGAGACTGAAGATTGTGTTCAAACACAACAACCAGATGGTCAAGTGATAAGTCTGATTTTTATCGTTTTTAGTATTTGTTTTATGATTGTATTTTGAGTCAACTAACATATATTAGATAGATTGTACGACTATTTGCTTTACTTATTGTTTTACAGATCCAACCTGAGGATCGATCGATCCATGAAGATTTACGGCCCGTGATGGAGAAGACGACAGAATCGAACGACCAGGCCCATGGACCGCTCGGTCCAATCAAGAGTTCGGCCCAAGACAAAGAAAGACGGTGGGATCGATCGATCGAGCCCGAGGATCGATCGATCCTCCTTTGCCGACTCTCCAAGTTTTTCCATTTTCCTTCTTTCCATTTTCTCTAGTGTTTTCCATTTGTGGCCTCTCTCCTTTTCCTATATAAAGAGGGCTCGACCTTGTATTTCAGACACACACAATTCATTCTACAACTTTTAGAGTTTGTAAGAGATCTCGAATCTCAATACACTCTTAGTTTTATTTCTTTAATAAGCATGTTTCTTTATAAGTTCATCTTTGTTCTAGTTTTTATGTTTGAGTAGTTTCCTTATTAGGCTAGGGTTATTCTGAAGGGATGTGATTCGATTATTAGGTTGTTAGTTTGGGAATTTATTTTATAGTCTTCTTCTATGTTGTTCTTAATGCTAGGACTTGAGTAGCTAACTTTTTCTAGATCATAGGTGATAAATCGTGGCATCAGAAGTGCTCTTTAGTGGCTGGAACTTAGCATAGTCGAGCAAGGTGATCCTTGGGCAAATTGAAACACTTATTTTAAGCAGGAGAGACAACAAGGAGTGTTTCAATTCCCTGAGCACTTAAACTGACGTTGCAGCACAGAGGGTGTCAATCCATAATGAGTGAGTTATTGACCAATCAGGATGCAATCAAATTCACTTAATTCAAGCCAAGCAGTAACAGTTTGGTATCTAGCAACCTAAATAAATCAAAAGATAAAAGCAGAAATAGAAAAACTAACAAGAACTAGCAGAAGCAGAAGCAGATCGATCAAACAAGCAAATAACAATCAGATGGAGGGATAGAGCTCCTGAGAATGGGAATAATGGGTCAGTGAATCCTCCTCAATCAACTAAGGTGTTTAACAAAAACTCACGCAGAGCTAATCCCTAGACAACAGGTTCGAATACAGATCAATCCACTCTCGTGGTAGAGATCCTCAAGCAGAACTACCTCCAAACCTAGATCTCTCTAGAGAAGCATAGCAAAGCAGGCATTATGATTCAACCTATTAAAGCCAATAAACACTCTAAGCAACCAATCTCTTGGGTTAGACATGTAAATCTCTGGAAAAAGTTGGTTCAAGCATTTCATCAAACACCTCTCGGGCAGGAAATACCTAGGGTCCAATTTCAATTGATCAGAGAGAAATTAGCATTAAGAACACTCACCCAGAAGGGATCTAAACAGATCTAAGCTTAAACACCCTAGAAGATCAAGGATTCATCACTTTCCTAACCCATCCTCAAGAACCCTAAGCAGACTACTCACAGATCATCATAAAATGCAAAAACCCAGAAAATAAAATAAATTGCATAATCATAAAACTAAAGATCAGATTAAGAGAACTATGAATGTAGAAAATGCAAAATCAAAATGGATTAAGAGAGATCTGGATTACAAAGTGTCTGATTTTGAGAGTTCTAGAGAGAAAAGAGAGAGAGAGATTAGGGATAAGAGAAAAGTTTAAGGATAAGATAATATCTAGATTCATTTCTCCTTACTAATACAGCTGTATTTATACTACTTTAGGACAGGTCAAAACCCTAATTTCACTAGAAGACAAAAGTCAAAGGCGGTTAGGCACGAGATCGACCAAGTGATCGACCAAACTGGTCGATCGTGTGACATTCTTCAAAGCTTGCACCTTTATGCTTGGGATCGATCAACTGCTCGATGGTGGTGCTCGATGGTGTGCCATTTCTTCACCAAACAGCTACTTTTTGCACCTGAACAACTCCATATGCAAGAATGTATGCAATGCTAATGCAATAACCTATAATCATGCAATGTGACAGCAAATGACTAAGAATGGTATGATTAGAGGATGAAACTATGCTAAAATGATGAGAAATGAATGCTTAAAACATGTAAAATATAGACATATCAACTCCCCCAAACTTAGTCTTTGCTTGCCCTCAAGCAAACAAATCATTAAGCAGGAAGAGAGGTTTGAAGGTGAGGTCTCAGAACCAAAACATGCTGATGAAGTAGTTAGGCTCAATGTCCATGTTAACAGTTCTAGAATGCAGATTCAACTGATTTCTACTTCAAAGACCTTAGCCATACACTTCACAACACACTCTGAATTCAGTCTCAACCTACACATGTGCTCAAATCGACCTATCCCTTTAACATTCATTATTCAGTAACCATGAATCAAGCTATGCATATTCAAAGAACTCATTTGGTGCAGGGAAAAGGTCAAGAGATAAAGATGATCTCTTTCAAGCTGGTTTTATCAAATCAAAACAGGGATCTCTCAAGAAAAAGATTGAGCTTTAGAAGAATGCTAAAGGTAAGGACCAATAAATGCATACAGGAACCAAGCTTTGTCTACCCAAAGGTACCCAAGGTGCTTTTACCCCTATCTTTCTAACCCAAATTGTCCTAAATCTACCCTTTAGCTTCAGCTCCTTTTGAGCTCACTTATTCACTCTTTGTTTTTAGCCTTAGGAGAGGTTTTTCTTTCTTACTCATCTAGCGGATTTGGTTTCTTTTTAGATACTATGGTTCTCTTTCCTTCTTATTCCTTAAGACATCATAGGCTTTTTGCTATTCATTCCTTTTTCTCTTTTTTCTTTCTTTTGCTCAGAACCATCTTTCTTATACTTTTTATTCCCCAAGTCCTTTACTAGACTCTTATACTTATAAACACATTCCCCCTCCTAAAGAACCTTTCTTTCTCCTTTTTCATCAAACTTTTCTTTTCTTTTCAGCTTAAATCAACTCCCAAACCCCAGCAACAAGATTCCACCTAGTCCTATCTAGTCCGAAAAATGCGAACTAGAACTACACAAGGCTTAATTCCTGTCGGCTCAAACCTAACACTTTCTTCCAAGCTCAATCCAAAAATAAGGCCTACCACACAGAGAAATAATGCAAGGCTTGAAAGAAGGGCAGGTTAATGGTGGGGAAAAACTGTTCCAAAGATGGGAATCAGCTACTTGGATTAGCAAGAGTGGTATAAGGGTGAAAGAAAATCCAAGTATGTATATGGGTATCCATGAGTTCCAATTCTATGCATAGACATGATAATTAAAAGTCAAGTCCAGGTTCAAATAGATAGGGACAAGTTTCAGATCACAACATGCTTAAATTAAGACAAGAATATCAGGTTATGCATTCAATGTATGGTGCTGTCTTAACTTCAAGCTCAATTAAAATGCATCAAACAACTAATAACTTGGGCATTGAACCTATCTAATAAATCAGCATGTTTACAAGGTTAACTCATCACAGTCCCCAAACACATATGCACTATACTACTGCATATGTACAGACTCTAAACAAGACTTAAAATCTAGAATGCAACTACATGAACGCTCTTTTTATGATTTTTTTTTTGAAAATTTTTCAAATTTTTATGGTTTTTCTATGCCTTAGATGAAATGCATGCAGACTCAAGGATGCAAAATTTGAAAATAAGAAAACAAAACACAATGTCAAATACATCTCAAACCCTCCCCCAAACTTAAATTACACAGTCCCTTGTGTAAGAGAAATTTGAAAGAGGATTCAAGATACAAAACTAGAAATGCAATGGTATATACAATGGAATAGTGTGGAGTGTTACCTCAAGGCTGTGCGAAGAAGGAATCGATGGATTGCTCCATGCTCTCCCGCGTGTAAGCTGGTGCAGGAGGTTCTGGCGGTAGCAACTGGTCGATCCTGGTGCTCGATCCTGGGGCCTGGAATTGCCATTGACGCTCAGGTTGCTCTCTTGGCTCGAAGGATGAAGCTCTTGGGGGTTCCATTCGGATATTGCGCTTTGGAGCTATGCTTGTTGAACTGCTGCGTCTCAAAATGATTCCTGTGATCGGTGCAGGTGAAGGAGCTGCTTTAGATTTCCCTTGAAGCTCTTTGATCTGATTTCCCATAGTTGAAACCGTCTTCTGCACGAGATCGACCAATTTGATCGATGGGGTACATCGATCGTGTGCCTTTCTCATCTTCACCACTTAATCTCTTGATTATCTTGAGCTCCTAGTCCTTTAACCTGCCTTACCACCTGAAACACTAAAGAAAATAGATCAAAAATACCAAAAACTAAAAGAAATATGTACAAGGATAGACATGGGACTTCCTCCCAAGTGAGCTTGTTTAAAGTCACTGAGCTTGACTTTCAATGCCTTTTCAGGCTTCTGGAGGGTGAGGGAGAGGCTTAGAGAACCTCTCTGGTATTGCTTCATCAACTACAAACTTCTTAACCCTTGGCTCATTCACTGTAAGTTCTGAACCACCTCTGAAGGTAGAGCCACTTATCTGACCTTGCAGCTGCTCAATTTGCTATTTATTCTCCTTTACTAGGCATGCAAGTTCTCTCATTGAGCTTGTCAATTCTCTTATGGTCTCCTCCTGCCATTCGAATCTCTGCTTGAGAGCTTGAAGTTCTGAGCGATCACTAGGTGTAGGCTCCAAATCCTTCTCTTGGAGATCGATGGAAACAGGTGAGCTTGAATTGCAAGTTAAATCAGAAACAGCAGCAAGTTTCTCTGTAGCTAGTTGTTCACGCTTTCGAGCTCTAGACCTGGCCAAATTGGAGGTGCATATTCCATAGCTGTCACTGAAATCATCTTCAGAATGCTCATATTCATCACTCTCCTCTTCTTCCCACACTGCATCTCCATCACGGATCAGAATCGCATTGCAAGAGTGCTTGGAGCGATTTTTTATAGGGGACTGCTCTTGAGATGTTTCAGCTATATTACCCGTCTTCTCAATGCAGAAAGTTTGGCCTCCTATTGTTGGCTTCTTCATTGCACTCCTAACATCAAAAGTCATCTTGAACCCTTTCCCGAGATTCAAATCAATCTTCCCATGCTTGACATCAATAACTGCCCCAGCAGTGGCCAAAAATGGCCTTCCCAAAAGTAAAGGGTCCTTAGGCTCCTCATCCATTTCCAAAACAATGAAATCTGTGGGGATATCCTCATTCCCAACCTTTACAGGCAAGTCTTCAAGCAAACCATGGGGTTTCTTGACTGATCTATCAGCTAAAATCAGTGAAATGTTGGTGGGGCTGTACTTTCCGAATCCAAGTCTTTTAGCCACAGAAAGAGGCATAAGACTCACAGAGGATCCAAGGTCACAAAGACAATTGTCAAAAGTCTTTGGACCTAGAGAGCAGGGTAAAGTGAAAGAGCCAGGATCATTCAGCTTCTCTGGGGTAACATCTTCCTTTGGAACAACAACATTACACTCTTGACTTTCTTGCTTCACTTCCTGGGTTGCTTTGATCCTTTCCATAGTCAGATCCTTCAGAAACTCATGAGATTTAGGTATGAGTTTCACAGCTTCAATTAGAGGCATCTTGGACTCAAGAATCTTTATCTACTCATCGAGAAGAGCTTGATGCTGCTTCTTTTTTCGGCCTGGGAAGGGAAGTTGGGGCCTGTATGGAGGTGGATAAAGAGATGGTCTCTTTTCCATAGAGATTTCAGGTTCTGTAGCGGAGAGTGCCTGGATCGATGCACTGCATCGATGAGAGTGGTCGATGCTGAGCTCAAGTGCAGGTTTTTCAGCATTTTCTTGACATGTGGAAAAATCCTCCCCATCTTGGCTGTCACTGTCCTTAGAGACATGAAGTGTAGCTTTCTCATCAATCTCAACGGTTTCGTCGATACTATCCTGAATTCCAACATCATTGCCAAAAACCAATTCTGCATCACTAGTGTCAAAGAGAAAGCCGCAGAACTCCACTTTGCTTATGTCTTCATCCTTATGCAATTGAATTGAGGAGATGGCATTACAAAATTCCTTGGGATTCTGAATAGCCTTTCCTGGAAGTTGTCCGGAAGTCTTGACAGTCGATGTAGAGGTCTGGTTACTCTCCAAGTGAGTCACCTTGGAAGCTAGTGAATCAACTTTAGTGTGCAGGTCATGGAATTGATGATGTAGCGTGGCAAACTTCTTTGCATTGTCAAGATTACTAGCTGCCTGACCCTGTAGTATCTGCTGAAACATGCTGGTCACATCAGGAAGTGGTGCGAGAGGTGGGAAGCCTGGAGGTGCAGCCAGTTGTTGCGGAGGAATGAAAGGCTTGTTCTGCTGTTGCGGTTGTTGGTGCTGACCCTGTGGAGGCTGCGGAGGATAGACTTGGTCCTGCGGATTAGCAACATTGGTACTTCGATAGGAGAGGTTCGGATTAGGCATGTAGTTGTTGTAGCCACGATTGTAACCAGCTTGATTCTACATGTAGCACAACTCTTCAGTGTGTTCTCCCTCCCCATCTTGGACCTGAACCTGCTCTGCTTCACAAACAAAGTTGAGCTGCTTTTGCTGTACCAATAACAACTTATCTAACTTCTCATTTAGAGCTTTCATCTCTTTCCTTGTCTTATCATCATAATCAGTGGTGCTTCTAACAGTCCTGTCATAATCCTCACTGTAGTTTTCATCAGATTATGCCAAGTTCTCCACAAGCTCCCAGCCATCTTCTACGTCTTTATTCAAGAAATTCCCATTGCTGGCTGTATCAAGCATCATCCGAAACTTGGGTAAAATACCTCTGTATAATGTGCTGAGGAGAGACTCATTGGAGAATCCATGGTGAGGGCACTTGCTGGTGTAGCTCTTGAACCGTTCCCATGCCTCAAAAAAGGTCTCACCAGTCTTCTGAGTAAAGCTTGATATCTCATTTCGAAGCTTAGCTGTTCTAGAATTGGAGAAGAACTTAGCAAGAAACACTTTCTTGCAATCGTTCCAGGAAGTAATAGAGCCTTGCGGTAGAGCTTTTTCCCACTGTCTTGCCTTGTCACCGAGAGAGAACGGGAATAGTCGCAGCTTGAGAGCGTCATCACTCACGCCATTGATCTTTGTTAGGCCACAGAGCCTATCAAACTCGTCCAGATGATCGAGCGGATCCTCCATTGGCAATCCATGGAATTTGTTATTCTGGATCATGTTGATCATACTGCTCTTGATGTCAAAATTGTTGTTGGGAATTGCTGGAGGAACGATTCCCTGACGCTGTGCATGAGTGTTAGGTGCATCACCAGCACCAATGAGACGAGGCTGCCTTGGTGGATTGCCCTGAGGAGGTGGAGGTAAGTCTTGTTGGTTCTCCATATCTACCGGATCCTGATGATCAGCCTGGAGTCTTTCTCGTTGTTCTCGCAGTTCACGGGGCAGACGGTTAATGTTGTTGATGTAGCGAAGTAGATTCTGATTGCCTTTAGATCTGGTTTGCATTCAGGCTTTGAGCTGGATTGATGTACGAGATCGAGCAAGGTGGTCGATCCTGAGCCTAAGTACCTGAAATGGACAGAAACAGCAATCAAACAAGTCAGCAAACGAAATAAAGTAAATAAGAACTTGATCTTAAATGATCTGAAATCCTAAATGCAACAAAATCACCCAAATGGCAACGGCGCCAAATTGAAACACTTATTTTAAGCAGGAGAGACAATAAGGAGTCAAGGAGTGTTTCAATTCCCTGAGCACTTAAACTGACGTTGCAGCACAGAGGGTGTCAATCCATAATGAGTGAGTTATTGACCAATCAGGATGCAATCAAATTCACTTAATTCAAGCCAAGCAGTAACAGTTTGGTATCTAGCAACCTAAATAAATCAAAAGATAAAAGCAGAAATAGAAAAACTAACAAGAACTAGCAGAAGCAGAAGCAGATCGATCAAACAAGCAAATAACAATCAGATGGAGGGATAGAGCTCCTGAGAATGGGAATAATGGGTCAGTGAATCCTCCTCAATCAACTAAGGTGTTTAACAAAAACTCACGCAGAGCTAATCCCTAGACAACAGGTTCGAATACAGATCAATCCACTCTCGTGGTAGAGATCCTCAAGCAGAACTACCTCCAAACCTAGATCTCTATAGAGAAGCATAGCAAAGCAGGCATTATGATTCAACCTATTAAAGCCAATAAACACTCTAAGCAACCAATCTCTTGGGTTAGACATGTAAATCTCTGGAAAAAGTTGGTTCAAGCATTTCATCAAACACCTCTCGGGCAGGAAATACCTAGGGTCCAATTTCAATTGATCAGAGAGAAATTAGCATTAAGAACACTCACCCAGAAGGGATCTAAACAGATCTAAGCTTAAACACCCTAGAAGATCAAGGATTCATCACTTTCCTAACCCATCCTCAAGAACCCTAAGCAGACTACTCACAGATCATCATAAAATGCAAAAACCCAGACAATAAAATAAATTGCATAATCATAAAGCTAAAGATCAGATTAAGAGAACTATGAATGTAGAAAATGCAAAATCAAAATGGATTAAGAGAGATCTGGATTACAAAGTGTCTGATTTTGAGAGTTCTAGAGAGAAAAGAGAGAGAGAGATTAGGGATAAGAGAAAAGTTTAAGGATAAGATAATATCTAGATTCATTTCTCCTTACTAATACAGCTGTATTTATACTACTTTAGGACAGGTCAAAACCCTAATTTCACTAGAAGACAAAAGTCAAAGGCGGTTAGGCACGAGATCGACCAAGTGATCGACCAAACTGGTCGATCGTGTGACATTCTTCAAAGCTTGCACCTTTATGCTTGGGATCGATCAACTGCTCGATGGTGGTGCTCGATGGTGTGCCATTTCTTCACCAAACAGCTACTTTTTGCACCTGAACAACTCCATATGCAAGAATGTATGCAATGCTAATGCAATAACCTATAATCATGCAATGTGACAGCAAATGACTAAGAATGGTATGATTAGAGGATGAAACTATGCTAAAATGATGAGAAATGAATGCTTAAAACATGTAAAATATAGACATATCATTAGTTTGGGAATTTATTTTATAGTCTTCTTCTATGTTGTTCTTAATACTAGGACTTGAGTAGCTAACTTTTTCTAGATCATAGGTGATAAATCGTGGCATCAGAAGTGCTCTTTAGTGGCTGGAACTTAGCATAGTCGAGCAAGGTGATCCTTGGGCAACGATGGTTGTAGTCGTGGCACCTTGTGAACATATCAATCTTATTCGTCAATGCTAGTTTTACTTTGTTAGGATCACGCGAGAGCCGTTTTCTAATATAGTATTGCTAAGTTAGGTATTTACGCGATAGCGACTTGCCTTTATTATCGTGAATTGAGTTTATGAACATTTCTTAATATTTCCATTTTAATTGATTTAATTGATTTGTCACATCCCGGATGATTTCCCTATGCCTAATATTTTTTTATTATTTATTTACTTTAATTAATTACTCGTTAGGTTGTTAGAAAAACAAACTCTTATTTTATTTTGTCTTACCCTAATTTAATCTATTAATTTTAAAGTGCATCTCTGGTCTCTGTGGATTCGACCCTAAAGTACTACTATGATTACCGTATTTGATCCGGTATAGTGTATGATAGGTTTATTTATTTGAGTGAAGATCATCAAGGAGGCAAACGAAAAGACAACGAAGGAGGAAGTGGACCTATTGATCAACCAAGTAAAACGCAGCGGATACTCCCACCAAGATCTACCGTTTGGCAGCACTACACAAGAACTAAGGAGACTCAAAATCGATGCACTTCCAACTAGTGCCATCACTTTTTCTCTTGTGTGCCTAAGTCAGGGACTTCAAACCTGAAAAGCCACCTTGTAATCTACAAAGAACACCAAGCCTGGTTAAGTAGCCAAGCAGAGAAACAACCAGTTATCAATAACGAAGGAGCTATGACGACTACAAAAGTGACTGACCGTGTATTCAGAGAAGCGACTAATGAAATGCTTGTACTAGGGGAGTTACCATTGTCTTTTATTGAAAGTGCTGCTTCGAAACACTTCTGTAATAAGGTAAGTATTCTTCTGTGATTAGTCTTTGTTTTTAAAAAAAAATTATGTCTACTTTTTCCTATCTCTAACTGTCGTTTTCATGTTCATGTTCCAAGGTTAACTTGTACAAATCTGTTTCAAGGAAGACATCAACCAAAGATATCATTGAGTGTATGTGCAGAGAAAGGCATCACTCAAAAGATGGTTCTTATGTAACAAACAAAGAGTGTCTTACACCACAAATATTTGGGTGTCTCAAACTACAGGTCAGTCATGTGCATTACGTATTTTAGTACCATGTAGTTGTTATTAGTTTTTTATAAGCTAACAAACTTATCGTTCATTGTTTCTTCTTTACAAGTGCGAGATATATGGTTGTGACAGTGCATTACATTGATCAAACTTGTTGTTTGAAGAAGCTTATCATTGGATTCAAGCACATAACAGATCATAACGGTCAGACTATCACAAATGTCTTGCTGAGTGGGGAATAGAGAAGGTTTTTTGTGTAACAGTAGACAATGCTACAGCTAATACTTCAGCTTTGAGGAAGTTCCAAAGTAGTTTTGCCTTACTCTCGGATCAGGCTCTAGTTTTAGATGGGGAATATATGCACATGAGGTGTAGTGTCCATATTATTAACTTGATAGTGAGAAGTGGAATGGCTGAAATTGATGAGAATGTGGCTACTATCCGAAATGCTGTTGCCTTTGTTAGATCACATACGAATAGGTTAAGGTCTTTTGAGCTGAAAGTAGATTCAGGCAAGCTTAGCAGAGGAAGTTTGCCACTTGATGTTAAGACGAGGTGGAATTCAACGTACTTGATGTTGACAACGACTCAGAAGTTTAAGTTGGCTTTCAACAAGATGGAAGAAGAGGATAAGCTCTACAACGACTATTTTTCAAAGGTTGAAAATGGAGTCAAACGGATTGGACCGCCTCAGTTTAAGGATTGGAAGGCAGTAGAAACACTTTGTCGGTTTCTTGTCATCTTCTACAACCCAACGTTGGTGGTCTCAGCTTCTAAAAATGTGAATTCACACAAGTGTTATGAGGAGATAGTGACAATAGCAACAAACTTAGCGGCACTCAGTAACAGCTTTTATCCTGATTTAAAGTCTAAGGCTGAAGAAATGTACAAGAAATTAGACAAGTATTGGGATGGTCTAAAGAATATCAACATGATGTTGATTGTTGCAACTGTGTTTGATCCCACCTAGAAGATGGAGCTTGCGAAGATGTGTTTTGAAGAACTATATGGGACAGAAACTATTGAGTCCATGGAGATCTATGATTCGGTGCCTGGTATTTTAAGAAGCTTGTTTAAAGAGTATAGTGCAAGACATGGGGATGGGATGAATGGTAAGGGGCCAGATGACATAGCCGGAGCAGGTCAAGCTACACAGTCATCATAGTTTTATTAGTCTAATTCTTAGGCTTTTGATGGAATGGAATTAGCTAATGATGAATTAGGTTATCAAAGGATGGATATGAGGTACAAATAAAAGCTCAATGAAATAGGAGTCAAGGACAAAACAGATGAGTTGGAAAGGTATCTAAAGGAAAGTGTGGAGAATCCTTATTTGATGATTGGGGCCGAGTTTAATGTTTTATCTTGGTGGAAGCAAAACAGTGGCAAGTATCCTATCTTATCGGAGATAGCTCGTGATGTGCTTGCAATGCAAGTATCATCTATTGCTCCTAAACGTGTGTTTAGCACTAGTGGAAGGATCCTAGATCCACATAGAAGTTATCTGAGTCATTACATGGTCGAGGTGTTAATGTGCACGCAACAAAGGCTGCAACAAGACATTCGAGTGGAGTCAAGAGTGCTTACAAATGCACAAGTACTTGCTGATCTTGAAGAGGTGGATAAGCTTGAGAGTGGTAAAAATTTTGTCTCTTGTTTACATTGTTTACTTTAATTACTAATCGATATGCATATTAATAATCAGTTGCAGTTTTTCAGAAAATGAAGCTGCATCAGTCCCACAACAAGACTAAGTTACTATGATTTTCACTCGTCCAAAAGGTTATTAACACAATTTTGTTTGTGAATTTGTGACTTTTTGTCTAAAGATCTGAGGTCAATTAATAAACTAAATATGCAAACTACCGGATCAAACGGTATGTCGATGTAGCACTTTAGGATCGAATCCACAGAGACTAATAAGTTACACTACGAATTATTGACATTAAAGTATAGCTAAGAGAGAAATAATAAAGTATAGTAAGTTAAATTCAACAAAGCAAGCAAACAAAGCAAACATGTAAATCAATTAATACAAAACATTGGGCATAGGGTGTTCTTCCAGGAGGTGAGATGACAATTCAGGAAAACAGTGGGAATTATTAAGTACTGTTCTTAAACTCAAAGCATAAATATAAAGACAACTCGCTATCGCGCAATTATCTATCTAAGCAATAAATTTCCTAAATCCTAAACTCTCGTTTGAACCAAGCAAAACAAGCAAGCTTTACAGAACATGTTTGATATGTTCACAAAGTGCCTTAACATCAACTCTCGTTGGCTAAGGACACTTTGCTCATCTATGCTAATTCAGGCAACTAACAACACTTCTGATGACACGATAAATCAACCTAAGATCTAAGAACAAGGTAGCTAATCAAGTCCTAGCAATAAGAACAACAATAGATGAATAACCAAATAGATAAATTCCCATGACTAACAACCTAACTAATCATTCACAACATCCCTTCCGAAACCCTAAACCCAATAGAGAAACTACTCAAACATGGAGATAGAGAACAAGCAAATCAACGAAGAAGACATGATTAAATAGAAAGAAAGGGATGAATAATTCTTCTCCCAAAGCTTCTTAATAGGTTTCCAAACTAGAAAATTGAACAGAATGAGTCTCTCTAGCTCTACAGGTCGAGCATAGGGTTTATATAGCAAGAGAAATTAGGTTTAGGTCGAGTCTAGTCCATTTGGAAACTTTCCATAACTTTCTAAAGGGGCACCGATCGGTCTCAAGTGTGGACCGGTCGGTCCCGACCTTCTGGGACAATTCCTGCGTCAGCTTCATCTGCTCGGCCGCTTGACATCTCTTCAGTAAAACGACCATAACTCTTGATCACACTGTTGGATTTCCTTCAAACCACTTGGAGATGAAAGCTAACTCCCTCATCTATCGGAGGTAAAAATTTCAGAAAGATCCAATGGTGGAAAGGTCTTCGTATGAGGCCATACTTCTGACAGGTATGCACGACTCTGCATCTTCAAATGTATGTTTGCATCCAAAATGATCCAAAACTCTGCCTTCTGTTCCAAACACCTAAAAACCCTGATAAAATACATAGTGAAGCAAAAACACCTAGAACCTATTTTATAGTTATAGAAAGACACAAAATACAAACCTAAATCCTAGATAGAAAACTGTAAATATGAGACTTATAATCTAAGACTAACAATTAGTTACTGACTAATATGTTATGTTTTATGTTCATTGCATGATATCAAACAAAAAGCCTTCAATTTGATTTGGATTTTGGAGTCTCTACGAGACTAGGAGAATTACAAGTCTGCATTTCTTTTTGTCTTGGAATTTTCTCGGTTTTATTTGTGTTATTTTGTTATGAGTTTGAACTTTTAATCTCAGTTTGGTTGGTGACTTGGTGTTATTTTGTTTGAGTTACAACTTTGGTTTCGGTTGGTTTATGTTATTTTGTATGAAACTTATGAGTTTAAACTAGTCACTTTGTTGTTGTTGTTTGATGAATTTAAGTTAATGTCTACAGTTTTACTTTAATTTAATGTGTTAAATTCATCAAGTTGTATTAGTTATTCGGTTATTTTCAGATTTGTTTGGTTTGAAAACAGGTATTTTTTTATTTGTTTGGTTTGAAAACAGGTATTTTCGGATTTTATTGGCTTGAAAACAGTTACTTCGGTTTGTAAAAATCCGATCCGATCCGAACCGATTGTAAATTCGGTTTAAGGCGGATTTTTCATTGTTAATCCAAACCGATCCAAACCCAAGTGCATCTGAACCGATTCCGATCCGAATTATTGTAAAAGCTGAATGGATCTTCATAGCTCCAATCCGAAAAACCAAAAATCTGAATCATCCGATCTGAAACCGAACCGAAGTCCGAACCCCCAGGACTAGTTCTGGGGCAAAGACATGCTTATGAATGCGTTAATTTGGTTTGGATTTGCTTCTATCCCTCGTTTGGTGATAATATATCCGAGGAATTCTCTGTATAGAACTCCAAAAATGCATTTGGCAGAGTTAAGTTTTATCGCATATTTATTTAGAATTTCGGAACATTGAACCAATGTTCAACATGGTCGGACTCACATAATGGTTTTAGTAGCATGTCGTGAATATAAATCTCAATACGAGGTGTTGATCATCATGATTGATCATAATTTGATTTTAACCGGAAAATGCATCCATGAAGGTTAATAACTCAAGTCTGACCATGGATTCGACGACTCGATCAATATGTGGAAGTGGAAAATTGTCTTTGTTTCTCGAGATCGATTTTTACCTCGGTAGTAATCTTTTCCGAAATCTGGCTGCTAGGTGAGCTTTGAATTTTAACCATAGTGTTGAACGACGTTAATTGCTATTGAGGTTTTAACTTATGGCTAGTCATATAACACGACATGGAGACTTCCTGTTTTCCGTGGATTGTTTTAACTCATGTAGGTAAGGGAAAATTTGATGCATTGGTGATAGGTTGATGGGATTCCTTTCATCTGGAAATTGAAAAGGGTTCCAAGGATTATGTTGTATGATGCCAGTCTATCAAAGACAGTGAACTCTACGACTGAAGGACCTATCGTGAGCAATGGAAGCTTTATTGATCCTAAAGACTTTGACGTGTCATTTGCAAAAGTAATTAAGGGGATATGTGGCTCTTTGATATCAAACTTGCTTCTTCCCATGCATTCGAGAGTTATGAGGAATATGATATCTACCGAGCTCCTTGTGTCAATTAAAATTCTTTTCACTTCGAAATTAGCTACTTCAAGAGTAATTACGAGGACATCCTCATGTGGCTTCACTAGGTGTTAAAATTTTTTTTTCCCTAAAGTATAGTATTTTGTTACGAAAATTGGAATTAGCTCCTCGACTGACTTTCATGACGGCAGCACAGTGATGCTTTTTTAATTCCCGAATAGATCGCGAAAGAGCTTAGAACCTCTCATTATGACGTCGATTTGTTCATTTTGAGGTTTTGTTCGGTGCTATCTCCATCACTTTTGTCATGCCACTATTCCTCCATGAATCTTATGATCTTGCCATATCCTTATGATACTGATGGACAAAATCATCAGCAAAGGTTGATAGATTTCTAGTGGCCCATAGGTCAGCGAGATGTCTCTTGAGTATCCCGCAATTCTTGGTGGAGTGTCCGTTAACCTGATGAATATGCAATATGTTGCCCATCACAAACCCATGTGTTTAAGGATAAAGTCCCAAAATTTCCTTTCCCAAAAAAGATGTGTTGATGTTATTATTGTGCGGTTTAATTCTAAACCGTTTCTACAAAACTTAGAGCTATTTATTGATATTGGTTTCACACATCTGCAAAACCGTTTCAAAAAATATCTGCAAAACGTAATTTTTCTTCCTCAGCCTCTATCCAGATGTTCGCACAAAATAAAGCATCCTAGATAGTTATTGGTCGGTTCACAATGAGTTCTTCTCCAAATATCGACTCGTGCCAGAGTCCGTTTTTCAAATCCGAAAGAGTTGTTGAATGTGAAACTCCAGGAATATTCGCAATTATTTCTTTTAGTATTATTATAAACTTCGAAGAGGCTCATTTGGGCCTTGTGATAGACCCAACAAATCAACGTTCGAGGTCCCCTTTTCTATGAACATAGAATAATGTTTGAGGAAAAACTAATGAAAACGCGTTAAAGCTATTAATTGATTTTGGTCCTAATTGGGTGAACCATAATTTTCTGATGGCCCGGATAAATTTTCCGAGAAAAGCTTACTCTTCATGTTCATCCTGATCAACATGTCCCACAACAAATTGGAAAGCAACAAGATGATTTTTTTTGGTCACCTTTTCCATCATAAGTTGGCAAATTGACTTTATAGGTGTCCTTTGTACGAAGATTAGCAATCTTCTGAGGTAAACGGTGTTTGGATTGTCTCTTCAACAACTCGATCGATCTCGGGAGCCGAGTTAATTTCATGATGGAATTTGGATTGGATTCCCATGAGCTCGCGCTGAACTTCTACGTACTCCAGATACGGAGCTCGATTAACGGCTACATTCGTCAAGTCGGGTTGGCCGATATTGGCTGTTGTTTAATCATTCCAAGTACTATGGGGTTTCCCGTAGGAAGATCACCAGGGGTATTATCCCATGGAAGATTTGTATGCGAAGGTGTTGCATGGAGTTAGAGAATTACAAACTTCTAGAGACTCGAATTGTAGTTGGGTTCGAGCGGTTCTTTTGTTCACCTCTAGCGCTCTTATTACCGATTGTCTCTGTTGTTCTTGCAATCAAAGAACCTAGACGTGTCGAAACAATACTTTGATTTTTGTTTATAGTTACATGGGTAGTGCTCAAAGTGGCAATATTTTGTTCGAGGCTCTCGAAGTTGGAAGAGAGAGTGGTTGTACAATCAGTTAGAGCTATTATAGCCTCCAAGATAGCGTTTTGATCAGTCATGATGTTTGTTCCCTTAAAGGTCTTGGGTAGAATAGTGGTGGGTGAGGATGTTTTCGTTCCCACGAACAGCGACAAAATGTGGATACAAGATCCGACACTCAAATATATTGCTTAAAATTTAGAAAAAAGTATTAAAAAATTATTGAGAAGCGATTTGTATATATCCTTGTTCTTAGAAAAAAATCTTCTCCCACTATATAAATTGTGGTCTTATTTATACCCAAATGATCATAATATTTATTACATTTATTTCATTGACCTTCATTTTTGTGTCGGTCTTTATTTTGTTTTCATTGTTGTAACTGTTGGGTTTTGATTTGGTCTTGGTTATTTCGTTTCAGTTTGAATAAACTCCTGGTATGTGGGAGCGAGTAGTTAATAGTGGTCCTAGTATTTAGCTCTCTTAGTTCGCTTCTGTTAGTTTCGTTTAGCACGTTGTTGTTTTGGCTATTTAAAAGCATGCAATCTTTATCAATAAAGCATCGATGTATTTTGACAAATCCTGCAAAGTATTTTGAGTAAGCCTGCAACTAAAGTTTTTAACAAATGGTAACAGAGCCACTTCAAATGAAATCTGAATGAGTGAAACACGAGTAAGTGGTGAGTGAAAGAGGAGTGAGTGGTGAGTGAAAGAGGAGTGAGTGACATAGGAGTGAGTGGTGAGTGAAAGCGGAGTGAGTGGTTAAAAAAAAGCAAAAAGGAGAGAGAAGAAATGGCTAACTCAGAGAAATTCGTCCAGCCGACCATTCCAAGATTTGATGGTCACTATGATTACTGGGCAATGACGATGGAGAACTTTCTAAGGAGTAGAGAGATGTGGAGTTTGGTGGAAGAAGGGATTCCGACAACGGCAGTCGGGTCATCCAGTGCCGCCTTAACCATTACAGAGGCCGTGAGGCAAAAAAACAAAAGATAACATCTACTATATATTAAGAAACACTGAAACAATCGTTTACAAAAAGAAAGTAAGAAAAAACAAAACGTTTACAAATAGAAAACAACATCAATGTCATTTTGCATTTTTCCTCCAACAAATATAAATAAAACATCCACACAAAACAAGAATTTTCCATTGTGCTCTCATTTTCTTGATTTTGTGCTCTCCTCTACTTGTAGTTGGTCTTGTAACTTTGTGCTCTCCTCTGCTTGTAGTTAGTCTTGTAAGCTTGTTTTATCCTTTTTATCTCCATAAATATAGACTTTAACATCCTTTTAAACCTAAAAAAAAAAAAAGCCAATAGTCATTCTTGAAAGATAAAAACGATCACAAAATCCGATTTTTACCAGCTTTAGTCGATGCAATTCATGAATAATTGTTTCAGTATCAATGCTCTCCAATATGTTATTTTCGATGCACAAAATAGCTAAACCATTCAACCTTTCTTGAGACATCGAAAATCTTAGATAATTTTTCAGTAACTTTAGTTTTGATAAGCTTCTCTCCGCCGAGGCGATTGTCACTGGTATAGTTAACATGATTCGATATGCAATCGAAACATTTGGATAACAACCAATATCTTCAACAAACTCAAGAATTTCAGTAGGTTCCATAGACACATCAGATAAAGTGGATTGAAGCACTCTCAATTCCGAGAAAAGATCATCTAAATCAACATCCGACGAATTATCATGAGAAACAGTTTTGCATAAGTTATAGCAATGCTCTCGTAAATCACTACCATGTAATGCCTTTAACTTTTTCGAATCAAATAAGAAACAAAAAATACTTTCAAAAGTTTTCATTTGATCAAATCTAGTCTTCACCGAAGACATTGCCATGTCCACCACAACCAAAACGTAATCGACTCTAAAAGCCAGTTCACATGATTGTACTTCTTCATCCAAACCAGTTTCATCAAATTGTTTTTTCTAAAAACACGACACTTGCGTGGAAATATAGGATCTACATCCATATCACGAGCAATATTTTGAGCTATACTCAAACTAGAACTAAACCCTTCATTTCTATACTTTAAAAAAAACAAACACACACCTTGCAATTGTTTTAAAGCATTATCAATGCACAATGTTTTAGACTGTAAATTTTTACTCACCGAATTTATAGCAAACAAAATATCATACCAAATAACAACGCCAAGGATAAATTCAACATTATCAAATGCCATGATTAAACTTTCAGCATCACTCTTTGTCATAGCATCATAACAAGACTCATATAATTCCAATAAAGCTGATCTTACTTGTGGACCTTGGAATCTAATAGCTTTAACACTTTTAATTCGACTCTGCCAACGTGTGTTACACAAAAATTTTACAGTAAAAGAAGAAACTTGATCAAGCAAAATTTTCCATCTCTTAGAAAAACTAGAAAATAATGCATATATGCGTTGCAAAATTCCAAAGAAAGAAATAGCCTTTACACATGAATGAGCCATATCACTAACCACAAGATTAATACTATGACAAGCACATGACATATACAAAGCTTTTGGATTTACATCAAGTAATGGCTTTTGAACACCTTGATGTTTTCATTTCATGTTAGAACCATTATCGTAACCTTGACCTCTAATTTTCTCAAAATCAAGAGTAAGAGACTTTAAAGAATCTAGTAACTTATCAAAGAGTCCTAATCTGGTGGTGTCATCCACTTTTAAAAACTATAAGAGGTACTCTTTACAGCGCTGCAGCGCATCGACCCTAACCTCTCTCTTGTGGACCCCTCCTGGCCCACAGGCCCTTCTGGCCCACTGATCGATGGTCAAATAAAAACTTAGAATAAAACAACTACCGGATCAAAGACGGCAATCAGTTGTAGTATTTAAGGGTCGAATCCACAGAGACCAAAGTTGCACTATAAGACAATTAGACTAAATATTGCTAGGAGCAATTAAAAGATTTGATTTAGGCAGACGATTAATTCAAGCAAGAAATTCAGATAATTAAACAAGTATCAGGTCTAGGGTATTCTTCCAAGATGTGAAACAACAAGCAAGTCGAAATAAAGGAATGTTAAAGAATCGTTCTTGAACTCAATTCACGATTATAATGGTAAGTCGCTCTTGCGTAAATACCCACTTAGTAATACTAATTTAGAGAACTGCTCTCTCGTGATCCTAAAGTAAAACTAGCATTAAGAACAAGATTGATATGTTCACAAGATGTCATGGCCAGAACTTTCGTTGTCAAGCCATGGGATCTTGCTCGCCTAATGTTGATTCCAGCGACTAAACACCACTTTCGCGCCTAGTTTAATCACCTAAGATCTTAAAACTATGTGATCAGTCTAATTCTAGCATTAAGAACAACAATAGATGAAGAACTATAAATTTAAATTCCCAGACTAACAACCTAGCAAATCAATAACATCCCTTCCGAAACCCTAAACCTAATAACAAAACTACTCAGACATAGAAAAGGAAACAAAGAATTCAATAAATGAAAACATCTTTATTTCCAAAAATAAAAAGACTAAAAAGAAGCTAGAGACTTTTGAGGTCTCTTGCCCACAAACTAAATAAAAGTAGTAGAATGAATTCTGATTTTCGGTGTGTAGAATACAAGGGTCGAGCCCCCTTTATATAGTAAAAGGGGAGAGCAACAAAAGGAAACAAAAGAAATGGAAATTCTTGGAGAGGAGGCAAAAAGAGGCGGTGGACCGGTCGATCCATGGGCCGAATCGATCGGTCCTCATCTTCATGGGCTTGGGCCGAAATTCTTCATAGGATCGATAGATCCAATTGTGGATCGATCGATCCCAACTCCCTTCGTCAGCAGATTGACATGTCTTCAGTAGGGATCATCCTTTATTTGAAGGAAGGATGGCACCGTTGGATTTCCTTCAAACCACTTGAAGATGAAAGCTAACATCCGTGGCTATCTTGTGTCAAAATATCAGAACGATCCAACGGTGGGAAGGTCTACGTCTGAGGCCATACTTCTGACGGGTCTGCTGGACTCTGCATCTTCATATGTATAATTGCATCCAAAATGATCCAAAACTCTTTCTTTTCCAATATTTGCTTCTCAGATCTGAAATACACTAAGTAAAGCAAATAGTCCTAATATCTATCTAATATAAGTTAGTTGACTCAAATAATAAACCTAAATCCTATATAGAAAACGGTAAATATGAGACTCATCACCCACAAGTAGGTTATTGGTGTGCTAGGCGTTACTCGAACCCAAGACCCCACCCCTTCAAGTCAATTAGTAACAGCTTGTCATGTGGGAAGGTTGTTTAAGGGGCGTTACTCGAACCCAAGACCCCACCCCTTCAAGTCAATTAGTAACAGCTTGTCATGTGGGAAGGTTGTTTAAGGGTGAGGTATTGGGTTCGAGTAACGCCAAGCGCACCAATAACCTACTTGTGGGCCAGAAGGGCCTGTGGGCCAGGAGGGATCCACAAGAGAGAGGTTAGGGTCGATGCGCTGCAGCGCTGTAAAGATGCCATGTGGCGGAGTGAGGCCACGTGGGCCTGACAGGTCCCACGGGGCGGGTTGTTACATTCGGTGTACAATCAAGAATGACAGAAAAATATCTCGACTCTTTAATGGTTTTTACAATGAAAAGCTGAGCATTATGAGCCAAAGAGAGATAAATTTATTTTGAATATTATGACCAAGATAATGACTATGAATGCGTCTAATATGATCTTGGATTATCAAATCAAATTCTGCAATCATTACAATGGTACCTAAGAAATTACCATTGTAATTTTGGTAAAGTTTTTCATTTTTCCCACAAAAAGCTAGATTTTTTTTAGCAATAAATTTCACAACAACAATTATTCTAGCTAATAAGACTAACCTCCAAGAATTTTTTTCTTTTACAATTTCTTTTTGTAGTGGTTTATCAGTTGTGAGATGCTTCTCAAATCTAACTTTCAGCTCTCTTTCCAAGTTTTCATGTTAGTCATATGCTCTACACTTTTCTCATGATCTTTAAGTCTCTCACTAAGATGCTTCCAATCATTATAACCACCATTAGCAAACATATTTGAACAATTTCTCGATTTAAACAATTTGCAACAAAAGCAATAAACCTTGTTCACATGTTTGGAGTAAACTAACCAATTTCTATCGCTAGTTTCCCATTACGCAACTTCCTTGAATAATAATTATAAGAGAAATGTCTATTGTTTGCATCTAAAGGAAACACAAAATTCATTTCTCTTTGAGGTCCTTTTTCAACTAACACATCTCTCATTTTATTATCAAGGTTTTCCCAATACCTATGATCAAAACATCAACACGAGAATTTGGGTTTTCACAAACATTAAAACTTTCAACATTAGATGCACTTACCACATTATCATGCTCACTCAAGTGACTAGTGTCATCAAAATTATTTATACCACCAGATTATGAATTTTCACTAGCATTTGTTCTTGTCACAAATTTATCTAAAGAACCTCTTAGTGATTGAACACACAAGCTAGTCATCATGTTTTTTTTTTTTTTTTCTGACATCCAGATTCTTGTCCCGTCATGATGCAATCTATATGCAAAGTAAAAGGAAGAACACTACAAGAAACATGGTTGGAGACGTCAGTTTTTTTAAGTCATTACTTAAACCGACGTAAAAAATTAAAATGGGAAGGGTTTTAGCATCGTTTGAATAACTGACGTAACATTTTATTATACCAATATTTACCCAACGCTTACATAAAAAAACGTATTTCGTTTCCCTAAAATTAAAAAATTCTGAGACCTTATCAAAGCTTTCGCATCTGATTTCTTTGAAATCGATCTCCTAGGATTCAGATTGAAGGAGGTAAAGTTACATGTCAATCCGATCTTGTGGTCTATGGAGTTTCTCTACTTGAATCGCTCGAGATCGACACATTTTGAGAAATTTGTTGTTTTCCGATTAACAAGGATTCTCGTTTCCGTTTTAGGATGTGATGGCTTCGTGAAAAATTTCTAGGTAGGGTTTTCCAATTTAAGATAAATTTCGTTTGGATTTCAGCTTGCTTCAACTTGCATTTCTATATCTTGCTTCAATTTAAGATAAATTTCTATCTTTGTTTACTGATTTTGAAATGTTGATGCATTTTTCCAGGTTCTGTTGTCTCCAAATCGTAAGTGACTGTAAGTTAATTGCAAACTGTGAAGTGTTTAGGAAATGCAGTATTAAAGAAACCACAATTGCCAGCTTGCAAAAGGTTAGATCCCTAAAAGTATGTATTCTCTGTGCTTACGATTCCATTTGTTGAATCAAGTTGAGGTAATTTTCGGTTTGATTTTTAGCTTGCTTCAATCTCTCTCTCTGAGTTTCGAAACAGATTCATATAAAATTCAATCTTTGTTCAGTGATTTTAAATGTTTAAGAGAATGTTTACGATTCCATTTGTTGTCCCCAAATCGTATGTGCTTGTAATTCAATCACTAATTGAATTGTTTAGGATTTACATCATAGAATAAAACTTGACTCATGTGTCAAACTTAGAGAACAACTCTGGAAACTGACTTGATTCATTAAGAAAAACAATGGCTTATAAAGCCTAACAGGAAGCAACTGCAGAACGTGAAAACAACTACTCCTAGAAAGTGAGAAACGTGGTCTAACATAGTGACCACATTTTGCTGAAACAAACAACTGAACTTCCTAAATAATAGGATACTAAAACGAGACTAATTCTTATCATATTGTGATTGGCTTTAATTTTGTGGTTCTTGTCATTGTGCAGCTTGCAGGAGTTTAACTCCCTTAAGGTATGCATTCTTTGTACCCTTAAGAGAATCTTAATGGTTTGAAGCAAAGTTCTATGCTTCTGATCTTCCCTTGTTCTGCCTTTGTCAAATTTAACTTTGTGGTTTTTGTCATTGTGCAGCTTGCAGGAGTTTAACTCCCTTGAGGTATGCATTATTTGTACCTTTAAGAGAATCTTATTGGTTTGAAGCAAAGTTTTATGCTTCTGATCTGCCCTTGTCAAATTTGTACACATTTGTTCTCCTTGTTGTTCTGTTTCATTGTCCAGGTTGTTGAATCAGTAAAATGATCATGCTCCAGTCATGATAGATCTTTCTTCACTTGTGAGAGATCAGGTAAAATTTATTAAATTATATTCTTTTTGTTTAACATCCAAGTCTTTTCCTGCTGGAGCAACAAACACAAAGCAACTCGTTTTGCTGCAGGGTAGATGTTATGAACAGGAAAGATGAAGATGATACATGTGGATTGAAGATTATGTTTGAACATGAAATATGTAGTCTATTGTATTTTATTATGTGATTATTTTGTTACAAGATTGTAATCATGATATGATAACATTGTGTTTGTTATAATATATTTTACAATGTAAAAATTTAGTTTCCAAGATAAAGTTTTGGTTCATGTAAAAATATTTATCTTTGATTAATAGATTTTGTTTTTAATTTTAGAACTTTTGGAACTAATTAATATAAATATAAAAATAAATAATATGCACATGCGTCGATTGTGTAATTGACACAAAGCATAGGGAAAACCGACGCTAATATTTCTGACGTAAAACGTAATGTCATTTATTCAAGCGATGTTAAAAAAGTTAGCGTTAGACGATGACACTACGGTTTTCAAACCGATGCCATAATATTTGAGTCGTTTAAAAACTGACGTTAACATCAATTATAAACGACGTTAAAAGCCTGATTCTTTGTAGTGGAATAACACCTAAATTTTGGAGAATGATCTGATTATCTGAATGTCAGAAGAACAATATAAACCTGAAAAATATTAGTGATCAGTTGTTAGTGAGTATTGGAATACAAAATACTAGTATAGAAAAAAGCAGAGCAAGAATCAAACAAAACATCATTCAGAAACTGTTAAAATTGAAAACTTGCACAAAAAATAATAGATCTAGAGAACTTGACTGAATTGACTATTTTATAAGAAACTTGCTGAAAAAGAGACTTATGGAGTTGTGGTGGGAAGATGAAAAGTTCTGTAATCGTTCTGTCAACAAAGCCACAAAGGTGAGTGATAACGAAACCCTTTTTTTGGTTATCAAAGATAATAATGTTGGCCTAATAAATCAACAGTTTTGGCCCAATAAATCAATACATTTTGATTCATTATTTAGTATACAAACAAAACTAGAAAACATATGGCCCCATGAACCTAAATTTATACGTTAGTTTAGAAAGTTAGGATTAAAAAAAAAATTGAAACACATATAAAGGAAAGCAAAAAAATTTGTGGGCCCCTTTATTTGATCAACATGGGGCAGTCGCACTTAGTGCCCCCCTACTTAAGCCGACACTGGGTCATCACCAGCGAATGATGCTCAGGGAAGAGCTGTGGAAGAGGCAAAGCTCAAGGATCTTAAAGTCAAGAATTTCCTGTTTCAAGCCATTGACAGATAAATTCTTGAAACAATCTTTCATAGAGGAACTTCAAAAGCAATTTGGGAATCGATGAAAATAAAGTATCAAAGTTCAACAAAGGTGAGACAAGCACAACTCCAGGCGTTGAAAAGAGAGTTCGAGTTGCTAGCTATGAAGGAGGGGGAGAAGATAGACACCTTCTTGGGGAGAACCTCGTCTGTGGTAAACATAATGAAGATCAATGGAGAAAGATACATAGATCATTAACTAGGAAATTCAATTATGTCGTGTGCTCAATCGAAGAATCAAATGATCTGAGTACGCTAACTATTGATGAGCCACATGGAAGGTTGTTGGTTCATGAGGGAAGGATGCAAGAACCTAGGAGGAGGAGCATGTCTTGAATGTTTCTCAAGACAAACGTCCTAGTAATGGAAGAGGACGAGGTAGCTTACGAGGAGGCCGTGGTAGAGGTCGTGGAAGAGCTATGCCAAACAAGGCATTCGTTGAGTGTTTTAAGTGTCATAAATTAGGTCATTTCCAATATGAGGCTCTTGAAGCTGGTAAAGAGAGAGGTGACTGTCATGATCTCTTCAATGATGCAGAAAGTGCAGAGGTGTGTGTGGAATTTGCTGAAGCATGTAAAGAAGAGGAATGGCTGGAGGCGATTAGGTGTGAGTTACAAGCTATTCAGAAGAATGAAACATGGGATCTGTTGATACCGGATCCCGCACCGTGGATCATTTTTAGTGCATCAAAGGCCCATCGAATTATGAAGCCCAACAAGGTCCATATTTCACAAAAGAGAAACTCAAATATTGACATTAATGTGTGATTGAATTTATGAATTAATTATCATGGTCAAAGGAATAAACTTGAATTTATGAATTAATTACCATGTGTTTAATTCTGTGAGTTAATTAACTATATAATAAATGACCAAATAATGACACCTTGGGAGGTGGAAAAATACTATAAAAGAGAGGTGAAAACTACAAGAAAAGGGACTTTCAATCTTCCATATTTTTACACACAAATCTTCTATTTTCAATAGTTACTAAAGATTATTTCTTGTATTTATGTATTTAGTAATATATTCATAATTATTATCAATATCAATAGTTTTGTTTTTCTCATTTCTTTGCTATTTTTTCTAATTTATACCAATTATTTTATGCTTGTCTCATAAAAGTTTTGGTCCCATCTTTTACGTTGGTCATCGAATCTACCCGGATTCCATGGTTTCAACAGGATCTTACGAGTTCACTTGTGGATGTGAAGAAAATGGAAGCCATGTGGTGTGAGTTACAAGCTATTGAGAATAATCAAACAGGGTCACTTATGCCCCATATGATGTACGTGGCCGGTTTGATTTCTCAGTTCATGGAAAAGTCAAGAGAAGAGCATATGCTCGCTGCTAAGAGTGTGTTAACATACTTGAAAGGTACGTTGAATTTTAGACATAAACAACACATCGATGTGAGGTACCATTATTTGTGTGATTTGGCAAAACAAATGAAGTTGGTATTTTGCATAATGAAGGATCAAGTTGCAGACATCATGACAAAACCGGTGAAGTTGGAGACGTTCATCAAGCTGAGGGAGAAGCTTGGAGTTGTGAACACACATTGGTGAAGGAATAAACTGAAACAAACTGAACATTATTGTTTTCAGTTTAGGGGAGACATTGTTAGGTTTTGATTTGGTCTTGGTTATTTCGTTTCAGTTTGAATAAACTCCTGGTATGTAGGAGTAAATAGTAATGGTCCTAGTATTTAGCTCTCTTAGTTTGCTTCCGTAAGTTTCGTTTAGCACGTTGTTGTTTTGGCTATTTAAAAGCATGCAATCTTTATCAATAAAGCATTAGTATTTTGACAAAACCTGCAAAGTATTTTGAGTAAACTTTCAACTGAAGTAACGTTTCAATTTGAATTTCATCTAGGCTCTTGATGTTCGGATGAATTAGTTTTCACCTAAATAAAACAAATGACACAAATGATGCAAGCGCACATCGAATCAATTGTAGTACTTTAGGTTATTGATCCCACACAGAGAGAGAATCAACGAAAGGATTGCAAAAGGAAAAACTTGGCTAAAACAAAGAATATGTTTTGGAGGTTTTGTGTGTTGTCACGAATCTGAAAAATAAAAGAAAAAACATTAAAAGCAAATAGAAAATTCAATACAAGCAAATGTTAGGTATTAGGGATCATCTCAGGGGAATCCATCTAGGGTTAAAGAAGCCATCTTATATCTTGTTCGCCAACTATATCTAATCAACTGACACGAACATTGTTTTAAAGCTAGCCAATTGTCGTCATCTTAGCTATCTAAACTACCATTGAAACGTAACCAACTGTCGTCATCTTACGACACAAGGAAGTCAGCCATATAATATATCAAGATCGATTAAGCCCACTTAACTTCGCAACTAGACTTTTGGAATGTTTTGAACGTTAAGCCCTTCTAATTTAGATCAGACGATATTACGAGATTTTGCCAAACTAATATGATTTGTGATCGATTGTTGAGTCGCGAATTCAACAAAAGCATTAAGTATAAGATAGAAAAAAGATTTAATAGAAGAATACCTAGATGTTTCTAGACTAATGAATCATAAATATCCCCATCGAATCACCTTTAACCTAACAAATAAACTACTCAGACATAGAGGATGAAAACACCAACGAATTCATCTTGAAAGAAAGCATAAGAACAGATAACTTGTATTAAAAGAAGGGTAAAAGAAACTTCTCCAAAGGTTTGATGAAGAACTTGTAATCCTTAAGTGAATACAACGATGAAATAGAAAGAAAACGAAAAAAAAAAAAAAACAAACAAACAAACAAACAAACAAACAAAAATGATGAAGAACAAGTGATGAATCTTCAAAGGACGATCTCCCCTTGATGTTGCGAGTTTTTGAGGTGTTTCTATGGTGCCAAGAGAGGTGTTTAAGGAGGCGTGAGGCTCCTGGTCAAGATAGTTAGGTATTTACGGAGTTAGGGTTTGAGAATTGTCGCGATGGGAATCATTAGGTCGGTTTTGGGCTCATTAATCAAAATTATGTGTTTTGATCTTTTAAGGGCGGCTCCTTATCTTCATAAGGTCTTATGGGCTTCAAATAAGGCTTTCATAAGGCTCCCTAGCACTTGCTCGAAGTTTGGTAGGCTTGAAACACGATTGGGCTCGTTTGTCTTCTTCCCGCTCAGCAGGACATGTTTTCAGTAAAATAATCATTACTCTCAAATGGCTGAACTCATTTAATTTATTCCACTTGGAGGTGAAACTAAACTCTTTAAGCTTTCTATAGACACCAACCATATGTTTTTTTGGACATTTGGAAGGTTTTAAAAAGTGCCCCGTAATCTAGTGCACAGAAGCAGACCTGAAAACGTGGTTTACTTTATATTTGTGTATTTTTGCTCCTTTTTGCTCCAAAACCTGTAATGACTTCCTAAAACGCTAAATACCTAAAAATCATCTTAAAATAACTTGAAACAAAGGTTTTCTCCTCTAAAAACATATGAAAACTAATGCAAATATGGGCGAAAATACGATGTTATCAGCTCTATTTGGGCTTCCTACCACCTTGTCTCTCCTCTTTGGGTACGGTGTTATAGGGTTCTTGAGTCTATCTCCCTGAGTTCAAAGACATCGACGATCTCGTTAATAATTGTGGGTCCATCCTAGGTGTCCGCAGGTGAGGTGTCATGATGTAGCCAACTCCACCCCAGATTCGGGGTCCCTAGTTCGGGATCCGATACCAACAATATTTTTTGAACTTGATCTCATAACTAGTCGAAAATTTATATATAGTGTTCTATCAAACTGGAACTTATATTGTTTCTTTCAAGTTTAATTTACTAGAAAAGCTTACAGAATATGTTATTAAAAGCAAATGTTTAGATTTAGACAAAATAGTTTAAAACATTCACTTTAGATTTGAATTTTAGGACATAGGGACAAACGATTTTTGTTTTCATGATTATTTGAATTATTTTGATCCATGAACCATGGATATTCCCTTAATGTTTAACGTTTTTCCTAATTGATTTTTCATATTCGTATACTCGTAGTTTATTTTCTGCACTTTAGTTTAATCATTCGTTTAGTTTCGTCACGAACGATTAAACGACGAAACTAATTGAATGATTAAACTAAAGTGCAGATAATAAACATAGGCCTTCTACTTTTATTTTTACCTAGTTTATTTCGTAAAAAATTACGCACACATTATATATGAACATAGGCCTTCGACTTGGATCGGTTAATTTGGTTATCGGTTAACCGTTAAAAATTACAGAGATGCCAAAATTTACTTAAAATAAATTAAGTTTGGTTTCTGTTTAATTCTCTATTAATTTCGGTTTGAAACTGAAATTAACCAAATTTTGTTTTTTTTCAAAGTTCGGTTAATTTGGTTATTTTTTGATACATTCGGGGTTTCGATTAAATTCCGGTAATTGGTTCGGTTTAGTTCGGGTATTGGTGAAGACCTGTCTAAAAATAGTGAAACCGGTCTAATTTTGGTACAATCCGGTTATTTAAAAAAAAATACCCAAGAGATTCAAAAATTCTCTGATTACCGAAGCAAAATTAAAGTTATACTGATCGGTTTAGTCCGGAATTAAAACTAAGCCGAAAACCAAAATCTCAGTTCGGTTTCCTTGGTTTGGTTATTTGTCTTAGTTATATATAAACACATGATGAATTATAATATTGATACAAAATTCTTCCAATCTGAAACCCTCATAATTCTATTATAGTTCGTAGACCGATCCATACGTTTGTTCAACCCGATCTTCAATTGGTTCAACCCAAATTTGATCCTATATCCATGCCTAAAAATATAAAGATAAACTAGTATATAACCCGTGCTAGAGCACATGCTGATTTTTTTTTGATATAGTCGTTATATAATATGGTGGCAATCTCCGTCAAATGTGTTTATATGTCTTGTTGTCTTGTGTATACGTTTTATTTGTATACGGGTAGTGTTTGGTGTCTTAAGTATCATATTTGGTAATACAATTTGTATATATAAATCACATGTCCCAGTAAAACCTTTCCTCGTTCGCGAACCTTCACCCTCTATCACCCGCTCATTCCCTTAAACCCCTATCACCCGCTTAGCGGTTTTTTTTGCGACGGTTGCGGTTGGTTTTAAAAAAGAAAGAAACAAAAAAAAAGAATTTTATAAACTAAAATATATATGATCAAATCCTACATATATTCACATTAATTTTCAAACAATAACTATCCTCTAATTTTAAGTTGTTTAATTTTAATAATTACTTGTGTTTAACTATAATTTTTATTTGTTTAATATTTAAATAATTATATAATAATTATTTATGGTTTTTAATTATTAATCATGTTTAAAAAAGTAAACACGTTCCCGCCAACAATTATCTTGGATTTTTCATAGTATGTTTTTTTGGATCAGATTAACTTTTAATTATTAACTTTTTCTAAAATATGCATTAATAGAGATACTATATTTATTCTATAAAATAAATTCATATTTTAATTATTAACCAAAAATATAATTGTGTAAAAAAATATGCTATCAAAAGATTTGTAAACTTATTTTTGATAATTAAATTCAAATTTGTAATTAGATTATTTTAGGTAAGATTATTAAACCGATTTGTTAATATCTTACTATCTAAAACGAAATCTTAAATAATTAATGAAATCTTGTTACATTATTTTAAGTAACAAATTATATCTAAATAAATCCGATGAATTTTGTTACATTATTTTACGAAACAAATTATTTGATGTTATGAATCTCATGTATTCTTATTGCTCTTATTGATGATTATGAATGAGGTTACATCACATATATATATAGGAACATGAGGAGGTCAAAGTCTAGATGGGCTAGGTATACAAAAGCCCACTAAGCCTAAGTTAAACCGTCATTAGTAGCCGCCTATGGTCTTGTCTCCACGGACCGGGCCGACGGGCCTAACCTCCTAGGACATGGGCCACGGTTATGGAGTCCATCCATTAAGTGGTTTACAACACTCCCCCTTGGATGACATAACCGTGCAGATGCCAACGGGATCTCAATAATGCGCTAGGGGGATGCTGCCTCATTAAAACCTTACTAGGAAAACCCAATTGGGACAAAACCATAGTGAGGAAAAAGAGTACAGCACGCATTACTCCCCCTGATTTGGTCATCCCTGTAAGTCCTTAAGCCTCCGCATCCCAATTTGATGCGTGAGCTTCCTCAATGTCTTTGTTGGTAGTGCCTTGGTGAAGAGATCGGCTGAATTGTCGCTTGAACGAACTTGCACCACTTTAACTTCACCATCCTTTTGTAGGTCATGCGTGAAGAAGAACTTTGGTAGAATGTGCTTCGTCCGATCTCCCTTGATGTAGCCGTCCTTCAGCTGGGCTATGCAGGCTGCATTGTCCTCGTACATATGATGGTCTTTGATGTTGTAGTAGCTGCGCATTGAAAAAGGCTGCCTACGTACCCTTGGAAGGGATCAAGCCACACGTAGTTCCCATTTATTGACCATGCCATAATCTGATATTACCTGCATTAGCAAAACAAACTAAACCAAAGCAAACTAGACCTTCTTTGGTTAGATCAGTATGGAATAAACCCAAATAAACAAAACATAGGAAGAATAGAATTTAAAATTTAACCAAACCTTCCTTCAAACCTTTCCAGTGCCTTTGGGTTGATCATGAACTAAATTTAGACAAAGGAGGTTCACGGCAAAACATATGTCTGGTCTAGTGTGGCTAGCCAAGTACATTAACACTCCTATGGCACTGAGGTATGGCATTTCAGGACCGAGAACTTCTTTCTCGTCTTTCTTTAGACCGAATGGATCATTGTCCAATCTGAGGCTTCTCACCACCATTGGGCCTGGTCAATGGGTGGGCCTGGTCCTTATTAAATATCCTTGAGTACTCTTTAGTATATGCCTTTTGATGCACAAGGATTCCATTATTCACGTACTCAGGTTGTAATCCAAACATACTTTTGTTATTGCCTAGGTCTTTCTTTTAGACTATTTCTCAACTGTTTGGTCGATTACCCAGAGGTTTAAATTATTCATATACACTGCTATGATTACAAATCCTTTGTTTGCAAACCTCTTTATGAATATACATGGACTAATGGGTCATTTATAACTTTTCATATGCCCATTTGGTCTAAGTCCATGAAAGGATTTGTCTAGCCTTA
The DNA here is from genome assembly GCA_011420285.2 of Erysimum cheiranthoides. Taxonomy (NCBI): domain Eukaryota; kingdom Viridiplantae; phylum Streptophyta; class Magnoliopsida; order Brassicales; family Brassicaceae; genus Erysimum; species Erysimum cheiranthoides. The sequence continues at coordinate 13,508,760 of CM022179.2, read as the reverse complement.
TGCAGTGATATTCTCGAGAATCTTTCTTATCTTTGAGCTCAATACTCTCTGGTAATCTCATATATTATCCAGTGGACTTATAGAAATATGCAGGCATTACATCCATTAGCCGCAAATCAAATCTTTCTCTTATATTGCCAGACTTAGCATCCACCACAGGGGAATATATTTTCATAATCTATTCCCCGGTCTTTGTGAGAATCCTTGTGCTATAAGCCGTGCCTTATATCTCACGCTTTCATTATTCTCATTTCTCTTTTCCACAAAGACCCACTTATGTCCTACTGGTTTTATCCCGGATGGTGTCCTTAACACATCCCTTTTCTTAATGATTCTTAGCTCCACGTTTTATGGTCTTGTACCATTTCAATCAAGTCTTTGAGTGCACTCCACGTGGGCTCTTGATCCTCATTTATATTCATATATTCAAGTGCTACCTTGCATGCAAAATCATCTTATGTCGACATTTCTTATATGTTCCATTATCTTCCAGACATGACAATCGATTTGAGATTTATCATTGACAGGACCTTTAATACTTTGCAACTTGGCGTCCCAAGCTACATTATATGGTACCTGTACCTTAGAGCCGGCCGGCCTTATCTCCATGTCTGGGATGGTTTCCTTATTATGTTTCCTATTGCACATTTCTTTAACTTTCTAGGATTCTTATCCTTGGAACTTTAATGGTCTACCACGTTTCTTACGTGCGTTAGACTCGGTAGCAATTTCATTGATTCCCTTCTGGACATCAATACGTGCTGGTGCATTACAAGCTGGTATGTACGCTTTTATAACTTTCTTTTGGGTCAACAAGGAATCTGGCAATTCATTAGCTAGCTTTCTTATGGACCTCTGAATCACACATCAGGGTATCTTATGGACCTCTGAATCACACATCAGAGTCTGAGGATCTTGCCACTCTAAGGATGTTTGATTCCATAATATTTCCTTTATTTCTTTACCCAGCTTGTTCGTCTCTCCACCTATAGTAGGAAACTCGGATTCATTAATATGATAATCCGCGTATCTAGCCTTAACATAGATCACCCGTAGTTGGCCCTAGATACTTAATAATGGTGGGAGAATCATTTCCATCCTCCTTTGAGGTCCCATCTTTGTTCTTTTGTGGTGGTGCAATCGGTACATATACGGCACACCCGAATATCTTTAGATGGGATATGTCTGGCTCATGACCCATGAATAACCAGGATGGCGAATATCTATATTCACTAGATGGCCTTATGCGTATAAGCTCTATTGCATGTAATACTGCATGTCCCCAAGCGGCTACTGGAAGCCTCGACCTCAGAAGTAATGGTCGAGCTATCAATTGAATTTGTTTAATGAAGGATTCATCTAATCCGTTCTATGTATGTACATGTGCCACGGGATGTTCCACACTTGCCCCCATGGACATACCAGTAGTCATTAAACGCTTGGGACATGATTTCACCGGCATTATCCAGACGTTTAAGGTCTCTTTATTAACTTTAGCCGGTGATGGCCTTATAATGAGTTTCCCTTGTGAACATGCTTCACACGTGAGATTCTTAGGGATAACTCTTTTCTCTTTTAGGGTGTGCCCCTTTGAATTTATCATAAGCTTACGCATCATACTATGACCCGGATGGCCAAGCCGGTCATGCCATAAAGTGAATCTCTCTATGAACTCTTTGTTCATTGCCATATTAGCATCGATCATATCGATTTTAGCTTAGTAGAGACCAGTGGATAATGCGGGTATAGTCTCTAGGACTCTCTTATGTCCTTGGGTGATCTCAATTATTTTTAGGGATTCTTCGTTCCCTTCACCCTTTGTTTCAAGATGGAAACCATTCAATCTTATATCTTTGAAACTCAATAAGCTCTTCTTTGAGCTGGGTGAATATAAGGCATCACTTAGTTCAAGATGTGTGCCATTTGGTAAAAGTATATGGGCTTGGCCGTGGCCCTCAATGAGACTCGCTATACCCGCTATGGTGCTAATATTGGCATCTTTCAATGTCTCTTGTCTTTTAAGATCTTGTGGCTTGATCCACTGTCCACCAAAAGTATCTTCTTGTCCTCGGCCATTTCTTATATGGACAAGAATCATGTCTTGATGTCGAATTCAGATTTATCAACTTGGTTCTTTTCAATCGTCTTTACCATCTTTATACCAAATGGGCTTTAGGACTCTTCCCTTTTACACTCTCTTGATAGAGGTTACAACGATGTTTGGGAGTCCTACATATCTTAGCCCAATGGTTCCCCATTCCATATCTATGGCATACTCATTTGGTCGAGTGTTGTGGTTTAGTACACCACAGCCTCCTCGCCCTCGACCATGGCCGTGGGTCCACAGTTATGGTGGTTCCCACGGTCCAGATGAGTTATTGTTGCCACTACCACGTCCTTTCCATCCACCACGGCCACGGCCGTGTAGTCTATTACTATGGACGTGGTTAGGTAATGGGGTTAATCAATGAGGTCTTAATTCATTGTTTCTTATCAGTACGTCATTAATTTGCTCTTCTAGCAATAGACTCATCCACAGACTTATAGCCCTGGATTCTAAGACTTTTCCAATCACATATAACCTTTGGTAATACCATTCCACATCTATGGCAAGTGGACTTAGCTTTGTTTTGCGGTTTGGAGATTTTGCAACCTCTACCGCGGCCATTGTTCTCACGGCCTCTACCTCGGCCATTGTTCCCACGGCCTCTACCACCATTGTAGTTTCCTTAGCCGTAAGAGTTGCCATGACCTCCTCCACCACGGCCGTGAAAGTAACCTCTGTGGACGTAGTTGGATTCCTTGGTCACCTGAGGTTCTTTAGGCTCTTTGGCCTTTTCGGCCCTAATTCTGTCCAAAGGTCTATATGATTTTCAATAGTCATATACTGATCTTGAGACTCTCAATAAGATGGTGGCCAATACTTAATATTGCCTTGTAGCTTTCTCACTTGGCATTATTGCCTTGTATGATACATTAACCAAGTCCTTTTGACTTTAGAATAATCTTATTATCCATTGCCCATTCTTAATAATTATCTCCTTAGAGATTTAGGGCATTATTCGACATCTTAGGGATTTGACTTTCCTTTTTTCTTTAGGAATTTAATTTCCTCTTTCCCTTAGGAATATCTTTTCCTTTTAAGGATTTCCTTTTTCACTTAGGATTTAGGAATTTTCTATCTTGAATAGAATTATGATTTTCCTATTTTGATTAGGTTTTACAATTTCCTATTTACAATAGGATTTAGGGTTTCTAGGATTTCCCATTCACAATAGGAAATTTTCTTCTCTAGGTCTCTAGGGTTTCATAGAACCAATCAGAGAAGCAATCAAAACTAACAACCTAGATAACCTCAAACAACCGATTTTAATTTGGAGATTTCGGATTTGATCCGATTTAGATTTTAGGTTTTAATCTTTTAAGGTTTCGGATTCTAGATTAAGGTATTTTCGATTTGCAAGTTTAAGATTAAGCAATAATAATCTTTCTAGCAACCTAAACAAGTCAAGCAATCGAATCATACAAGCAAATATCAATCACTAATCAATCATCATCCGTTTTAGGGTTTCTCTTTTGCGTATCTCCAAATTCGATTGTTGGTTCTTTAGCTTTAGGGTTTCGATGTTACCTTTCACCTTATTGGGTTGTACGGATATGAACCGGGAGCTAAAGACCTCGGTTTTCAACTTGATCACGAATGCTTGGGGCTTAGAGGAATCGCGAGTCATGAAAACGGATATGAAGAGATCGGTGATTAGTTTTTTTGCAGACTCCACCAGTTGTATAAATCTCATCATATCTCTCCGTGTACAACTCCGTTTGGGGCTATTCTGGTCTTCCAAGAAAGCTGACGTCCAGGGCTTTCTGTGGATAGTCAAATCGTCACCTGATTCTTCCTGAGTCTCCGGGAAAACGTCGTTGAAGGTGACTGATCGGAATCGCCGGCGGAGGGCTCGGCCAGACTGCAGCGACTTCACGGTTTTGGTCATAACTCCCGAACGGTGGACTCAATTGAGGCGCGGCCGGCGGCTATAGAAAGCTGATTCAAATATCTATTCGTGGGTGGGTAAATCGTCGCAACACTCCTTGTAGTTCGTTGGAAAATCGCCCCGTAACAAGGAAGATCTGAGGACTCGGACAGATTGCACCTGTTTCAGTAAAACGACGATATCTTTCTACCCACGGACTGGAATGAATCAAGGCCGGTGGCGCTGGAAAGCTGACTCGAAGAGCTTTCCAGGGATGTGTGGATCGCCGCGAAATTCGCTGTGTTGTGCCGGGAAATCGCTGTGAAAGATGGCAGCTCGAATCTGTCTTTCTCACTTAGGCTAAAACCCTAATCTCTTTTTAGCTCAGGCGGCTAGGGTTTCGTTAAGAGCAAGCTCGTGCTGATAACGTGTTATGAATCTCATGTATTCTTATTGCTCTTATTGATGATTATGAATGAGGTTACATCACATATATATATAGGAACATGAGGAGGTCAAAGTCTAGATGGGCTAGGTATACAAAAGCCCACTAAGCCTAAGTTAAACCGTCATTAGTAGCCGCCTATGGTCTTGTCTCCACGGACCGGGCCGACGGGCCTAACCTCCTAGGACATGGGCCACGGTTATAGAGTCCATCCATTAAGTGGTTTACAACATTTTAAAATAAATCCTAATTATTTATTTATTTCTTTTTCTATATTAAGATTTATGAATATTTATTTTTAAACATTTATGAATATTTTTTTTTGTCAACCGAATAATTTATCTTTATTTACAGATTTCGGCTAAGGATCTGAAATAAAATTTTTAGATAAGATTACTTTTGGATATAAAATAATCGATTTTATAAATTCAATAAATTCGATTTTATAAATTCAATAAATTCTAAATTGTAAATTCTAACGTGCTTATGGGCTAGATGAAAATGATAATATGAAAGTAGAAAACTTGGCTTTGTTGTTTAATCACTAAAACATACTCCTAATTTCCAATAGGGAAACGGGCTGATAAAATAACAAAGATCATAATTCTAATAGATACCTGTTAAACGATCAATGAAGACCCAAAACCAAAAGTCCCATCTTCACGTTTTGTTATATACAAACAAAGCAAGAACACATGTCACTGAAAACAAAGTACCACTCATATAGAAAACAAATACAATTATCTTCTCTTCAGTTATACTTGAACGTGTACTTGAACGTTCTTGAAGTAACTCGCTTTTCCCCAATGTTCCTCTGCGAACCGCCCGCTTCCCATCTGAGTGGTCGTGTGTTGTCCTTCCTCAGAAGGCGAGTTAACCACTTTGCCTCCCCATTCGATCATAGATGCACTTTCTGATAAGTAAGAGAAGAGTGAAGCTGGCCAATAACCGATTATGTATTTCTCTCCAAATTGTAACCACAAATGTCCTTTTGGGTCCTAAGACATAACAAACTGAAATTTCTCAAACCGAAGCTAAACCAAATTTAGCCACAAGGGAAAAAGAAGAAAACTTACGGTCTTCTTGCATAGAGCCCTCTAAGTGCAATTTTTTTTTTCAGATCTGCAAAAAGATAGTCAAAAGGATAATCAAAGAGAAGTTATAAAAATTTATAATATATTAGAGCTTTAAATCTAGGAAGCTGATACAACTCATCAAACATATTTTAGAAAGAAGAAGAAGAATTTAATCGTTGAAGGCTTTGATGACGTGGCAGCTTAGCTCAAACGAAAGACTTGAAAGGAAACAGAAGGTTTGCCGTTTAGTTGAATAAGTATCTCGAGCTCAGCTCATTTCTTCTTTATGTCATTTGTGAATTTTGGATCTGCGAATCCATTGTCCCAGTGATGTGCTGGAAGAGACCTATGCTGGTCTATTGTATTTCGTTCCTTTGATTTTACATTTGACATTGGAGCTACAATCTCTGTATCTCGTTTCTTATCAATACAATCGGTACCTTCATCTTATCATTGGTGCGGCGAAACTCGATCGAAGCTTCAACGCGGATTTTAGACGAATTTTGATGGATTTCATGGCGGATTTTGATGAATCGGAGATGATTAACAGTGCGGAGTATCAGGCAGATCCCGATTTAGCAACACTGAAGTTTTTGAAAGGCGGATATACGCGATTAGTGGATACTACGGCGGATCTTTCCAATCGAGTCGGTTTTGTGGAGTCGACGATGGTGGCGATAGAGCGTACACTGTTACAAATCTCTACTCAGCTTGGAAAAAGGCCAATCGCATCTGAATCTTCTCGTCAGGTACCTCCGGTAACACATTCTGAGACTTATGTGCGAGATGACTTGAATCGTTTGCCTATGGATAATCGGAAAAGCTTGTTGAGAAAGATTGAGATGCCGAAATTGGATGGATCAAATGCTTACGACTGGTTCTCTAAGGTTGAAAGTTTTTTAGAGTCGGACGTTATTCGGATTTGGATAAACTGGATTTGGTGGCCTTGAGTTTAGAGGGAGATGTTTTGAAATGGTTTAATTGGGAAGTGTGTCGTCGGGAATTTCAGTCCTGGGAGGAGTTTAGAGGTCGATTGTTCGCTCGATTTGGTGCAGCTCCGGAAGAATCTCCGGGCAATAGACTATTTGCTATCAAGCAAACAGGTTCAATCTCTGCCTATGTTACTCAGTTTGAGGAGTTGTCTGCTCAGGTTGTTGGATTAGCTGATTCTCACTTGGAACAGATTTTCTACAATGGTTTAAAGACAGAGATGAAAGAGGTTTTAAAATTGAAGGCTCCGGTTGGGTTGGAAAATCAGAAAACAGCAGTGTTAAGGATGGAAACTAGTTCATTTTGTCAGCTGTTTACTGACAAATCTAGCATGTCCTGGAGTTCTCAGAAGTCATTTACTTCTAAGCCTGTCACTACTTATACACAGCCACGGCCATTGTTGTTACAAAATGGGGAAAATCAGACTATTGGACAGGGATCTATTATTCCAGCTACAAAACCACTCGCAGTTCAGCCTAGACAGAAGCATACACCTGAGGAGCTTGATGCAATGAGAAGTAAGGGTATTTGTTTTAAGTGCAAAGGCAGGTATTGATCGATGGTCAAATAAAAACCTAGAATAAAACAACTACCGGATCAAAGACGGCAATCAGTTGTAGTATTTAAGGGTCGAATCCACATAGACCAAAGTTGCACTATAAGATAATTAGACTAAATATAGCTAGGAGCAAATTAAGAGATTTGTTTCAAGCAAACGATTAATTCAAAAGACAATTCAATAATGAGACAAACATTAGGTCTAGGGTATTCTTCCAGGATGTGAAACAACAAGCAAATCGAAGTAAAGGAATGTTAAAGAATAGTTCTTGAACTCAATTCACAATGGTAAGGTACATCGATTCTCACGCCAATACCTACTTAGCAATATTTAGAGAACGCTTTACGCTAGGCTTCCCTAAGTAAAACTAGCATTAATAACAAGATTGATACGTTCACAAGATATCAAAACGAGAGCTTTGCGCTTGCCAAGTTATGAAATCTTGCTCGCCTAATGTTAATTCTAGCGACTAAACACCACTCTCGTGCCTAGTTTAATCGCCTAAGATCTTAGAACTAGGTGATCAGTCTAATTCTAGCATTAAGAACAACAATAGATGAAGAACTAATAATCTAAATTTCAGGACTAACAACCTAGCGAATTCATCACATCCCTTCCGAAACCCTAAACCTAATAAGGAAACTACTCAGACATGGAAAAGGAAACAAAGCATTCAATAAATGAAAACATCTTTATTTCCTAAAATAAAACTAAAAAGGAGCTAGAGAGCTTTTAGGTCTCTTGCCCACAAACTAAAGAAAAGTAAATAAGTGAATTATGATTTTCGGTCTGTCTAATACAAGGGGCGAGCCCCCTTTATATAGTAAAAGGGAGAGCAACAAAAGGAAAGAAAGAAATGGAAAGTCTTGGAGAAGAGGCAAAAGAGGCGGTGGACCGGTCGATCCATGGACCGGATCGATCGGTCCATGTCTTCATGGGCTTGGGCCGAAATTCTTCTTAGGATCGATCGGTCCAAGTGTGGATCGGTCGATCCCGACTCTCGTCCGCGTCGGCTTCGTCAGCAGGTTGACATGTCTTCAGTAAATCGGCCATAACTCTTGATCGCACCGTTGGATTTCCTTCAAACCACTTGGAGATGAAAGCTAACATCCGTGGATATCTTGTATTAAAATATCAGAACGATCTAACGGTGGAAAGGTCTTCGTATGAGGCCATACTTCTGACGGGTCTGCTGGACTCTGCATCTTCATATGAATAATTGCATCCAAAATGATCCAAAACTCTTTCTTTTCCAATATTTGCTTCTCAGACCTGAAATACACTAAGTGAAACATATAGTCCTAATATCTATCTAATATAGGTTAGTTGACTTAAATAATAATCCTAAAACGTAGATTAAAAACGATAAAAATAAGACTCATCAGGTATACCAGAGGCCATGCTTGTCCCCTGAAGGAATTACAGATTCTGACAGTTGTGGAAGGTATTGAATTGGAAGTGTTGGATGTGGAATACTCTGATGCTGAAGTTGCTTTGACTGATCAGGAGCCTGTTCTCGGTTGTTTATCTCTGAATTCATTTATGGGTCGTCATTCTCCTAAGACTATCAAGTTGCTTGGCTGGATTGGAAAGTCAAAAGTATTGATCATGATTGACTCAGGGGCTTCTCACAATTTTATTACACCTTCAGTAACTTCTGCTTTGAAGTTACAGGTTTCAACGGATACTAACATGGAGATTTTGTTGGGCAATGGAGCTTCTGTCCTTGGTAATGGTATCTGTAGAAATGTCCAATTTCGACTATCTGATGTTCAATTTCAAACAGATTTTATATCTTTGGAATTGGGAGGAGTCGATATCATTCTTGGTATGCAATGGCTGGAAACATTGGGAACTTGTTTGGTGGACTGGAAGAAGCAGGAATGGTCATTTGTTTACAATGGTAAACCGGTTAAGTTTGTTGGTGATCCCTCTCTTCATGCACCACCACTGTTAATTCAGCCATTTGAGGTTACAAATCCGACATTCAGCCAGTCACCGGAGCAAACGCATATCACAATGACTCAATTGTCTTATCAGGAAAAACTTATTCCAGTGGAGATATCGGAAGTTTTGGAACAATTTGCTCCTATTTTTGCTCTGCCAACAGGTTTACCTCCTTTGAGAGGTCAGGAACATGCTATTGTTCTCAAGCCGGGGGTACAATCTATCACTGTTCGTCCCTATAGGTATCCCCATGCTACTAAGGAAATAATGGAGAAAATGGTGGATGATATGCTGGTTGGAGGCATCATCCGTCCGAGTAGTAGCCCATTTTCAAGTCCTGTCTTGTTGGTGAGAAAGAAGGATTCCTCTTGGAGGTTCTGTGTAGACTACAGAGCTTTGAATCGGGCTACAATACCGGATAAGTATCCAATTCCTGTGATTGATCAGCTTCTGGATGAACTTCATGGAGCTGTCATATTTTCAAAAATTGATTTGAGGTCTGGTTATCATCAAATCAGGATGCGTGAAGAAGATATTGAGAAAACTGCTTTTAGAACCATGGAGGGCCACTATGAATTCTTGGTGATGCCTTTTGGCTTAACCAATGCGCCTGCAACATTCCAGGCTTTGATGAATAAGGTTTTCAAACCTTTGCTCAGGAAATTCGTATTGGTTTTCTTCGATGATATTCTGGTTTACAGTAACAGTGTGGAGTCTCATGTTGAGCATTTGAAGCAAGTCTTGCAACTGTTACAAGATAATCAGTTATTTGCCAATGCTAAGAAGTGTTCTTTTGGAGTTTCTCAGGTTGAATACCTAGGCCATATCATTTCGGCTGAGGGAGTTGCTACGGATGCTGCTAAGACTGAAAGTATGTTGAATTGGCGAAATCCGGTGAATATCAAGCAGCTTCGTGGTTTTCTGGGGTTAACTGGCTATTATAGGAAGTTTGTGAAAGGCTATGGTGCTTTTGCCAAGCCTTTGACAGAATTATTGAAGAAGGATCAATTTGTTTGGTCTGCAACAGCTCAGTTAGCCTTTGATACATTAAAGACAGCTACGGCTTCAGCCCCTGTTCTTGGTTTACCTGACTTTGATAAAAAGTTTATTTTGGAAACGGATGCATCAGGTACTGGAGTGGGAGCTGTATTACTTCAGAATAAGAGACCATTGGCTTATTTTAGTCATGCTCTCACTGCTAGGGAACAACTTAAACCAGCTTATGAGAGAGAATTAATGGCTGTTGTGATGGCTGTCCTGAAGTGGAAGCATTACCTTATGGGAAACAAATGTGAGATCCATACGGATCAGAGAAGCATGAAGTTTTTATTAGAGCAGAAAGAGGTGAATTTGGAGTATCAAAAATGGTTAACTAAGCTTTTGGGATTTGATTTGGAGATTGTGTATAAACCTGGAGTGGAAAATAAAGCTGCTGATGGCTTATCTCGCATTCCTTATTCTGTTTCTCTGCTGTTGTTGGCTTTGACTGTCCCTTCAGCAATCCAGTTACAGGATTTATACCGTGAAGTGGATGAAGATGTTACAATTCAAGGTATTATCTCACAATTGAAGGCTAAAACTCTGTTAGATACTCATTATCATTTGGTGAATGGTCGTCTATGGTATAAGAGGCGAATGGTGATTCCTAAGACTTCCAGTTTCATTCCATTGATCTTGTATGAGTATCATGATAGTAGTATTGGAGGCCATGGTGGTATGTTAAAGACTGTTAAACGAGTACAGGAAGTGTTTCAATGGGAGGGAATGTTGAAGGACATTCAGAAGTATGTGGCTGCTTGTAATGTTTGTCAAAGGCATAAATACTCTACTTTGGCTCCTGCTGGAATTTTGCAGCCTTTGCCAATTCCTACAGCTGTTTGGGAGGACATATCTTTGGATTTTATTGAAGGCTTACCAACCTCTGGTGGTGTGAATGTAATATTGGTGGTGGTGGACAGGTTAAGCAAAGCTGCTCATTTTATTGGCCTCAAGCACCCTTTTAAAGCTTTTGATGTGGCAAATAAGTTTGTTTCTGACATTGTTCGGTTACATGGTTTTCCTAAGACAATTGTCTCGGATCGTGATAAGATTTTTTTGGGAACAGTTTGGAGAGACATGTTTCGTTTGTCAGGGACTACTTTGAAGTTTAGCACAGCATATCATCCGCAGACTGATGGTCAGACAGAGGTTCTCAACCGTTGTTTGGAGACTTATCTACGGTGTTTCGCATCAGGCCATCCTCGGACTTGGTACCGCTATTTACCTTGGGCTGAGTTCTCTTACAACACTTCTTTCCACTCAGCCATCAAGACTTCTCCTTTTAAAGTGATGTATGGAAGGGATCCTCCTCAGTTGATCAGATTTGAACCAGGTTCTACTAAGAATTGGGATTTGGAAGTACAGTTACGGGAGAGAGATTTGATGTTATTGCATATTCAACACAATTTACAAAGGGCTCAGGAGCTTATGCAACGGAATGCGAACAAGAAGCGTCGAGAAATAGAGTTTGTTGTGGGGGATTGGGTCTATCTCAAGCTGCAGCCTTACCGCCAACTCTCTGTGCCACCTGGCTCCAAAATCCATGATGTTTTTCATGTATCACAACTAAAGGCTGTTATTGGTGATCATCAGCAAGTTCACTCTACTGATCCTCCTGAGCTGTTAGAAGAGGACTTGTGGATTCCTGAGGCGATTTTGGATGTGAGATTTGATGAGGAAGGTCGCCGGGAATTCTTGATTCAATGGCAGAATCGTGATGTCTCGGAGAATTCGTGGATGTATTCCAAAGACTTTGTTAGTCTTTATCCAGCCTTCACGCTTGAGGACAAGCTCGTTCTCCCGCAGGGAAGTATTGATACAACTCATCAAACATATTTTAGAAAGAAGAAGAAGAATTTAATCGTTGAAGGCTTTGATGACGTGGCAGCTTAGCTCAAACGAAAGACTTGAAAGGAAACAGAAGGTTTGCCGTTTAGTTGAATAAGTATCTCGAGCTCAGCTCATTTCTTCTTTATGTCATTTGTGAATTTTTGATCTGCGAATCCATTGTCCCAGTGATGTGCTGGAAGAGACCTATGCTGGTCTATTGTATTTCGTTCCTTTGATTTTACATTTGACATTGGAGCTACAATCTCTGTATCTCGTTTCTTATCAATACAATCGGTACCTTCATCTTATCAGAAGCAATAGAAACCAAATATGTGATGTTCCTTTCCATAGACAAACAAAAATAACAATCATATATTGAAACTCTTACCTGAGTAACGCCCATTCTATGTGCCATTAACGATGCAATAACGTTTCCATCACTATAGTTACCGATGATAAAATCGGGCACACCTTGCAATTAACCAACAATCTCACTTGCTGCAGTCTTTTTTTTTAAAGAAAAAAAGATCAAGAAATATGAGTTACCTTCTAATTCTTACATAAGAAGTAAACAAAACTCAAGAAAACTAAGAATTTCAAACCTTAGCATAATTCTCTAGATAAGGCCATATGTCGAATCTTGAAATCTACTTATGTAGGATCCCTTCATCAGACCTAAAAGGATCCTGAGAATATGAGTATGCTCTGTTCCGTTGGTTACATGTAGTTCCTTTAGTTCCAAACTCAGAATCATAGTTATCAATAGACAAATCAAGTTCCACCTGGGAAGTAGAGGGATTCACTCTAACCTTTAAGACACATAAATAAAGAACATGATTAGAACCAAACAAAAAGGAAAAAATACAGAAATCAAAAGCAATAGCAATGAAACAATTAATGAGAGAAGACTTACTTCTTCACATGGTTCATCCATTTTGTATGGATGCCAAGAGGGTCTAAGAGGATATTTTAGAACATAAACCTGACATCAAAACCAACACACACATGAGAGGTTACAGAATCATAGGAGTGGAAAAACCGAGAATGAAACATATAATAATTAATACCTCTTCGATCATTTCAAAACCAAGCGCCCTATCACAAAGAGTAATATCAAGAATCAATTCCAAAGTCCCACAAAGCAAAAGTATTTTAAAAAAGAAAGAAGAGAAAACATAGAAACTTAAGATAGACCTCATAGCACCATTAAGCTCTTTAGCATCAATGGTGCCAGATCCATCAGTGTTAAATAGCTCAAACGCTTCCTCAATCTCTTGCCTTTTCGTCAAACCATGACGACGTCTGAGTTTCTCTTTCCTCGAAAAACCTCTGTACAGACTCGACTGCACTCACAAGAATCCAAAGTTATCCGATTAAAATCTCCAATTCTCAACAAAGACAACCCATGTGTAAAAAAGAAAAACATCCAATTTTCGCATAGAAACAGAGAACTATCCCGAATCAGATCTTAAAACCCATAAACCCAATGCCTAAATAGTAGAGAAAATCCTTCAAGTTAAACCATTCTTCTGCTCCAAAATCTGTTGCAAATACGGACAACAAATCTTGAGCTTTCATCAGAGTGGAGCAAATAAACGAAAGAACCACACACCTTGAGTAGCTTCTGTTGGAACTCAATTTTGAGATGTTGACTTTTGGTCAACTTTCCGGCGACTTTCCGGTAAACTCCGTCACCGGAATGACCGGATTTTGGGGTCATTGGATTCCTTGTAATGAGCACTATAAGATAGTGTATTTACATGTCAAAATTGAAGTTATATTGAATGAGAAATTGAAGTCCAAAGTTGGTTGCTTAGAGAGCTTCCAATGTGCATTTGTCCCACATTGGAAGTTTGGAAATTCTTCCTCTTGTATATATAGTGATACACTTACTACAAGGTTCACTAGCAATTGGGAGAGGAGACCATGGAGATGGAGATGGATAGATATTATGCAAAAACACACACGCGCGCGCGCGCGCCGCCGCCGCCGCCGTGCCGAGCTGGGCCGGGCTCGGGCTCGGGTCTTGGGTAATGTGGGCCTAAAGGGTCCAAAAATCATTTGCATAATAAAAAGAATATTCTAATATTAAAAATTCGAAACGATTCTACAAACGATTTCTCAGTGATTTTGGTAGACGGTTGTGAACGTTTTCATAAGCGATTCTACAGAACGAGTTTAATTTAGTGAATTAAATTTTAATCACTATTTTGTAATTTCAAGATTGACACTTTTGTTTTCTGTGACCAGATGTCTAACGAAGGTATCAACGGATGTGCTAATGATTCTGATAGCTCAAGTGCGCCGACAATCCATGGTGGAAATGGTCTGCCACTTGTTGCCACTGAAATCCCGAAAATCTCAGCGACGGTGCTTATGCCTGAAAAATTCGATGGTGAAAATTTCAAGTCATGGCAGGAAAGGATGTTCTTCCTTCTGAGCAACTTGAAGTTGGATAAGTATCTCGTTGAGGACTGTCCAGTGTTACATGAGGGTAATACTGATCCGCATGCATTGGCTGTTGTTGACGCTTGGAAACATGCGGATTTCTTGTGCAAAGGCCACATCAAAAACTGTCTGGGAGAAAAGCTGTTCAAGGTATACAGCAAGGTGACAACTTCCAAGGCTCTCTGGGCTGATTTGGAAACGAAGTACAAAGTGTACAATGTAGGCTCTGGTAAGCATGCAGTCAAACGGTTCATCAACTACACCATGGTGGACACACGGCCCATTATGGACCAAGTCCACGAGCTAGAAGCAATCACCCAAGAGATAGCAGATGAAGGGATGAAGATTTGTGAAACCTTCATTGTGAACTGTTTCATTGAAAAGCTGCCACCTAGCTGGAGCGATTTCAAGAACTATCTCGACCATAAGCAAAAGCCAATCACTTTGCTTAACTTGATCTCCAGGCTGCAGAATCAGTCAACTGAGCGCGACAAAGATGGGTCTGCCATTGGGTCCGCCATTGACCATGATGCAAATGTTGCTGAATAAAAGAGAAAGGGAAAAGCCAAAGTTGTTTACCAAAACAAAAAGGCTAATGGGCCTAACAGGCCTAATGGGCCTATCAAGCTTGATGGGCCTAATAGGCAAGATGGGCCAAGCAGAAAAATGGCACCTCAAAACTCCACTAGCTTTAAAAAGGAAGGTGGAACCAAGAAATTTGCTGGATCATGCAACCATTGTGGCAAGAAGGGTCACAAGGCATCAGAATGTTGTAGCAAAGCTAAGGGGAATAATCAAGCCAATTTGACTGAAACAGACATGTTTAGCACATATCAGAAGCTGAAGAGTTCTGAAAGTCTGATGATGGGGAATGTTTCTCGCTCCAACATTGCTGGCACCGGAAAGGTGGTCCTGAAGATGACATCTGGGATGGCTATCACTCTCAACAACGTGAAGCATGTTCCGGACATGAGGAAGAATTTGATCTCTGGGACTCTGATGAGCAAGGCCTGATTTGCTATCAATTTCGTGTCTGACCAGCTGATCCTTAAGAAGAATGGTGTGCAAATTGGTAGAGGTTTTGTTAAGGATGGTCTGATCAAAATGTGTGTTCAGACTATTCTCAAAAAAGATGATGTTGCTAATGTTGCTAATGTAGCTTCTAGCTCTGGTTCTAATGATGCTATCAATAAAACTTCTTTTGTTTATTTGGTTGAGTCTTTTGATACTTGGCATGAACGGTTAGGACATGTGAATTATAAATCTATTCAACGGTTAATTAATTTGAACCTAATCCCTAAATGCAAAATAAGCAAAGAAAAATGTGAAGTATGCGTACAAGCGAAACTCACAAAAACACCATCTCCACGTGTTGAGAGAACTACCGAACCTTTAGGATTAATCCACACCGACTTGTGCGATTTAAAATTTATACAAACTAGAGGCGGTAAAAAGTACTTTGTCACTTTCATAGATGATTGTACAAAATACTGCTACGTATACTTGCTACGTAGTAAAGATGAGGTGTTGGAGAAATTCAAAGAATTTAAACTCGAAGTTGAAAACCAACTCTCAAAAACCATCAAGATAATCAGGAGTGACAGGGGAGGCGAATATGATGGTCCGTTTAATGCATTTTGCCAAGAAAAAGGCATTATACATCAAACGACTGCTCCCTACTCACCTGAATCTAACGGAGTTGCGGAACGAAAAAACCGAACTCTGAAAGAAATGATGAATGCCATGTTGCAGGAATCTGGGTTACCACATAATTTGTGGGGGGAAGCATTGCTAACCGCAAATCATATCCTCAACAAAATTCTGCACAAAATAACTGGCAATACGCCACATGAACTTTGGACAGATAAAGTACCAGCGTACGAATACCTGAAAGTGTGGGGGTGCCTAGCAAAAGTCGCAGTGCCACCTCCTAAGAAGGTCACAATCGGACCGAAAACCGTGGATTGTATTTTTCTCGGATATGCACTGATGAGTCCCAAAATTACCGTTTTCTATATAGGATTTAGGATTGTTATTTGAGTCAACTAACTTATATTAGATAGGTTTTAGGACTATATGCTTCACTTTATGTATTTCAAGGGTTTTTAGGTGTTTGAAGAAAAAGGAAGAGTTTTGGATCAATTCGGAGGCAAATATACATTAAGAGATGCAGAGTCCAGTAGACCCGTCAGAAGTATGGCCTCAGACGAAGATCTTCCCACCGTTGGATCTTGCTAATATTTTGACACAATATAGCTAAGAGAGTTAGCTTTCATCTCCAAGTGGTTTGAAGGAAATCCAACGGTGCATTCAAGAGTTATGGCCGATTTACTGAAGACATGTCAACCTGCCGACCAAGCTAACGAAGCCCAAGCCCATGAAGACGGGGATCGACCGGTCCACACTTGGGATCGATCGATCCACCGCCTCTTTTGCCTCCTCTCCAAGACTTTCCATTTCTTTTGTTTCCTTTTGTTGCCCTCTCCTTTTACTATATAAAGGGGGCTCGCCCATTGTATCAAACACACCTTTTCAGAGCAGTGGCTCTCTCTTTTGAGAGTTGTGGCTCTCCCCCAGTTTTATAAATATTTTAGTTTCCTTTTTATAGCTTTCTTTTACGTTTAGATTCTTTAATAAAGATGTTTCCTTTTGTGTTCATCTTTGTTCTTGTTTCTATGCTTAAGTAGTTTCCTTATTAGGCTAGGGTTATTTTGAAGGGATGTGATTGATTATTAGGTTGTTAGTTTGGGAATTTAATTTATAGTTCTTTTCCTATTGTTGTTCTTAATGCTTAGGGCTTGAGTAGCTAACTTGTTCTAAGATCTTAGGTGATTAAACTAGATACGAAAGTAATGTTTAGTCGCTGGAATCAACACTAGGGGAGCAAGATTTCATAACTTGGCAAGCGCAAAGCTCTCGTTTGATATCTTGTGAACATATCGATCTTGTTATTAATGCTAGTTTTAATTAGGGAAGCCTAGCGTAAAGCGTTCTCTAAATATTGCTAAGTAGGTATTGGCGTGAGAATCGATGTACCTTACCATTGTGAATTGAGTTCTAGAACGTATCTTAATATTTCCTATTAATCGATTTAATTGTTTTGTCACATCCTGGATAGTTTCCCTATGCCTAATACTTCTTTTATTATTGTTTGCTTGTTTCTCATTAGGTTGATAGGAAAACAAACTCTTATTCTGTTTTGTCTTACCTTAACTTTAATCCCATAAATTCGTAGTGTAACTTATCGGTCCCTGTGGATTTGACCCTAAAGTGCTACAACTGATTACCGTATTTGATCCGGTAGTTTGCATATTTAGGTTTATTATTTGACATACGATCAAATTGGCGCCGTTGCCGGGGACCAATAATGCTTGCCTACGAGTTTAAGATTAGGGTTTAGTCTAAGATTTTTTATTTTATTTTTACTAATTAGTGTTTTTCTCTTTTTGCAGGTTATTATTAGGGTTTTTCTCTTTTCGCAAAAAAAAAAAAAAAAAAAAAAAAAAAAAAAAAAAAGAATCCCTAGCCGCCACTGAGATAGGGTTTGTGGACGCCGAGACGTTTTATGGAGGCCGAGATGTTTTGAGGAGGCACACGACTTGAAAGAAGAAGATGGAAAGCATGTACATCGAGCTTGGCTTCTCGTGTCAATTCTTTTGACTTGGAGATGTCTCAGATTGCGTCTTGCTCTAAACCTAAAGAGTTCTATAACGCAATGGTGATTCAAAGTGCGATTAAAGATGTACAAGCCTTCGAAGAAGCTCTGGATCGATCGATCCAGCACATCGATCGATCGATCCGACACATCCAGCGATTAGTCCCGATCTGCACTACAGATCGATCGGTCCATCCTATAGATCGATCGATCCCTTCACCTGTTGCCGATTCCAAGGCTGAAGATTGGAGGTGATGCGGTTTTCTCTAACTTGTCCGCAATTACGGCTCACGGTGGAGCTAAGGAGAAGCTTCCTACTGCAGCAACCCAACAGGTCCTGATCGAGGACGACGAAGGACCGATCGGACTCACTCCTAGACCGATCGGTTCGCTATATGATGCTGCTCTACTGACCAGAGGGTCAGGACCGACCGATCCTCCATAAGATCGATCGGTCCCCACTGCGAAATCAGGAATTCCTGACCTGTTTTCGAATGATACCGGCACCCATGTTATTACTCAGACTGATGTGGTCCCTTCCAAGTCCAATAGTCCTTATCCGCACATTTCTAAGGCGCAACTTGATGTGAAGACGTACAACCGCTTCAAAGAGGTCACAAGTGAGATAACTAAGGAGCTTTCGCTTTCTGAAGCATTAGAAGAACTTATGTTCCTAAGGAAGATTTTCCGAGAGGTTGTTGCTGGAAGGGAAGATCTTCAAGAGATTGGTGCGTTCTTAACCAAGCGAAGGGACACTCCCACCCCGAAGCTCACTAAGGTATCGAAGCTAGAAGATTCCGGGAAGTTTGTTGTTCCATGTTCAATTGATGAAGAGGTCTTCAACAATCAAGCATGAACCTCATGTCTAAGGCGATTGCAGAGAGATGTTCGCATTGGAAGTTGCTTGGTTCCCACCGATTTTCATGTCGTTCAGTTGACCAAAGGTTCTGTTATGCCTTTGATTTTTGGGAGACCAGTCCTTGCAACAGTGGGTACAGTTGTCGATCTACCTACAAGGAGGATCTCGCCTTCTCTAACATCGATGAGGATATCTTCTAAAACGCAACCCCTTCCAATGAAGCTATACAACGTGGCTCTTGTCTCACCATAGACAATGAGAAGAAGCTCGTGACCAGGTGTTTCCTCCACCAGCCCCTGCACGTTATGATGACCACGGACAGCCTCCACCCGCTGGACCGATCGATCCCCCTAACAGACCGATTGATCTGCATTAGGCACCACTTGCTCGTCGCCCCACTTTTGGCGGACACGACACTCCAGACAAGTTCTACTTCAATCGCGCTGCAATTCAATTATCAGACGAGGAGTATGCTTACAAGATCAACCCCCACATCATCCACTTGGTGGCAGAGAACTTGTTTTATGGATTGCCTTCGGAAAGTCCATTGGATCATATTGAGAATTTTGAGGAGTTGTGCAACACTTTTCGATCAAGTGAAGTCCCTGTTGACTTCATGATATGCAAGCTCTTACCTTTCTCATTGAGCAATACGGCGAGAAAGTGGTTCAAATCATTGCAATTAGGCTCTTCGTGGGGTCAATGCCGAGCAATTTTCTTTACCACTTCTACACCAAGTCCAAGACGGCATCGCTCCGGAACACGATCACCACATTTCAGCTGCTAGGAATAGCAATCATTGTACGGAATACGATAGAGCGCATCATGTCATGCTAGTGGACGACCTTGGTGATGAGAATGATGTCAAAGAAGTCCTGGATGGAGACACTCATTCTTCTAAGAAGCGATCCAAGAGGGTCAAGAAGAGAGACAAGGCAAAGATTGAGAGCGTGATGAACGATTCTCATATCGCTTTGGTAACACAAAGATGTGTTGGAGAGACCATTGAGTATAAGGTAAAGTGCAAAGGAAGGTCAAAGCTTTTCTCTAAAGTTAAAGTCATCCTCACTCCGGAGTTTAGAGAGAAATGCCAAGAAGCAATGGATGGTATGCTGAGCACGGTTCTGACTTTGAGTACAACTGGAATAGGTTCTAAACGCAGAAGATGCGAAAATTTGGCATTCCAGTTAGTCAAGACCGATCGGTCCAGCTGACACGACCGATCGGTCTGACATGAATCTGCATCGAGGAACAGAAGCCTCGAGATCGACCGATCTACACCAGAGATCGATCGATCCCAACCCAGGACAATTGCTCCTAGACGACGCAGCAGACAGGAATCAGCTACCGGAGAGCGAGAGTGGACACGCAAGGATCAAGATGACACCGTTGCGCTACAAGCCTACAAGTTCGAGCTTACTCGGTTTATACAAACTGATATCTTGGTCGCGATGGACATTCTCAATGATGTTCAGGAGTTCATTTCGGTGCACAACAACGCGTTTCGGTCTCGAAAAAGGTGATCCTAATTGGTAGCCTTGTGACTCCCATCATCACCCATTGTCACTTCACCATCGTGCATCCCCCACCGGAGCATAAGGCGCGATTCATTGACCGGGTGCACTTGTACGCGAGCGAGATCCTTATCCGCCATTCACTTGTCTACCATTTCCAGGGCCATGATGGGATTTACAAGTATATCCGTCTCCCTCGTACTGATTTGACTTCTCTCGCGACACACGAGAACATTGGTTTTAACCCGCCTGCTGGGGCGCTTTGAAAGAGACCGATTACACCGAAGACTAGTGGCATCCGAAGAGTAGCACGCACCGGACATCTTGATGAGGCTGGCCCTTCTCAGCCTCCTGCTTCTCAGCCACAACGTTTCAGCACTACTCCTCTCATGTGCCTCCATTTCATTTTGATATGAGCGAGTACGTTGCCATGGAGCCACCGAAGGAGCCACATACGGAGTTTGAGCATTGGGTCTATAATACGACCAAACAGAAGAACTTCCTACTAACTCAGAGTGCGTCATGGCTCTGCTGCGTTGCACCACCACCACCACCCCCACCACCACGAGAGCCCATTCCACCGCCACCACTAGCATCGATACACGAGACAGACCCGGAAGACGATGCATCAGCTGAAGTGTCTCCTGTGCGAGCTGAGGATGATGAGGAGTTCTCTCCAACCTCGTCTCTTCACTCTCATACTTGGCTTTCCACACATCGCCACACGAGCTCAGAGTCTAGCTTTCCGCAGGACTTTCGCATTCGCACCAGGCGAGAGCTTGCTTCGAAGCGGATTTTCATTCTGCCACACTTGACGCCTGACACCACAGTCAAGCTAACGACTTTAAAAAAGCGCTTATGGGAAGCAACCCACTGAGTTCGTACATACTTGTCTTTCTTTTTTGTTTTTCTTTATTTGTTTTTATTTTTAGGATTTTTATTACGGTGAAATCACGTCCGGTGTTGAGTGTTTTCAGGAATAGGTACTAAACGGAGAGGATGCGAAACTTTTTGTTCCAGACACTAGAGACCGATCGATCCTGTCGACAGATCGATCGATCCCCTGGAAATTGACAAAGTCCACGACCATCGAAGATCTAGACCGATCGATCTGAGACGTCAGACCGATCGATCCCCTGCCCTGAGCTGTACAAGGACTCATGTCACATTGTCCATACACACCAAACGTTTGATCACCGGGTTTTTCTTTCCTTTTCTTTGAGCTTTTGATTTTCTTATATGTATATTATAACTATCTTTTGTTTTCGGTTTCCATTCTTCCTTTGGGTTTTTCTTACACACCGGAACGGTGTGAAGTAAGTCTGGGGGAGGAATGTGACCATTTGCACTAACATTTTAATTTTTATTTGAGTCGTTTTATTGAGTCAAAATGGTTGGAACTTGGAACTTCTTTTGTGAATCGTGTGTTCGTACTAACATCTTCTGCTATCCATCATGACTATCTTTATTGTAGAGCCGAAGATTGGAACGCATTAGCCGAACAACTCACCAGAAGTCCCTATCTCTTGGAAATCCGATTGACCTAGCGTTGACTCCACCCGTGACAAGACGTTAATTTGGACTTAATCTTCTCAACTTGGGGCTTGGTATACATCGAACGCGACCTCTGATTCAAGCTTTCCGAGATGCGCATAACTTCTAAAAAAGTATGGTTCCCCTATCTCTTCTCCTGAATAAGAAAAAGAAAAAGAAGAAAAAGAGAAAAAGAAAAGAAAAGGGATGTGGTAAACAAAGAAGTGGGCCGAGGGATGTGTGGTTACCCCCTTGCATACTTGGGACTCATGAAAACCAACCCTGGGCTAAAGAAAAAGAGATCGATAGAAAAAATAAAATGATACCCTAGAAAAGTAGGGAGAAATCGATCTCATGAAGAAAAAGGGAAGAGGAGGAAAGGAACCATAAGAAGAATGTCTTGGAAGCTAGAAGAAGGTAAGCGTCTACGCGATCTTTGATCGATACTCCCTCGTTGAGACCGCACGCTTGTAAAGAATGAATGTAGGGAGTCAACAACGGAGACATTGGAGCTTCCTTGAGATCCCGGGACATCAGTACGGAGAGTTGCTAAGCCAATGGTTAGTACATGTTGTAAGCTCAATCCTTTGAGTGATGGATTGACGGAAGATGTACGGAGATTCTCGAGAAGTTGTAAGTTCCCGTTTTCAAACCTTTCCCTTTAAGATTTCGGATTGTTCTTGCTTGAGGACAAGCAAAGATTCAAGTCTGGGGGAATTGATGAGTCCCAAAATTACTGTTTTCTATATAGGATTTAGGATTGTTATTTGAGTCAACTAACTTATATTAGATAGGTTTTAGGACTATATGCTTCACTTTATGTATTTCAAGGGTTTTTAGGTGTTTGAAGAAAAAGGAAGAGTTTTGGATCAATTCGGAGGCAAATATACATTAAGAGATGCAGAGTCCAGTAGACCCGTCAGAAGTATGGCCTCAGACGAAGATCTTTCCACCGTTGGATCTTGCTAAGATTTTGACACAATATAGCTAAGGGAGTTAGCTTTCATCTCCAAGTGGTTTGAAGGAAATCCAATGGTGCATTCAAGAGTTATGGTCGATTTACTGAAGACATGTCAACATGTCACACTTGGGATCGATCGATCCACCGCCTCTTTTGCCTCCTCTCCAAGACTTTCCATTTCTTTTGTTTCCTTTTGTTGCCCTCTCCTTTTACTATATAAAGGGGGCTCGCCCATTGTATCAAACACACCTTTTCAGAGCAGTGGCTCTCTCTTTTGAGAGCTGTGGCTCTCCCCCAGTTTTATAAATATTTTAGTTTCCTTTTTATAGCTTTCTTTTAGGTTTAGATTCTTTAATAAAGATGTTTCCTTTTGTGTTCATCTTTGTTCTTGTTTCTATGCTTAAGTAGTTTCCTTATTAGGCTAGGGTTATTCTGAAGGGATGTGATTGATTATTAGGTTGTTAGTTTGGGAATTTAATTTATAGTTCTTTTCCTATTGTTGTTCTTAATGCTTAGGGCTTGAGTAGCTAACTTGTTCTAAGATCTTAGGTGATTAAACTAGATACGAAAGTAATGTTTAGTCGCTGGAATCAACACTAGGGGAGCAAGATTTCATAACTTGGCAAGCGCAAAGCTCTCGTTTGATATCTTGTGAACATATCGATCTTGTTATTAATGCTAGTTTTAATTAGGGAAGCCTAGCGTAAAGCGTTCTCTAAATATTGCTAAGTAGGTATTGGCGTGAGAATCGATGTACCTTACCATTGTGAATTGAGTTCTAGAACGTATCTTAATATTTCCTATTAATCGATTTAATTGTTTTGTCACATCCTGGATAGTTTCCCTATGCCTAATACTTCTTTTATTATTGTTTGCTTGTTTCTCATTAGGTTGATAGGAAAACAAACTCTTATTCTATTTTTTCTTACCTTAACTTTAATCCCATAAATTCGTAGTGTAACTTATCGGTCCCTGTGGATTCGACCCTAAAGTGCTACAACTGATTACCGTGTTTGATCCGGTAGTTTGCATATTTAGGTTTATTATTTGACCTACGATCATGCACACAATAGTAGTGCTTACCGATTTCTGGTACACAAATCAGATATCTCGGATATTCAAGTCAATACAATCATGGAATCAAGAAATGCGTCGTTTTTCGAAAATATTTTTCCATGTAAGGATAAACAAACTTCGAAACGCCCTCGTGAAGAGGAAAACGCAAGCACTTCTACAAACAATGCTAGCGGGTCAAAAACCTTAGCGATTGAAGCAGAAGATGAACCTAGACGCAGCAAAAGAGCTCGTAAGGAAAAATCATATGGTGACGAGTTATTGATGATTCTTCTCTGTGAGAACGAACCGAGAACATATTCTGAAGCCATGTCTACACCAGACGCACCTTCTTGGAAGGAAGCCGTTAATAGTGAGATCGATTCCATTATGCAAAATCATACATGGGAAATAATCGATTTGCCTGAAGGGTTTAAAGCACTAGGGTGTAGATGGATATTCAAACAAAAACTATTAACTGATGGTTCAATTGATAAGTACAAGGCAAGACTTGTGGTGCAAGGATTCCGACAAAAAGAAGGTCTGGATTTCTTTGACACCTATTCTCCAGTAATGAGAATAACTTCCATCAGAATGCTAGTCGGAATAGAAACATTAAGAGATTTGGAAATTCATCAAATGGATGTTAAAACTGCCTTTCTAAATGGTGATTTAGAAGAAGAAATATATATGAAACAACCCGAAGGGTTTGTAGTCCCAGGACAAGAACACAAAGTCTGTGGACTTGTGAAGTCACTTTATGGACTTAAACAAGCTCCAAAACAATGGCATGAAAAATTTGACAATGTAATGATGTCAAATGGTTTCAGCATAAACGAATGTGACAAGTGCATATATATCAAATGTACTCCTAGTGGGTATATTTTGTTATGTCTGTACGTGGATGACATGCTCATCATGGGTAGTAATAAAGATATAATCCAGCAAACCAAGCAAATGCTTCATGGAGCATTTGACATGAACGATATGGGTCTTGCAAATGTCATTCTAGGGATTAAACTCACTAGAACTGCTGACGGGATTACACTGTCTCAAACTCACTACGCTGAGAAAATACTTGAGAGGTTCAAAAACTACTCAAATGGGATTGCAAAAACTCTTGTAGATCCACAACTTCACCTGACCAAAAACTATGGTGAAGCGGTGTCACAGGTAGAGTATACTCGGGTGATCGGTAGTCTAATGTACTTAACCAATTGTACTAGACCCGATTTAGCGCATGCAGTAAATGTTTTAAGTCGCTACACCAGTAATCCAGGTCATAAACACTGGAAAGCCATAACAAGAGTCTTAAATTACTTAAAATACACCAAAAGTTATGGGCTGCACTATGGGAAAGAACCTGCAGTTTTGGAAGGATACAGTGACGCTAACTGGATAGCTGATTCCAAAAACTCAAAATCCACAAGTGGATATGTCTTTACGCTAGGAGGTGCAGCGGTATCATGGAAATCTGTGAAACAAACTCTATTGGCCCGATCAACCATGGAGTCTGAGTTTATAGCTTTAGACAAAGCCGCATAAGAAGCAGAATGGCTTCGAAATTTTTTGGAAGATATTCCAATATGGGAGAAACCTGTGCCAGCAAATACATGTACACTGTGATAGTCAAGCAGCTATCGCCCGAGCACAGAGTAATCTCTATAATGGAAAGTCTCGTCATATCAGAAGGCGACATAAAACCATTAGACACTTGATCTCTACTGGTGTGATTACACTAGATTATATCAAATCAGTCGAAAACCTAGCGGATCCATTTACTAAAGGTTTGGCTCGAGATCAAGTTGTAAAATCATCGAGAGGAATGGGCTTAAAGCCTACAAATTAAGAGGACATTTGATGGCAACCCCACCTATATGACTGGAGATCCCAAGATGTAGGTTCAAAGGGAGAACTAAATCAAATAGAATATGTATGGAGCATTGTAAAACTTTTGTTACAGGCCCAATTCCTTAGATGAAAAATACAGTGCTTCCTGTATGTGTAAAGGATAAGCATCGCTTTTAATGATTAAAGCCCATAGCTTTGAGATATTCGTGGAGTTTTACAGGAGACTTCTAAAAACAAATGCTAATGGCGTATCACCTAGTGAGTGTGAAATTAGGCCATTTCTAGGGGAATGAAGGACAGGCTATGTTCCCTAAGTTCACTCATGGTAACCCAGGCAAAGTTCAGGGCCAAAATGAACACAATAGAGAACTTGGTTCTACGAGAAAAAGAAGTTGGGTTGTACCTGTTGTCTAGGTTTATATAAACATCCGGGTGGTTCAAGACATCATGTTCACCTCCTGGCTAAGTAAATCCGACAGATATTAACAATGAGTGGTTCAAGGCTGAAACATGCTACCATTTCAGACACAACTAATTTTTCGCATATACTCTTGAAAAGTCGAGTTTGTCGTAAGTTTAGGTTATAGAGTCAGTATTAGTCTCAGATGTTTAGAGTCAATTCTATTCATGTGGGGGATTGTTGGAACTCAATTTTGAGATGTTGACTGTTGGTCAACTTTCCGGCGACTTTCCGGTAAACTCCGTCACCGGAATGACCGGATCTTGGGGTCATTGGATTCATTGTAATGAGGACTATAAGATAGTGTATTTACATGTCAAAATTGAAGTTATATTGAATGAGAAATTGAAGTCCAAAGTGGGTTGCTTAGAGAGCTTAAAAAGACAAATGTGCATTTGTCCCACATTGGAAGGTTGGAAATTCTTCCTCTTGTATATATAGTGATACACTTACTACAAGGTTCACTAGCAATTGGGAGAGGAGACCATGGAGATGGAGATGGATGGCTTTTATGCAAAAACACACACGCGCGCGCCGCCGCCGCCGCCGTGTCGTGCCGAGCCGGCTCGGGCTCGGGCTCGGATCTTGGGTCTTGGGTCTTGGGTCTTAGTGAATGTGGGCCTTTAGGCCCACAAAGATTTTTCTTTTTGGGCCAAATTTCTATGGACTTTATGTCACATTTTTGGGTCCAAAAATCATTTGCATAATAAAAAAGAATATTCTAATATTAAAATTTCGAAGTGCGAAACGGAAGATAATATCTCGCCCTATGACCGAGTCCGTGCATTATCCACTCGCTCCCAACCTCCCTCGAAACAATAACTACCGGAGAAGTTACAGGTCTTCGCTGGTCTTCTCCGATTCCTCTGCCACGATTATTATCTGAAACCATGAACAATTTAACAAAAAAATTAATCGCAAATACAAAGAAGAAGAACAAATTTTTTTTTTATTCATGTTTCACTCGGGAAAAAAAAAGAGAGAGAGAGGCCAAAGCGGCGAGAAAGAGAAAGATGGTAAAGAAAATAATAAATTTTAGGGCATATATGTACTTCCCGATTACTTATATAGATGGCTAAAATCCAATTATTTCGAGGAAGCGTATTCAACATCAAAAAGCTACAAAGAGTTTTAACTAATATATAAATGAAAAAATGATAGCCAGCTATACGGCGTATAACACAACATATAACTACACATCCCATGTTTAAAAATGTATAGCAACTACACGAGGTAAATGCATCGCATATCCACATATACTAAGTATATTGTACATATATTTAGTGCACTGATTCATATAATTAATTAGTTTTTTTAATTTTAAAACAAAACTAAAAGTGAAATAAAAATTATAAATAAATTATTTTTAACATATTAAAGTTTCAATTAAAACGAGAAAAATCCTATTATACATTAATTAAGTAAGGAAATTGCTTATTTTTACATTGTCAATTAAAAAACTTTAACTTTATATTTAATCCCTTTATTAAAATACAAAAATATTTTCTATTATTTAATAATTTTAACCACCAAAATTATATCTTACAATAAAAAATATTAGAATCAAACCCCATACGTATGACTTTTATTTTACAATATTTTGCTAAGATAAAAATCCTGAAATTTTCTATCTTCTATATATTAAAAAGAAACATTGTGAGCCTTTTTATTGTTTACGTGTTATTAAAATAATTTTAGTTAAAAAATTAACAACATATTATACAAAAATATTTAGACTAAAAAGTATGTAAAATTTTCTTATTTTTTTACAATATCCACTAAGGTAATTTTTATATTCCTAATACAAAAAATCAATAACATGTTATACCAGAAAAAATTAAACAAAAGAGAATGTAAAATATTCTGTGTTTTACCATGAAAACTTTAGACTACAGTCATATATTCAATCTTTCGCATATTATTTTCTAATGAAAGTCATACGTTTTAGGTTGATTCTAATAATTTTGATGGTAGGAAATAATATTCATGTTGAAAAATATTAAATAATAGAAAATGTTTAGTATTTAAATAAATTAAAAAATAAGTTAATGTTTTTAGTTTGTGTAATTGATCCTATATGTAGATATGTGATGCATTTAATTTGCGTAGTTGACTATAATTTTTTTTTATTTGGAATATATGGTTAGATGTTGTGTTATACGTTGTGTAATTGACTATCATTTTTTCTATATAAAAGTATAAATTAAATTATTTATTTAAAATTAATTTTGAATTGAAAAGTTAAATATTACGAATAAATATTTTAAAGTATAAACATTAGTTTTATTTTAAAAAGTGGATAATAATAATCTTTAATATACTCAATAAAAGAGTGACATTATTGTATACTTTTCAAAGTCATTGATATTATTGCCGACAGCCGACATCAATATTTAACAAAGGATAGTTGAATATGACAATGAAGTGGCCGACCATATAGTATTTATTCACAGTCCACTAGACGACAAATTATATGTATCCTTTAACCCATCTTTCAGAACAGAGTTGGAATATTTTTTTGGAAAAATGTTCATTAGCTACACGAAGTATGTGGCATCACAAAGTGATACTTTTAAAATTTTAAAAATTAAATTTAATAAATATTAAATTAGTTAAATTATATGTGTATGTTACAATAGTGTAATTTTACTTTTTAGTTATTTTTCATTTTTAATTAATTTTTTAAATAAAAAATAGTTGAAAATAGTTCGTGTGGTTAGCAAGACATTTATATTATATATCTAGAAATGATTGGTATGGTGTTGGCACCATGTCGTATGTTTATTCGAAGATGTCCTTATGTGATGGCAATACTTCGTTTAGTTAACAAATTATTTATAAAGTCTGGATGTGTGACTATGTGATTGTCTTTATATGGCTTGAAGCAAGCTCCTCGGTGTTGGTTCTCCAAACTATCTACGGCTCTTCGCGAACTTGGTTTCACTCAAAGCTATCAGGATTATTCGTTATTCTCTTTAATCAATGGCGATCGTGTTGTTCACGTTTTGGTGTACGTTGACGATTTCATTGTTGCAGGCAATGATCTTCACGCCATTAACAAGTTCAAAATTCAGCTTAACAAATGTTTTCATATGAAGGATTTAGGCAAGCTCAAATATTTCTTGGGTATTGAAGTTTCTCGCGGTCCTAATGGTTTTTGTCTCTCTCAACGCAAGTACGCACTGGATATCATCAATGAGGCTGACCTCTTAGGTGCTAAGCCATCACCGACGCCAATGGAGTTGAATCATAAACTCGCCTCTGTGACAGGTCCAGTTTACCACGATCCCGAACAATATCGTCGTCTTATTGGCCGATTTATCTACCTGACTATTACGAGACCAGATTTGAGCTATGCTGTTCATATTCTCTCTCAATTCATGAAAGCACCACTAGTAGCTCATTGGGAAGCAGTGATATGTCTATATTTTACAGGTTTTAAGCATTCATTTTTCGTCATTTTAGCATAGTTTCATCCTCTAATCATACCATCTTTAGTCATTTGTAGTCATTTTGCATGATTAGTAGGTTGTTGCATGAGTATTGCATACATACTTGCATTTGGAGTTGTTTAGGTACCAAAAGGAGCTGTTTATGGGGAAAAAGAGCTTGGATCGACCAATTAACTCGACCAACTGATCGATCTACTGTTTGCGAGCTTCCTACCTAATTTTTGGTTGGGATTCAGCTTCCGACGTCTTCATCAAAGTTGTAGATAATTGAGTCAGCTTTCCAATGCCGGTGGTTTCAGGTCAATCGGAGTTGTGGTTCGAAAGTTACACCTGTTTTAACACAGCATCGACCTGCTGCATCGATGTGTGGTCGATCCTGAGGCAAAAAGGTCCCAGCTTTGAAGAATGGCACACCATCGACCAAACTGATCGATCACTTGGTCGATCTCGTGCCTAACCGCCTTTGACTTTTGTCTTTTAGTGAAATTAGGGTTTTGCTTTATCTTAACGGTTAACGGTTGCTGCACCAACACATGAAGAGAATGCTCAAATCAAGGATGAATTCCTGCAAGAAGCTGAGAAGACTGTGGCAGAATTTGAATTACTTCTTGGTTGCACGGTTGATGAGAATCTTGTGATAAGATATGAAGATCCTTGTGATGATGGTTTGGTGGCAGAAGGCTTGGACAGTGAATGGATGCACATGCAACTCATATGCCAGCAGGAAACAGAGGGTGCAAAGCCTAAGGAGAAAGCGGAGATTCACATTGAGGAAGCCACTAACGAAGTTAGACCAGAATTATCTCCAACAGCACAACCCTTTGACAAGCATCTTGATACACTTTTAACCCATGAAGTGAGTTTTCATGATCCAGGGAAGATACAATTTGAGGAGATTCGGATGAAGGAGTTTAAGGGATGGTTCTATGATGAATATGATCCTGGTGATAGAAATCCTTGCTACACTCCTCTCTAAAAAAAAGTGGAAGGAGAGTCAAGCTTTGAGACTTAAAACAAGCTCACTTGGGAGGAAGTCCCATGTCTATCCTTGTACATATTGCTTTAATTTTTTGGTATTTTTGATGTGTTTCTTTAGTATTTCAGGTGGTTTGGTGGAAGGAAAATGAGTGAGGACACAAGACAGCTGGGAAACCACGCAGTGAAGCAGCATCTAGCACCAGGATCGACCTGTTTGGTCGATCCAGGCCACTCAAGCCACAGGACTCGACTTAACAACTCGAGTCAGGAGCCCCCACCTGCCTACATGATATGTCTATATTTTACATGTTTTAAGCATTCATTTCTCATCATTTCAGCACTGTTTCATCCTCTAATCATACCATCTTTAGTCATTTGTAGTCATTTTGCATGATTAGTAGGTTGTTGCATGAGTATTGCATACATACTTGCATTTGGAGTTGTTTAGGTACCAAAAGGAATCTTGTTGCTGGGGTTTGGGAATGGATTGAGGAAGAATAGAAAAGAAAAGTTTGGTGAAAAAAGGAAAAGAAAGAGTTCTTAGGAGGGGGAATTTGTTATAAGTATAAGTATCTAGTAAAGGATTTGGGGAATGAAAAGTATAGAAAAAGATGGTTCTGAGCAAAAGAAAAGAAAGAGAAAAAGAAGTGAATAGCAAAAAGCTTATGATGTCTTAAGAAATAAGAAGAAAAGAGAACCATAGTGTTTAAAAGAAAACCCCAATCCGCTAGATAAGTCAGAATGGAAAGAAACCTCTCCTAAGGCTAAAAACAAAGAGTGAATGAGTGAGCTCAAAAGGAGCTGAAGCTAAAGGGTAGACTTAGGATAATCTGGGCTTAGAAAGATAGGGATAAAAGCATCTTGGATACCTTTGGGTAGACAAAGCTTGGTTCCTGTATGCATCTATTGGTCCTTACCTTTAGCATTCTTCTAAAGCTCAATCTTTTTCTTGAGAGATCCCTGCTCTGATTTGATAAACCAGCTAGAAAGATATCATTTTAATCTCTTGACCTTTTCCCTGCACCAAATGGGTTCCTTGAATATGCATAGCTTGATTCATGGTTTATGTATAATGAATGTTAAAGGGATAGGTTGATTTGAGCACTTGTGTAGGTTGAGACTGAATTCAGGGTGTGTTGTGAAGTGTATGGCTAAGGTCTTTGAAGTAGAAATCAGCTAAAATGCATTTTAGAATTGTTAACTTGGACATTGACTCTAACTACTTTATCAGCATGTTTTGGTTCTGAGACCCCACTTTCAAACCTCTCTTCCTGCTTATGATTTGTTTGCTTGAGGGCAAGCAAAGACTAAGTTTGGGGGAGTTGATATGTCTATATTTTACATGTTTTAAGCATTCATTTCTCATCATTTCAGCACTGTTTCATCCTCTAATCATACCATCTTTAGTCATTTGTAGTCATTTTGCATGATTAGTAGGTTGTTGCATGAGTATTGCATACATACTTGCATTTGGAGTTGTTTAGGTACCAAAAGGAGCTGTTTATGGGAAGAAAGGAGCTGGATCGACCAAGCCACTCGAGCAACTGATCGATCTACTGTTTGCGAGCTTCCTACCTAATTTGCGGTTGGGATTCAGCTTCCGACGTCTTCATCAAAGTTGTAGGAAATTGAGTCAGCTTTCCAATGCCGGTGGTTTCAGGTCAATCGGAGTTGTGGTTCGAAAGTTACGCCTATTTTAACACAGCATCGACCTGCTGCATCGATGTGTGGTCGATCCCGAGGCAAAAAGGTCCCAGCTTTGAAGAATGGCACACCATCGACCAGTTTGGTCGATCTCCTTGCTCGATCTCGTGCCAACCGCCTTTGACTTTTGTCTTTTAGTGAATTAGGGTTTTGACTTTTCCTAAACTACTATAAATACAGCTGTTTAGTGCTGAGACAAATAATGCTACCTAAGCTTTAGTTTTGCTTTATCTTTTCTCTCTTTTCTCTCTTTCTCTCTAAACTTTTTAAGCTTTTGTAATCCAGATCTCTTCTAATCTATTAATCTTTTGCATTTTCTACATTCACAGTCTTTCTAATCTCATCTTTATCTTCATGATTATGCTGTTTATTTTATTTTCTGGGTTTTTGCATTTTTTGATGATTGCTGAGTAGTCTTGCTAGGGTTCTTGAGGATGGGTTAGGTTAGTGATGAATCCTTGATCTTCTAGGGTGTTTAAGCTTAGATCTGTTTAGATCCCTTCTGGGTGAGTGTTCTTAATGCTAGTTTCTCTCTGATCAATTGAAATTAGACCCTAGGTATTTCCTGCCCGAAAGGTGTTTGATGAAATGCCTGAACCAACTTTTTCCAGAGATTTACATGTCTAACCCAAGAGATTGGTTGCTTAGAGTGTTTATTGGCTTTAATAGGTTGAATCATAATGCCTGCTTTGCTATGCTTCTCTAGAGAGATCTAGGTTTGGAGGTAGTTCTGCTTGAGGATCTCTACCACGAGAGTGGATTGATCTGTTGTTGAACCTATTGTCTAGGGATTAGCTCTGTGTGAGTTTTGTTAGACACCCATGTTTGATTAAGGAGGAATCACTGATCCATGATGCCCATTCTCAGGAACTCTATTTTGTCATCTGATCACTTGCTGCTTGCTTCATCTGTTTTAGCTCTTGCTAGTTTTTACTTGTTCTTGCATCTGTTTCTTTTCTCTTTTGTTCATTTAGGTTGTTAGTTATTAAACTCATATCATTGGCTTAGATTAGATAGTTTCATACAATCCTGGTGCGTTAATCTCTACCCTCCCTTGGATTGACACCTCAAGTACTACGATGGTATTGGGGAATTGATGACCCTTTGGATCTGCGAAAATCCAACTCATCAATTTGGCGCCGTTGCCGGGGAGGTTTAGCATTAGCCATTAGGATTTTGACGCTATTTGAGACTAAGTTCTGTTTTCTTGCATTCAGTTACTAACTTTCTTTCAAGTGTTTGTTCTTCTTGCAAGGTACAATCACAAGGGAGAAAGCATGGCTTCAGATATGACTTCAATGTTGAAGGCTTTATCAGAAGCTCAAGAAAGAGAGATGACTTGGAATCCCACTAGTCATCATGGTTTTGAAAGCTCATCCACTTACCAAGATGAACTCCTCAATAGAAACTTTCCTCCAGTGGACCAGTATGGATATGGTGAGAGCTGCCAATCTTGGAACATGGCGCATCACTATGGAGCAACATACCCTTCCCCAACCCCTAATGCAGAAGAGATTTACAACATGATGCAGTTGCTTTTGGAAGGACAAGAGGCGTCTAACAAGATGTTGAGGGACCAAACCTGGATCATGGAGCCTGATCATGGAGAAGCTCATTCTTCCCCAATCTCTCTAGAAGAGAATTACAACATGCTGCAGTTGGTTTTGGAAGAACAAGAGAAGCTTAACAAGAGCTTTTGGGAAGAATCTGAGAAGATTAACAAGAGCTTGGGTATGATTTCTGCTGATATGAGGGATTGGAATCAAGACTTAAAGGTTGCTGCACCAACACATGAAGAGAATGCTGAAATCAAGGATGAATTCCTTACTCAATTGAATGTGGATGATAATATCAGCAACCACGGAGTACAAGATGATGGTATGGCTGATGAAGATGACACTATCAACACTGTGGAATTCTGTACCTTTCTATTTGACACTAGTGATGACACATGGGTTTTTGAGA
The DNA here is from genome assembly GCA_011420285.2 of Erysimum cheiranthoides. Classification (NCBI taxonomy): domain Eukaryota; kingdom Viridiplantae; phylum Streptophyta; class Magnoliopsida; order Brassicales; family Brassicaceae; genus Erysimum; species Erysimum cheiranthoides. The sequence goes on along the minus strand of CM022179.2, from coordinate 13,474,471 downwards.
GTGATGTCGAAGTGAAGCACAGTGTCGAGAAAATAGATGTTGTAGCCCAGCAGGTTGATGAGAATCTTGTGCTAGGGTATGAAGATCCTTGTGATGATGGCTTGGTGGCAGAAAGCTTGGACAATGAAAAGATGCACATGCAACTCATATGCCAGCAGGAAACAGAGGGTGCAAAGCCTAAGGAGAAAGCATAGATTCACATTGAGGAAGCCACTAACGAAGTTAGACCAGAATTATCTCCAACAGCACAACCCTTTGACAAGCATCTTGATACACTTTTAACCCATGAAGTGAGCTTTTATGATCCATGGAAGATACCATCTGAGGAGATTCGAATGAAGGAGTTCAGGGGATGGTTCTATGATGAGTATGATCCTGCTGATCGACACCCTTGCTACACTCCTCTCTAAAAAAAAAAAGTGGAAGGAGAGTCAAGCTTTGAGACTTTAAACAAGCTCACTTGGGAGGAAGTCCCATGTCTATCCTTTTAAAAGTTGTTCTTAGCTTTTGGTCTTTTTGATGTATTTCTTTAGTGTTTCAGACGGTTTGGTGGAAGAGAAAAGAATGAGGACGCGACACAGCTGGGAATCCACGCAGTAACGCTGCATCGAGCACCAGGATCGACCAAACAGGTCCATCCAGGTCACTTAAGCCACAGGATCGACCAAACAGGTCGATCCAGGTGCCCTCACACGCCTATCACCCTTTTCTTCGCACAGCCTTGAGGTACCACTCAAACTCCTTCATTGTATATACCATTGCATTTTTATTTGCTTTCTGTTTGTATCTTGAATCTTTTCTCAAATTTTTATTACACAAGGGACTGTGTAATTTAAGTTTGGGGGAGGGTTCAGGATGTATTTGACATTGTGATCTGTTTTCTTATTTTCAAATTTTGCATCCTTGAGTCTGCATGCATTTCATCTAAGGCATAGAAAATCCATAAAAATTTGAAAAATTTTGAAAATTTTCTATAAAAAGAGTGTTCATATAGTTGCATTTTAGATTTTAAGTCTTGTTTAGAGTCTGTACATATGCAGTAGATTGTGCATATGCATTTGGGTACTGTGATGAGATTAGCCTTGTAAACATGCTGATTTATTAGATAGATTCAATGCCCAAGTTATTAGTTGTTTGATGCATTTTAATTGAGCTTGAAGTTAAGACAGCACCATACATTGAATGCATAATCTGATATTCTTGTCTTAATTGAAGCATGTTGTGATCTGAAGCTTGTCCCTATCTATTTGAACCTGAACTTGACTTTTAATTATCATGCCTATGCATAGAATTGGAACTCATGGATACCTATATACATACTTGGATTTTCTTTCACCTTTATACCACTCTTGCTAATCCAAGTAGCTGATTCCCATTTTTGGAACAGTTTTCCCCACCTTTAACCTGCCCTTCTTTCAAGCCTTGCATTATTTCTCTGTGTGGTAGGCCTTATTTTTAGATTGAGCTTGGAAGAAAGTGTTAGGTCTGAGCCGACAGGAATTAAGCCTTGTGTAGTTCTAGTTCGCATTTTTCGGACTAGATAGGACTAGGTGGAATCTTGTTGCTGGGGTTTGGGAATGGATTGAGGAAGAATAGAAAAGAAAAGTTTGGTGAAAAAAGGAAAAGAAAGAGTTCTTAGGAGGGGGAATTTGTTATAAGTATAAGTATCTAGTAAAGGATTTGGGGAATGAAAAGTATAGAAAAAGATGGTTCTGAGCAAAAGAAAAGAAAGAGAAAAAGAAGTGAATAGCAAAAAGCTTATGATGTCTTAAGAAATAAGAAGAAAAGAGAACCATAGTGTTTAAAAGAAAACCCCAATCCGCTAGATAAGTCAGAATGGAAAGAAACCTCTCCTAAGGCTAAAAACAAAGAGTGAATGAGTGAGCTCAAAAGGAGCTGAAGCTAAAGGGTAGACTTAGGATAATCTGGGCTTAGAAAGATAGGGATAAAAGCATCTTGGATACCTTTGGGTAGACAAAGCTTGGTTCCTGTATGCATCTATTGGTCCTTACCTTTAGCATTCTTCTAAAGCTCAATCTTTTTCTTGAGAGATCCCTGCTCTGATTTGATAAACCAGCTAGAAAGATATCATTTTAATCTCTTGACCTTTTCCCTGCACCAAATGGGTTCCTTGAATATGCATAGCTTGATTCATGGTTTCTGTATAATGAATGTTAAAGGGATAGGTTGATTTGAGCACTTGTGTAGGTTGAGACTGAATTCAGGGTGTGTTGTGAAGTGTATGGCTAAGGTCTTTGAAGTAGAAATCAGCTAAAATGCATTTTAGAATTGTTAACTTGGACATTGACTCTAACTACTTTATCAGCATGTTTTGGTTCTGAGACCCCACTTTCAAACCTCTCTTCCTGCTTATGATTTGTTTGCTTGAGGGCAAGCAAAGACTAAGTTTGGGGGAGTTGATATGTCTATATTTTACATGTTTTAAGCATTCATTTCTCATCATTTCAGCACTGTTTCATCCTCTAATCATACCATCTTTAGTCATTTGTAGTCATTTTGCATGATTAGTAGGTTGTTGCATGAGTATTGCATACATACTTGCATTTGGAGTTGTTTAGGTACCAAAAGGAGCTGTTTATGGGAAGAAAGGAGCTGGATCGACCAAGCCACTCGAGCAACTGATCGATCTACTGTTTGCGAGCTTCCTACCTAATTTGCGGTTGGGATTCAGCTTCCGACGTCTTCATCAAAGTTGTAGGAAATTGAGTCAGCTTTCCAATGCCGGTGGTTTCAGGTCAATCGGAGTTGTGGTTCGAAAGTTACGCCTATTTTAACACAGCATCGACCTGCTGCATCGATGTGTGGTCGATCCCGAGGCAAAAAGGTCCCAGCTTTGAAGAATGGCACACCATCGACCAGTTTGGTCGATCTCCTTGCTCGATCTCGTGCCAACCGCCTTTGACTTTTGTCTTTTAGTGAATTAGGGTTTTGACTTTTCCTAAACTACTATAAATACAGCTGTTTAGTGCTGAGACAAATAATGCTACCTAAGCTTTAGTTTTGCTTTATCTTTTCTCTCTTTTCTCTCTTTCTCTCTAAACTTTTTAAGCTTTTGTAATCCAGATCTCTTCTAATCTATTAATCTTTTGCATTTTCTACATTCACAGTCTTTCTAATCTCATCTTTATCTTCATGATTATGCTGTTTATTTTATTTTCTGGGTTTTTGCATTTTTTGATGATTGCTGAGTAGTCTTGCTAGGGTTCTTGAGGATGGGTTAGGTTAGTGATGAATCCTTGATCTTCTAGGGTGTTTAAGCTTAGATCTGTTTAGATCCCTTCTGGGTGAGTGTTCTTAATGCTAGTTTCTCTCTGATCAATTGAAATTAGACCCTAGGTATTTCCTGCCCGAAAGGTGTTTGATGAAATGCCTGAACCAACTTTTTCCAGAGATTTACATGTCTAACCCAAGAGATTGGTTGCTTAGAGTGTTTATTGGCTTTAATAGGTTGAATCATAATGCCTGCTTTGCTATGCTTCTCTAGAGAGATCTAGGTTTGGAGGTAGTTCTGCTTGAGGATCTCTACCACGAGAGTGGATTGATCTGTTGTTGAACCTATTGTCTAGGGATTAGCTCTGTGTGAGTTTTGTTAGACACCCATGTTTGATTAAGGAGGAATCACTGATCCATGATGCCCATTCTCAGGAACTCTATTTTGTCATCTGATCACTTGCTGCTTGCTTCATCTGTTTTAGCTCTTGCTAGTTTTTACTTGTTCTTGCATCTGTTTCTTTTCTCTTTTGTTCATTTAGGTTGTTAGTTATTAAACTCATATCATTGGCTTAGATTAGATAGTTTCATACAATCCTGGTGCGTTAATCTCTACCCTCCCTTGGATTGACACCTCAAGTACTACGATGGTATTGGGGAATTGATGACCCTTTGGATCTGCGAAAATCCAACTCATCAATTTGGCGCCGTTGCCGGGGAGGTTTAGCATTAGCCATTAGGATTTTGACGCTATTTGAGACTAAGTTCTGTTTTCTTGCATTCAGTTACTAACTTTCTTTCAAGTGTTTGTTCTTCTTGCAAGGTACAATCACAAGGGAGAAAGCATGGCTTCAGATATGACTTCAATGTTGAAGGCTTTATCAGAAGCTCAAGAAAGAGAGATGACTTGGAATCCCACTAGTCATCATGGTTTTGAAAGCTCATCCACTTACCAAGATGAACTCCTCAATAGAAACTTTCCTCCAGTGGACCAGTATGGATATGGTGAGAGCTGCCAATCTTGGAACATGGCGCATCACTATGGAGCAACATACCCTTCCCCAACCCCTAATGCAGAAGAGATTTACAACATGATGCAGTTGCTTTTGGAAGGACAAGAGGCGTCTAACAAGATGTTGAGGGACCAAACCTGGATCATGGAGCCTGATCATGGAGAAGCTCATTCTTCCCCAATCTCTCTAGAAGAGAATTACAACATGCTGCAGTTGGTTTTGGAAGAACAAGAGAAGCTTAACAAGAGCTTTTGGGAAGAATCTGAGAAGATTAACAAGAGCTTGGGTATGATTTCTGCTGATATGAGGGATTGGAATCAAGACTTAAAGGTTGCTGCACCAACACATGAAGAGAATGCTGAAATCAAGGATGAATTCCTTACTCAATTGAATGTGGATGATAATATCAGCAACCACGGAGTACAAGATGATGGTATGGCTGATGAAGATGACACTATCAACACTGTGGAATTCTGTACCTTTCTATTTGACACTAGTGATGACACATGGGTTTTTGAGAGTGATGTCGAAGTGAAGCACAGTGTCGAGAAAATAGATGTTGTAGCCCAGCAGGTTGATGAGAATCTTGTGCTAGGGTATGAAGATCCTTGTGATGATGGCTTGGTGGCAGAAAGCTTGGACAATGAAAAGATGCACATGCAACTCATATGCCAGCAGGAAACAGAGGGTGCAAAGCCTAAGGAGAAAGCATAGATTCACATTGAGGAAGCCACTAACGAAGTTAGACCAGAATTATCTCCAACAGCACAACCCTTTGACAAGCATCTTGATACACTTTTAACCCATGAAGTGAGCTTTTATGATCCATGGAAGATACCATCTGAGGAGATTCGAATGAAGGAGTTCAGGGGATGGTTCTATGATGAGTATGATCCTGCTGATCGACACCCTTGCTACACTCCTCTCTAAAAAAAAAAAGTGGAAGGAGAGTCAAGCTTTGAGACTTTAAACAAGCTCACTTGGGAGGAAGTCCCATGTCTATCCTTTTAAAAGTTGTTCTTAGCTTTTGGTCTTTTTGATGTATTTCTTTAGTGTTTCAGACGGTTTGGTGGAAGAGAAAAGAATGAGGACGCGACACAGCTGGGAATCCACGCAGTAACGCTGCATCGAGCACCAGGATCGACCAAACAGGTCCATCCAGGTCACTTAAGCCACAGGATCGACCAAACAGGTCGATCCAGGTGCCCTCACACGCCTATCACCCTTTTCTTCGCACAGCCTTGAGGTACCACTCAAACTCCTTCATTGTATATACCATTGCATTTTTATTTGCTTTCTGTTTGTATCTTGAATCTTTTCTCAAATTTTTATTACACAAGGGACTGTGTAATTTAAGTTTGGGGGAGGGTTCAGGATGTATTTGACATTGTGATCTGTTTTCTTATTTTCAAATTTTGCATCCTTGAGTCTGCATGCATTTCATCTAAGGCATAGAAAATCCATAAAAATTTGAAAAATTTTGAAAATTTTCTATAAAAAGAGTGTTCATATAGTTGCATTTTAGATTTTAAGTCTTGTTTAGAGTCTGTACATATGCAGTAGATTGTGCATATGCATTTGGGTACTGTGATGAGATTAGCCTTGTAAACATGCTGATTTATTAGATAGATTCAATGCCCAAGTTATTAGTTGTTTGATGCATTTTAATTGAGCTTGAAGTTAAGACAGCACCATACATTGAATGCATAATCTGATATTCTTGTCTTAATTGAAGCATGTTGTGATCTGAAGCTTGTCCCTATCTATTTGAACCTGAACTTGACTTTTAATTATCATGCCTATGCATAGAATTGGAACTCATGGATACCTATATACATACTTGGATTTTCTTTCACCTTTATACCACTCTTGCTAATCCAAGTAGCTGATTCCCATTTTTGGAACAGTTTTCCCCACCTTTAACCTGCCCTTCTTTCAAGCCTTGCATTATTTCTCTGTGTGGTAGGCCTTATTTTTAGATTGAGCTTGGAAGAAAGTGTTAGGTCTGAGCCGACAGGAATTAAGCCTTGTGTAGTTCTAGTTCGCATTTTTCGGACTAGATAGGACTAGGTGGAATCTTGTTGCTGGGGTTTGGGAATGGATTGAGGAAGAATAGAAAAGAAAAGTTTGGTGAAAAAAGGAAAAGAAAGAGTTCTTAGGAGGGGGAATTTGTTATAAGTATAAGTATCTAGTAAAGGATTTGGGGAATGAAAAGTATAGAAAAAGATGGTTCTGAGCAAAAGAAAAGAAAGAGAAAAAGAAGTGAATAGCAAAAAGCTTATGATGTCTTAAGAAATAAGAAGAAAAGAGAACCATAGTGTTTAAAAGAAAACCCCAATCCGCTAGATAAGTCAGAATGGAAAGAAACCTCTCCTAAGGCTAAAAACAAAGAGTGAATGAGTGAGCTCAAAAGGAGCTGAAGCTAAAGGGTAGACTTAGGATAATCTGGGCTTAGAAAGATAGGGATAAAAGCATCTTGGATACCTTTGGGTAGACAAAGCTTGGTTCCTGTATGCATCTATTGGTCCTTACCTTTAGCATTCTTCTAAAGCTCAATCTTTTTCTTGAGAGATCCCTGCTCTGATTTGATAAACCAGCTAGAAAGATATCATTTTAATCTCTTGACCTTTTCCCTGCACCAAATGGGTTCCTTGAATATGCATAGCTTGATTCATGGTTTCTGTATAATGAATGTTAAAGGGATAGGTTGATTTGAGCACTTGTGTAGGTTGAGACTGAATTCAGGGTGTGTTGTGAAGTGTATGGCTAAGGTCTTTGAAGTAGAAATCAGCTAAAATGCATTTTAGAATTGTTAACTTGGACATTGACTCTAACTACTTTATCAGCATGTTTTGGTTCTGAGACCCCACTTTCAAACCTCTCTTCCTGCTTATGATTTGTTTGCTTGAGGGCAAGCAAAGACTAAGTTTGGGGGAGTTGATATGTCTATATTTTACATGTTTTAAGCATTCATTTCTCATCATTTCAGCACTGTTTCATCCTCTAATCATACCATCTTTAGTCATTTGTAGTCATTTTGCATGATTAGTAGGTTGTTGCATGAGTATTGCATACATACTTGCATTTGGAGTTGTTTAGGTACCAAAAGGAGCTGTTTATGGGAAGAAAGGAGCTGGATCGACCAAGCCACTCGAGCAACTGATCGATCTACTGTTTGCGAGCTTCCTACCTAATTTGCGGTTGGGATTCAGCTTCCGACGTCTTCATCAAAGTTGTAGGAAATTGAGTCAGCTTTCCAATGCCGGTGGTTTCAGGTCAATCGGAGTTGTGGTTCGAAAGTTACGCCTATTTTAACACAGCATCGACCTGCTGCATCGATGTGTGGTCGATCCCGAGGCAAAAAGGTCCCAGCTTTGAAGAATGGCACACCATCGACCAGTTTGGTCGATCTCCTTGCTCGATCTCGTGCCAACCGCCTTTGACTTTTGTCTTTTAGTGAATTAGGGTTTTGACTTTTCCTAAACTACTATAAATACAGCTGTTTAGTGCTGAGACAAATAATGCTACCTAAGCTTTAGTTTTGCTTTATCTTTTCTCTCTTTTCTCTCTTTCTCTCTAAACTTTTTAAGCTTTTGTAATCCAGATCTCTTCTAATCTATTAATCTTTTGCATTTTCTACATTCACAGTCTTTCTAATCTCATCTTTATCTTCATGATTATGCTGTTTATTTTATTTTCTGGGTTTTTGCATTTTTTGATGATTGCTGAGTAGTCTTGCTAGGGTTCTTGAGGATGGGTTAGGTTAGTGATGAATCCTTGATCTTCTAGGGTGTTTAAGCTTAGATCTGTTTAGATCCCTTCTGGGTGAGTGTTCTTAATGCTAGTTTCTCTCTGATCAATTGAAATTAGACCCTAGGTATTTCCTGCCCGAAAGGTGTTTGATGAAATGCCTGAACCAACTTTTTCCAGAGATTTACATGTCTAACCCAAGAGATTGGTTGCTTAGAGTGTTTATTGGCTTTAATAGGTTGAATCATAATGCCTGCTTTGCTATGCTTCTCTAGAGAGATCTAGGTTTGGAGGTAGTTCTGCTTGAGGATCTCTACCACGAGAGTGGATTGATCTGTTGTTGAACCTATTGTCTAGGGATTAGCTCTGTGTGAGTTTTGTTAGACACCCATGTTTGATTAAGGAGGAATCACTGATCCATGATGCCCATTCTCAGGAACTCTATTTTGTCATCTGATCACTTGCTGCTTGCTTCATCTGTTTTAGCTCTTGCTAGTTTTTACTTGTTCTTGCATCTGTTTCTTTTCTCTTTTGTTCATTTAGGTTGTTAGTTATTAAACTCATATCATTGGCTTAGATTAGATAGTTTCATACAATCCTGGTGCGTTAATCTCTACCCTCCCTTGGATTGACACCTCAAGTACTACGATGGTATTGGGGAATTGATGACCCTTTGGATCTGCGAAAATCCAACTCATCACTACACTCCTTCTTCACACAGCCTTGAGGTACCACTCCAACTCCACCATTGTATATACCATTGCATTTTTAGTTGTTTCCTGTTTTTATCTTGAATCTTCTCTCAAATTTTTCTTACACAAGGGACTGTGTAATTTAAGTTTGGGAGAGGGTTCAGGATGTATTTGACATTGTGTTTTGTTTTCTTATTTTCAAATTTTGCATACTTGAGTCTGCATGCATTTCATTTAAGGCATAGAAAAACCATAAAAATTTGAAAAATTTTGAAAATTTCTATAAAAAGAGTGTTCATGTAGTTTGCATTTGTATATAGGATTGAGTCTAGAATGTTTCATATAGGACTGTTGCATCCAGCATAGGGGACTATGATGAATTTAACCTTGTCAGCCTGCTTAATTTGCTAGGCTAGAATCAAAGCCCTCGTTGTTAGATCTGTGATGCATTGTGATTTAGTTTGAAACGTAAGGCTGAAACAAGCTTGGAATTCTTGAATTGCATTTTGGTCCTAATTGAAGCATGTTGTGACTTGACATCATTTCCTATCTATAAGAACCTAATCTTGACTTGCAAATATCTGGTTGTGCATTGCATACAAACTCATGGATACCATATACATATTTGGATCATCTTATCCTTTTTACCACTCTTGTTGATCCAATTAGCTGATTCCCATCATTGGAACAGTTTCTCCACACCCTTAACCTATCCTTCTTTCAAGCCAATTGTGATTTTTCTGAGTGTTAGGCCTTTTATGGATTGAGCTTGGTAGAAAGTGTTAGGTCTGAGCCGACAGGAATGGAACCTTGTGTAGTTCTAGTTCGCATTTTTTGGACTAGATAGGACTAGGTGGGATCTTATTGCTGGGGTTTGGTATTGGATTTGTGCTTATTATGGTAGAAAAGGAAAAGAAAAGATTGATGCTGAAAGAAAAGAAAGAGTCTTTAGGAGGGAGAATGTGTTTCAATGTGTATAAGTGTCTAGTAAAGGATTTGGGGAATGAAAAGTATAAAAAAAAATGGTTCTGAGCAAAAGAAAAGAAAGAAAAAGAGAAAAAGGAATGAATAGCAAAAAGCTTTTGATGTCTTAAGAAATAAGAAGAAAAGAGAACCATAGTGTTTAAGAGAAAACCCCAATCCGCTAGATGTATGAGAAAGAAGAAACTCCTCCTAAGACTAGATCAGAGAGTGTATGGATGTGCTCAAAATGAGCTGAAGCTAAAGGGTAGATCTAGGATAATCCGGGCTTAGAAAGATAGGATTAAAATCGTTGGGTTACCTTTGGGTAGACAAGGTTTTATTTCTGTATGCATTTATTGGAGCTTACCTTTAGCCTTCTTCTAAACCTCAATCCACTTTTTGAGAGAACCCTGATTATGATTGTTAAACCCACTCTAAAGGAGACCATCTTTATCTCCAGCCTTTCTTACCTAGCCAAATGAGTTTGTAGGCATTGCATAACTAGATCCATGTTCCTGCTTAATGAATGTTAAAGGAATGGATTGATATGAATGCATGTGGAGATGAAAGATTGGAATCAGTTCTTGTTGTGATGAGTTTGTCTAAAGCTTTTAATTAGAACTCTTTTGCTCTGCATTGTAAAACTAATAACTTGGACTTTGATTCTAACTAGTTGATTAGTAAGCTTTAGGTTATGAGACCCCACCTTCAAACCTCTCTCCCTGCTTATGATTTGTTTGCTTGAGGGCAAGCAAAGACTAAGTTTGGGGGAGTTGATATGTCTATATTTTACAGGTTATAAGCATTCATTTTTCGTCATTTTAGCATAGTTTCATCCTCTAATCATACCATCTTTAGTCATTTGTAGTCATTTTGCATGATTAGTAGGTTGTTGCATGAGTATTGCATACATACTTGCATTTGGAGTTGTTTAGGTACCAAAATGAGCTGTTTATGGGGAAAAAGAGCTTGGATCGACCAATTAACTCGACCAACTGATCGATCTACTGTTTGCGAGCTTCCTACCTAATTTTTGGTTGGGATTCAGCTTCCGACGTCTTCATCAAAGTTGTAGATAATTGAGTCAGCTTTCCAATGCCGGTGGTTTCAGGTCAATCGGAGTTGTGGTTCGAAAGTTACGCATGTTTTAACACAGCATCGACCTGCTGCATCGATGTGTGGTCGATCCTGAGGCAAAAAGGTCCCAGCTTTGAAGAATGGCACACCATCGACCAAACTGATCGATCACTTGGTCGATCTCGTGCCTAACCGCCTTTGACTTTTGTCTTTTAGTGAAATTAGTGTTTTGACTTTTCCTAAACTACTGTAAATACAGCTGTTTAGTGCTGAGACAAATTATGCTACCTAAGCTTTAGTTTTGCTTTATCTTTTCTCTCTTTTCTCTCTTTCTCTCTAAACTTTTTAAGCTTTTGTAATCCAGATCTCTTCTAATCTATTAATCTTTTGCATTTTCTACATTCACAGTCTTTCTAATCTCATCTTTATCTTCATGATTATGCTGTTTATTTTATTTTCTGGGTTTTTGCATTTTTTGATGATTGCTGAGTAGTCTTGCTAGGGTTCTTGAGGATGGGTTAGGTTAGTGATGAATCCTTGATCTTCTAGGGTGTTTAAGCTTAGATCTGTTTAGATCCCTTCTGGGTGAGTGTTCTTAATGCTAGTTTCTCTCTGATCAATTAAAATTAGACTCTAGGTATTTCCTGCCCGAAAGGTGTTTGATGAAATGCCTGAACCAACTTTTTCCAGAGATTTACATGTCTAACCCAAGAGATTGGTTGCTTAGAGTGTTTATTGGCTTTAATAGGTTGAATCATAATGCCTGCTTTGCTATGCTTCTCTAGAGAGATCTAGGTTTGGAGGTAGTTCTGCTTGAGGATCTCTACCACGAGAGTGGATTGATCTGTTGTTGAACCTATTGTCTAGGGATTAGCTCTGTGTGAGTTTTGTTAGACACCCATGTTTGATTAAGGAGGAATCACTGATCCATGATGCCCATTCTCAGGAACTCTATTTTGTCATCTGATCACTTGCTGCTTGCTTCATCTGTTTTAGCTCTTGCTAGTTTTTACTTGTTCTTGCATCTGTTTCTTTTCTCTTTTGTTCATTTAGGTTGTTAGTTATTAAACTCATATCATTGGCTTAGATTAGATAGTTTCATACAATCCTGGTGCGTTAATCTCTACCCTCCCTTGGATTGACACCTCAAGTACTACGATGGTATTGGGGAATTGATGACCCTTTTGGATCTCCGAAAAATCCACTCATCAAGCAGCACTCCGCCTGGTCCGTTATTTGAAAGGCTCTCCCGCACAGGGCATTCTTCTCCGCTCCGACAGTCTTCTTAGCGTCACGGCGTATTGTGACTCTGACCATTCCGCTTGTCCACTGACGCGTCGCTCACTCTCTGCCTATATCGTCTACTTAGGTGACTCACCTATCTCCTGGAAAACAAAGAAATAGGACACGGTCTCTGCATCTTCCGCTGAAGCCGAGTATCGCGCAATGGCATTTACACTTAAAGAACTCAAATGGCTGAAGGGTCTTCTACAAGATTTGGGATGTGATCATCCTCACCCAATGGCTCTCTACTGTGATAGTCAGGCTGCCATTCACATTGCAGCCAATCCTGTTTTCCACGAACGCACAAAGCATATTGAACGCGATTGCCACCAAGTCCGTGACGCAGTCCAAGACAAACTTATTTCTACTATTCACATTTCTACCAAAGATCAAGTTGTTGATTTACTCACAAAGTCTCTACCAGGACCAACTTTTGAACGATTATTGTCCACGCTTGGTGTCCGGGATTTCGTACCACCATCGTGAGGGGGGGTATTAGGCTAAGGATAGATACGTGCATATATTTACCCTAGATTTAGTCTTATCGTATTAAGGAAACATACTTGTATAAATACTTGTGTTACCCTATGAATAAACTCAGACTATTACGGCATATTTCAATAGGCGTCAGGATAAAAAAAATCTGCCACCCAACTCGTTATCTAGTGAGACTCATCGCCAAGACAGTGGCAAGCTTGTCTCGTCCCCACATCCCCTTGTATCCAACCCGAAGCTCTGTTTAACCGGTCGAACCATATTCAACCGTGTCATTAGGCTTATGTTTTGTGCTTTTTAACTTGTTTATGTTCGGTTATTCTCGTTTGTGTCTTCTGTTCTATTTGTTGAGCTGCTGGCTGCTATATACGTATTCTCTTTATATAATTCTATTTATAATTTCTTTTAATTACTATGACATTCAATAAAAAAAAACTGCTTTTACTTTTAGTTTTTAAGAATGAATATATATAGATTTGGGTTATATATATATATATATACCTCCTCCAACTTTTATTTCCTTTTATACTATATGCACTAATAATGTTCAAATTCTATATGGTCCTACTATGGACATAGTCAGAATCATTTAAAAATGAATACTGTATATATAAAAATTAAAAATTACAACCACGTAGTTGAAAATATATAATCTCTTCTTCTTTTTAAAGGAATATAATCTACCAAATTAATTGTAAATTAATTATTTCCAACAAATGAAACAGTACAGCTCATTGGACGAGTCAATTAAGCTTATCTTCGCCACGCGGCCCACGCCTTATATCTTCTTCTTTTTTTCTTAAAATGAAAGCAATAAAAATATCTCGTCGATAGTGATAGATTAGTATTAGTTATCTATTGAGGTTGGTGGCTATAAATAGAGACCCTTTAGATCCAAGTTTATCGTCAAAGCAATCAAACCCATAAAGAGAGATTTATTAAAAAAGAAAGAGATAAAAGATATGGCAGGACTCATCAACAAGATCGGAGATGCACTCCACATTGGAGGAGGTAACAAGGAAGGTGAGCACAAGAAGCACGAAGAGGATCACAAGAAACACGTTGACGAGCACAAGAGTGGAGAGCACAAAGAAGGTATCGCTGACAAGATCAAAGACAAGATCCATGGCGGAGAAGGCAAAAGCCACGACAAAGACGGCAAAAGCCACGACGGTGAGAAGAAAAAGAAGAAGGAGAAGAAGGAGAAGAAACACCATGGCGATGGTCACCACAGCAGCAGCAGTGACAGCGACAGCGATTAAGGTTTTTTTTCCTATACTTTTTAATCATATATACATAACTCAAGAACAAATATTTACTAAAATGTTGGATCTTGAAAAAGCTACTTATTAATTAGTTGTTTTCTATAAATTGTTTAGGAATTAATTGTTAGTGTTGATAACATGGAAATTTCATACCGAATATATATATAAAAAAAAAAAATACAAGAAAATTTCATTATATTGTCAACAAATTTTTGGAGGAACATACAGTTTGTAATGAAATCTGAAATAAGGGAAAGACTAGTATTGTTGATATGATTCAGGCCTGTTCTATATTCAATAATTGTTTTATTTATTAAATGTTTGTTGATTTGTAGGTGAAGAAGTGAGGGGGATCGCTTAAATAAAACAGATCTACTTCTGACTATTAATTAATGTTGTTTGTCTGTTCCTATCCTCTTTGGTGGAGGTTAAAGAAAAGAGAACCGTGCTTCGTTTGTTATGTTTCTGTTTTCTTGTCATGAAAATAATGCTCATGTATCTTATCTATATTTTTTAAAAATTTGATGTATCTTAACTATTTTAACTTGGGCTTTTGTTTCGTAATTAAAAAGATCAATATTTGTTGATAAACAAATAACATGGACTAGGTCTGGGCGTTTGGGTCTTCAGGTAGGGTAATTCGGGTTTGGGTATTTTTGGGTATTGTTTAAGAGAAACCAAATGGGTATATATATAATTTCGGGTCGGGTTCGGTTCGGTTCTATTCGGGTTTGGGTATATTCGGGTATTGAATTTAGAACCCGAAAAATATCCGAACTAATTTCGACATGTCCCAATTTACAACTTTACAGAGCTGTGGAAACTGGAAGAAAGCAAGCTACGTTTAATAGCCTAACCAAATACAGTACAAGGTATTGTATTAAACTTGTATTTAAAGATAAATGAAGCTAACCAGGTCAATCCAGAACAAACCGGATCAATCATTACGGAAGTGTATCGGATATCGAGTATTGGGAAATATGTATATATCTATATATATATATATATAACATTATATGTATATATGGGTTCGGGTACTCATGGGTTTTCGGGTTCGGTTCGGGTAATACTCGATACCCATGGGTGCTTGAATGTAAAAACTGATCGGATAATTTAACGGAATCGGGTCGGGTTCGAGTTCGGATTTTTCGGGTCGGGTTTGGTTTGATTCTTCGGGTCGGGTATGAAAACGCAAGAGCTATTGGTTCAGAAACTGTATCAGAAACTATGGCACAAAGTAACACAAAGGGCTTTTCTTTCAACACAACTTTTGATTAATAGAAAATACGTTTACAAGGTTTTTTCCCTAAACTATTTTCTATTCTCTCAATCTCACGTTCTCAGATCACAACCGAACTAGAACCTCTCAAAAACCCCTTAGCCCTCTTTAAGTTCTTAGCTTTATTTTTCTTGAAGCTAAAACTTAATTGCTAGGAAATCTCTCTCTTGTTTGTGCTCATCTTCCATGAAAATTTAGCACCCTATTTATACTAAATAGTCAATTGCTTTCCCCAAGCCAATTCCTATTCTAGTTCTAATAGGTTTTGGATAATTTCCTTTTTTTCTTTATGGATATAGGAAGTTATCCTTTTGCTTCTTGTTTCCTTTTCTTTATGCAGGAAACTCTCTTCATGTTTCCTTTTCTTACCAAAAGGAAATTCTTCGGTCTTTTAGAAAATTCTCCAAGCTTTTAGCACTTCAAACGATTCTTCCTATCTTTAGATTTGCTTCCTGTATCACTTCCTGTATTACTCTGACATGTTTAACATCTTATAAAACTCAGTCAACACAACACTTTCAATCTCTCCCTTGGTGATTGAGTTTTATAATTTCATCACCTTCTAAAACCAGTCACCACAACACTAACAGGGTAATTATGCCTAGGTCCAAAAAAATTACCCTAGTTTAATTTCCGTTGATCCAAAAAAATTTTTTGACTCATTTAGGACTTTGAACATTTTATTCTAATTAAGACCCAAAATCTACGAAATTGTTTTTCATCAAATTATTTTTTCCCTCTTTAATTGATCCTTTTAGAGTACTCACAGTTATGAGTTTTTTTTTTCTTTCTAATTTCTGATTTCTAAAACCACCCACATAATCTTGCATACGTTATCCTCAAAATACAATGTGGACAGACAACATTAGTTGTAAATTCTCATCCCTCTTATAAAGTCATGAAAAAATGATATTAC
The DNA here is from genome assembly GCA_011420285.2 of Erysimum cheiranthoides. Taxonomy (NCBI): domain Eukaryota; kingdom Viridiplantae; phylum Streptophyta; class Magnoliopsida; order Brassicales; family Brassicaceae; genus Erysimum; species Erysimum cheiranthoides. The sequence goes on along the minus strand of CM022179.2, from coordinate 13,458,506 downwards.
CTTATATACTACAAGGAATCGTCTAAAGTACTAGAACCTCAGTTTAATGAATTCAAGTTGTTCTGCTTATACTATTGTCTTGTCTAATTGACTTAACGCCTAAAAATGCTAAAGCGAAGGAAAAATCTGACTAAGTGTTCACTAGGGTGACTAGTCGACTGCAACCTCTGGTCGGTTTAGAGAAAACTGGGCTAAGGCGTTTCAGTCAGCCTCTCTGGAAAATTGACTCTCGGGGCATCGCGTGCATAGGTTAATCGTCACAAAACTCATCAGAATTTGTTGACAAATTACCTCGCAAGGAGACAACTTCGATCCATTGTTTTTTAGTTTTTCTTCGTCAAGGATTGGACGATTTTTGGTGAGGATTTTTGTCTTTCACTCTACATACGGCACCAATTGCGGAAACAAATTTTTAAAAATAGGTTTATTTAAAGCAGGGAAAATAAAGCTTTTTATTGAAAGATCGATCCAAAACTTTTTATTGAAATGTTCCACGGACTTCGTACCAATCAATCGTGCAAGTCAAAATTTCTGGCGATTAAGACGGATATGAGTAAAGCGTATGACCGGGTGGAGTGGATCTTCATTGACAAACTTTTGCGAAAGTTGGGTTTTTGTGATAAATGGACGTCTTGGATCATGCGCTATGTAACAATGGTAGAGTACAAGGTCCTACTTAATGGGCAGCCTAGGGGGGTTATAGTGCCAGAGCGAGGTCTACGTCAGGGAGACCCGTTATCCCCCTATCTATTTATTCTATGTACGGAGGTGTTAATTGCAAATATTAGGAAAGCGGAGCGGGACAAATTAATTACTGGAATCAGGGTGGCCAATAAGAGTCCACCAATATCCCATTTGCTATTTGCGGATGATAGCTTATTTTTTTGTAAGGCAAATAAGGAGCAATGTGGTGTTATCTTAGGGATTCTGAGACAATATGAGGAGGTATCGAGCCAACAAATTAAATTTGCAAAATCCTCGATTCAATTTGGACAGAAAGTAGATGAAACAATCAAATCAGAGATCAAAGGAGCTTTAGGTATCTCAAAGATTGGAGGAATGGGATCTTATCTGGGACTCCCAGAAAGTATGAGGGGTTCCAAAACACAAATTTTTTCGTTTGTCAAGGATAGACTTCAAAGCAAGATAAATGGTTGGACGGCTAAATTTTTGTCAAAGGGGGGAAAAGAAGTTATGATTAAATCGGTTGCGGTGGCACTCCCAACCTATGTTATGTCATGCTTCCGGCTACCAAAATCAGTCACTTCAAAGCTTACAAGCGCGGTAGCCGATTTTTGGTGGAGCACAAGCGGGGACTCTAAAGGAATGCATTGGAAAGCTTGGGACAAGCTTTGTTCCAGCAAACAATTGGGATGTCTTGGTTTTCGCAACGTGGACGATTTTAATACGGCACTTCTGGCAAAACAACTTTGGCGGCTTATGGAGGCTCCAGATTCTCTTTTCGTTAAAGTCTTTAAAGGAAGGTATTATAGGAATTCCAATCCAATGGAACAAATAAAATCATACTCTCCTTCTTATGGATGGAGAAGTATTGTTTCGGCTCGCTCTCTGGTTCAAAAAGGACTTATCAAAAGAGTTGGCTCAGGTGAATTCATTTCAGTATGGACTGATCCCTGGATACCAGCTCAATTCCCGAGATCAGCCCATAGTAACGGATCCCTCATGGATCCCTCTTTACAAATTCATCACTTAATTGATCATCGGACAAGATCATGGGATATTGATAAATTGTCAGCCAACTTCGATCCCACGGACGTGGCACTGATTTCATCATTACCCTTAGGTCATAACTTGATTTCGGACACCATCGGTTGGCATTTTACAAATAATGGCAAATATACGGTGAAATCAGGATATCACATGGTTCGCCTTCCAAATCCTACATTGGCTTCTTCTCCGGTTTATGGTCATGATTGTATCCCACTACAGGCTCAGGTCTGGAAGGTCAAATGCCCTCCAAAAATTCAACACTTTATGTGGCAAGCGCTCACTGGTTGTATTTTGGTATCAGTTAATCTCAATAAACGGGGTATTAACTGTGATGTAGTCTGTACTAGGTGTGAAACTGGGGAAGAAACGATAAATCACGTTCTTTTCGAATGTCCACCTGCACGACAAGTTTGAGCTTTATCCCAGGTTCCATCAGGACCACAATTTCCCTCGGCATCTTTGCTTACAAACATGGATTACTTATTCTGGAGGCAAGCAAAACAGGATCATAATGATTCATATCCCTGGATACTATGGTACATTTGGAAGGTTAGAAATGCCAAAATTTTCGAGAATATTGATGAGAAGCCTCCCGAGGTTGTGCGTTTGGCTAATTCGGAATCTCAGGCTTGGGAAAAGGCACAAGTGGAGGAAGAGGCTATTGGCCCGAATAGCCAAATACATCATCACACATCCCTCCCACGTCCAAACACTTTGCAAACCTCTTTTATTGGACATCGATGCTATGTAGATGGATCATGGAAGGAGACGGACAACTTCACATGTTATGGATGGTTCTGTACTTCCTCTGATACAGTGGCAACAATGGGAGCGGCCAACCAACGAAGGAGTTTGTCACCCTTACATGCAGAGATGGACGCCTTGATGTGGGCGATGAGATGCATGATCGGTGCTGGAAATCTACATGTCGCGTTTCTGACTGACTGCTCTGACCTGGTGAAGATGGTGTCTTCTCCAACAGAATGGCCGGCATTCGCAGTTTATCTAGAAGACATCGCCGCCGATAGGGAAGAATTTTCATCTTTTTCTTTATCTTATATCAAGCGAAGCGAGAATGTTCAAGCGGATAAGTTGGCACGACATGTTCGTGTCCTTCCGCAATGTGTTACTGATGTAAACCACATTCCGCCCAATTTTTTTCTAAGCTAATTTATATATGCAGTTGACAAAAAAAAAAAAAATCGATCCAAAACTTAAAAATTACAAGGGATTTTAGTATTTTAAAGAACAAGATATTGTTTTTCTAAAAACAATATAATCTAGGATTCTTTTGTGTGTAAGATTCAGGATCCTCTTTTGAATTGAAAACCCCCTATTTATTTGAAAGGGTAGTCGATTCTTGATATGACTTATTATCATTATTATTTTTTTAGTGAGAATCTTCCGTTTTTTCTATTTTCTCGGATTCTTAACTATCTTCTAGATTTGTTTCTATATTTCCTTTTCTTCTTGTAGGTTGGGTTTATATTCTTTGGCAGCTTTTACGGTTTGCTCGGTTGATTCGAGATATTATTGGTTTAAGTCGGGTTAGATGGGGTGCTAATTCTCTCTCGAACAATATTTATACTAGACAAGATAAAAAATAAAAATAAATAAATATCATAAAAAATCTCAACTGTACGTCTGTACGACAAAATGCTCAAGTTTGAATTTGCTAAATATATATATCCTATTGCTGATGATTTTTAAATTAGTTAGTAAAAAAAATTTGACTTAGTAAATGTACTAACATCTTTAAATTATAAACAATAATTAACATGTAATACATAGTATAATACATTGAAGTTTTTCTGGGGTTAACTATACGCGATGTTGTTTTGATTTTAATGGAATCTCTTAACGGAAGCATATTACTGTTTATTAGTTCCGTTTCATAATTTAAAGATGTGTCTAAATTGGCTAAGTCATAAAATACTTTATGATTTAATTGAAAAATTATCACTAGTTCCACCAAAAAAAAAGAAAAATTATCACTAATTGGATATATATTGTATTTCACCGGATGCGAAGTTAATACTTTTCTTCAACGAAATCGTACAACCTTTTTATAACATTTTTCTATTGAAAAAAAATGTTTTAATATAAGGTGCTCTTAATAGTAAGGTTTAGAATACTTGTAAAAACATTTTGCATAATGTCGCGTATTAACTATTTCGACAAGTAAATAGTTGTAATAAATAATTAATAAATATAATTCATATGTTAATAATTTCATCTCGTTTCATGATTATTTTATTGAATCATAATAAAAACTATTTTGTGAGAGTGTTTATTGAATTGAATATTCGCCTTGATTTTTATATTAGATCAATGGTTTTATGATCTGGAGACAAATAATGAATTAACCATTTTTAAATATAAGTTGATATTGATGGTATCCAACTAGCCAATTTGAAAATACGAAATGATTTATAACAATTCCTAGTGAAACCAAGTATATCATTAAATTTAATTTCCGTATAAAAAATATACTTATTTAATCATTTTTTGCCGTCACTTATTTAATCACTCAAGAAGAAAATTTAAACTTATTTAATTTTAATGAAGATATAACATCTGTAAAGTGAAACATGAGAAATGTTTAATTTGTATTACATCACACCAAGTGGAAACAATGCACATCCCTGGTCTTATCGAAACTTGATCACACCGGTGATGCCATAAAATATTGGTATGCTTTAACCACTCCTACAACTGCAGCAGCCACAACCACCACGGCCGCGACGCCCTCAACTACTGTCTTTCTCCATAGTCTTTGCTTCAATGAGCCAAACTTGCTATGAAATTCACTTGCACAGCTTGCTACATTTCTCATATCATCATCTGCTTTAGGGTCTTGAGATTGTAATGTGGCTCCCTTCAAAGCAACCGAGTGACCAGCTGCAATAGGGCTTGTCTTTGGCATTGTCACATACAGAACTCCTTTTGAGAACTTTGCACGAATCTCATTTCTTCTGCAATTTTTCGCAACTTTTGTTTCTTTCTTGAACCTAATTGATTTGGTTTGGTCCACAGGACAGCCTCCTGTTATTGTTAGTATACCACTGTTGTTGATTTGTATTTTAAGATGCTCTTTCTTCAACCCTATACAAAACATCAGCTCCGTTTTTCAATGATAAAAGTTATAATAATTGGTTTTTTTTGTCAACCAGACATTGAATTATATTTAGTTTGTATGTATTCTGGTCCACAAGCTGCAGAAAAATAGTTTACATATGACTCATTTAAATTCCTAGACCTAGCATCAGGCCCGGGCTTGACTCAAAGCCTATACCAATCTAATGTTATATGTAGCAAAATCTATTTTAATTTTAAGAGACATCAAGTTTCAAAAAAAGTCTCGTGACGAATTTCATATCCTGCTTAACGAAATTTTTAACACTTTTTTTTTTTTTTTTTTTTTTGTAAATGGACAACAAATATTTTTTGGGCATTAGGCATCCAAAAACTTGGGCTGGTCCTGCCTAGCACTACCAACCAAATAGAAATATATAGTCCGTCTGAACATTTAAACAATATGGAATCATAGAAAAGAGACAAGATCTAAGACCCCCCCTTCTCTTGAATCAAAATCTGAAAACACCCCCTGTGATAAAAAGACAAAATTACCCTTAATGACGGGTGATAAGGGTTAAATATAATTAAATCGGTAAGTGTTCAACGGAAAACACAGTGGCTTAGTGGTTGCGCGTGTGTTGCGAGCGCCGCGCACATGCGCGCGCGCCCAGGGTTCGAATCCACTATGCGGAGTACAACTGGTAATAACAGGGTATAACTGGATACATGGTACAACTGGTGGGTAGTAGTACTAGTTGTACGTAGAACTGGTGGGTAGTAGTACTAGTTGTACGTAGAACTGATAGGTAGTGATACTAGTTGTACGTAGAACTGGTAGGTAGTGATACTAGTTGTACGTAGAACTGGTAGGTAGTGATACTAGTTGTACTAGGTAGTTGTAGTACAACTGGTAGGTAGTTGTACGTTCAATTTTCATTCAAACATTATTAGAGGGGTAGTTTCGTCCTTTCATTAAAACAAGGTGGCAGTGAGATTAGTAGGGGAGGTTCGAGATTTGGATTTGAGATTGGGGGGGATTCCAGACTTTGTTTCCATAGAAAACGAGAAACAAAGTACCAATGTGGAAGCAAAGTATAATTATAATCTTTGGAGAAAGTGAGAAACAAAGAACAATGTGAAATCCAAGTGTATCTTTTTTTTTTTTTTTTGTTAAACGGCTAACAATAATCTTCTTCTATGCTTTTTGTTTTTTTTTTTTTTTTTTTTTTTTATGCTATTTCGGTTGAAAGAGATATATGTAATATGTAGCAAATTGTAATGCAGCTATACAATTTAGTGACTAACATATAAGTTGTTTCTTAGGCAGGGTTGAATATATAAGTACTACTTTTTTGGTTCTACCATCAAAAATATTCCTTTTAAGAGTTTCTATATTAAATCATGCGCATAGAAATCAGAATTAATCATTGAAATGCTAATATACAGTAACCTAAGAATAGAAATACTATCGATTTTTTTGTTTGTTATAAATTTATCATTGAACTAATGAGGAACGAGCAATTGATGTACCTGAAGGAAGATGTAGCTCAAGAATGTCTATGTCTTCCGTTCTCCTCCATCGACAAAATGGTTCGATTTCATCGTAAAAGTGCATGGGTCCACCTTCCATATTTAGTGCCATTTTCCGAAAATGTCAATGAAACAAATTAATAAACAAAATATTGCTGAAAATCTCTCTCTCTCTCTAGTTTCTAATTTTGTTTGGAATGAATGATTTGGTGATTGTGAAGATAACCCATCTAATTGCTTCTGTTTATATTCTCTCTTCTTCCTAGATTTCCTATGTATGGAATGATTCGTTTACTACCCATACAGATTTGCTTTAAAAGTTTTAATTTAATTATGTAGTTTAAGTTTATATATTTAGTTGTATCTTATGAAGTTGGTGTTTCTTCACATGCACAAATCTTCGTCTATGTGGTTCCAGAGATTCTTTATTCTTTTTTTATGATTTTTTTTACTGTTTTTTTTTTTTTTGATAAATGATATTTTTTACTGTTGCTTTATTACTTTACACATAATGATAATTTAGCTGGTTATTGATTTATATTATCGTTTCAATACCGGCCTAGATGGGATGTCGAGTTGAATATTATGGCTAGTCCTAGACAATCAGGTATCCAATTGGTTTCAGGTCAGGTAATTCGGGTGAATCGGTACAAAGTATATAGATCTCAATTGGTATTTTTAAAAAATTTTGGATCGGTTCGGTTAGTAACTGGCCGGGTTCGAATCGGTTTTCTACTCCAATACAAAATCCAATTGATACCGAAATTTTTTTGGGTTATGATCGGTTCGGTTTTTTTAGTAACCAAAGTAATTAAATAACCGATTAAGACCCGAAATAACCGACTAAAATTAAAAATAACCAATTAAATAACTAAAATAACCGACTAAGTAACATAAATAACCGATTAAATAAGCAGAATCGAGAGATTCGAACCGAAAGAACCGAGTTTTTCGGTTCTCGGCATCGAATCTGAGAGGTAGAGCGAACCAATCGGCAAAAATATTTAGAGATTTCGGTTTTTAATTCGGTTCAGATCGGTAAGCCATAACGGTTCTTCGGGTTTTCTCCATCATCACCTATACTTAGATTTTTCTCATGTTCTTAGCAAGTTGGAGATGCAGCTGTGAAAAAAAATCTAGGTTTAAATATATTTTTCTTTATATTTTTTATTTAATATATAAATTTTTATTGAATTTTGGTTAAACATTTTGATTTTATTTAAGTCAAGTTAGGTTCGATTCAGTTCAGATAAATCATAAAATGGATACAGTATATAAATTTTTATACCATTTAGATTAGAGAAATTGTAATACTTCGGTTTGAGTTCGGTTTATTGAATTTCAGTTCGGAGGTTTGTTAAATTTCCCAATGATAGATATCCCAGCAGAAATCAAATCACATGAGTGAAACGCTACCGTTTAGACGCGTTTCATCCCCTCCATCTTCAGCCCATCGTAAATCCCCAATTCGAAACCCTAGCTAGCACCATAATCAAATCCACTTCATCAAAGATCAAATATGGCTATAGCACGAACTGGAGTTTACGTTGATGATTACCTTGAGTGTAAGATCCATAATTCATCTCCTTTTTTCATTAATTTCGTCTAAATTAGATATATTTCCGAATTTCGAAAATTAGTTCAATTTAGTGTTTAATTTCTAGAATTCGGAAAATTTCAATTTCTTGTAGATGCCAGCACTTTCCCTGCGGAGCTCCAAAGATTACTTAATACAGTTCGCGAACTAGACGAGAGATCTCAATGTAAAATCTTATTCTTATGTTATTTGTCTCTTGCGTATGTTTCTTTGTGTTTTTTTTTCTTGAATTGATTATGTTTGGTTTTGTTGTCGGAAGCGCTTATAAATCAGACAAGGCAGCAAACCAAGTATTGCTTAGGGCTTGCTTCACAGAGTTCTAAGAAGGGTAATGGAAATCATTACAATAATGGTCTTGATGAAGAGGAAACGATTGAGAAAATGCGTAAAGAGATTGAGTCTAGTCAGGAAAATGCATTAAGTTTGTGTACAGAGAAAGTCTTATTAGCTCGACAGGCGTATGATCTTGTAAGTTGTATATCCATTCCTCTGAGGCTTCCTTTTGCTATTTTCAGTAGCTTGCTGCAATTATGCTTTGGCTCCTTCACATTTTAGCTTAGACATCCAGATTGGTGGGGATTATTATGTGAATGTATTGTGATCTTTACTGTCATGAAATGCAAATAGAGCTTTAAATTAATCAGAATCTCGGATATAGTATTTGGTTGTTTCAGCCAATTTTATTGTGGTGGTAATTATTATGTTTATTCCGGTTACAGATAGACAGTCATGTAAAACGACTTGATGAAGATCTGAATAACTTTTCAGAAGATTTAAAGCAAGGTATGTGTTGTGAACCCAGGAACTGGATATTGACTGTCTTCTCAAGAGGATTGATTAGAACTTTGTCTTTTCATATTCTAATGGCTATGTAGTCAGTATATTCCAAAAATATGTAAAGACGTGAGTCAATAAAACTTGGATTTGGGTATGATTTGGTTGGTGATTGATTTAGATTAATTGGTTAATAATCGGTTGAGACAAACTGTGGAGCTAATGTATAATCTCCTTTTCGTACCTAAAAGGTAGATAGAAACTTAAAAAGCATATGAGGTAGGGAGTTATGTTTCAAAATAATGGACGTACGTGAGAGTACAATGATTTACTGATTTACACCTTGATGGAGGATACTATCAGGTATCCAGTATCGTTGGGGCAAGAGTCAATCTCTTGTTGGGAATCTTTGTATTCGTCTTGTTTTATGTATATAGGGTCATATTTGTTTATGTAAATTTCTTCTAGAGCAAGGGTTGGCAAAAAATGTTTTCCACCTGCATAAACTTCAGTGCACAGCAATTAGTTTCATGCTTCAGAGAAACTTAAACGCTCATCATCCATTTTTTCAAGTCATAAATATGGCCTTACTTTGATTTGTCCCTATGGTCTATTGTTTATTTTTGAACAGTGCTTTGAATAAAAGTTAAACCTTTTCAATATATGTGTCCTCTGTATTTAGCATATGCTTATTCTCTCATTACGCTTATTTGTCAGAGGGAAAAATTCCACAAGACGAGCCCTCTGTTCTTCCTCCACTACCCATAGTTCCTAAACCGGAAAAGCGCAAGTCCTTCTATGGTACACCTCAGTCCAAGAAGATTGATTACAGAGATAGAGAGTGGGATCGTGACAGGGATTTTGAGCTCATGCCTCCTCCAGGAAGCAATCGGAAAGACCTCTTGCCAATCGAAGAGCAGCCAATCGATCCAAATGAACCGACGTACTGCGTCTGCCATCAGGTCCTGAGTACATAAATTCTGCAAAATCTATGAGTTGCCTGATCCTGTTGTGATCTTTGATAACACTTTTTTTTTTTTTTTTTCAGGTGTCCTTTGGAGACATGATTGCCTGTGACAATGAGAATGTAAGTCTCTGTTCTGCTAGCATCTTATTTTCTTTTTTTCAGTGTTTAACTTTTATAGAACTTTTTGATTGTTTTCCTGTTTGTACAGTGCCAAGGAGGTGAATGGTTTCACTATACATGTGTTGGCCTCACACCTGAGACCAGATTCAAAGGGAAATGGTATTGCCCCACCTGCAGGCTCCTCCCACAGTCACATTAATATCATTTGTACCTGTGGCAAGGTATATTGCTTTAGTTTTAGCATCAATCATCAGAACTAAGGTCTCCTCCTGCAATTTCCATGCATGTGTAGCTAATATAAGACATATAAGTATGGAGATTCGCAAGAACTTATGATACTAATTCTCATAAGTGCTAATGGCATCTTCTTTGGCACCTTCGCTACATGACCTATCTCATCTTTGTTGTAGAAGCAAACTTTAGAAGGAGAAAACATCCATGTTTTGTACACCTCGAGTTATTTCTTGGAGCTTATATTTTGTATATCGATTTTAGTTGGGTGTTGGTGGGCATTTTCCGTTTTATACTACTAGTATCGATATTCCGATTGTCAAACCATGAGCCTTTGTATTGATCATATTACATGTACACAAAGTTTCAGTACAAGGAATTTTACAAATGAGAAGTGGTTGAGACTTGATTCTGCTGTTGATATAAGAGAAGTAATATCCCTTGTGAGCAGTTAGTTTTATGATGTCTTTCATGTAGATCGATAGAGGGGTTGCAGATAATGGTGCTAGATGAGTTGTTGTTGTAGGAGTATTAGTGGCTTGCTCCCCTAGTTTGAGAAGGTCCAGTACCTGTTTTGAGTCCATGAGGAATACTAATATTATTGTAGTTTAGAGAGGAGAGATGCTTCACAACATGAAGGCTTCTGCAGCATTGATAGTTGCTGAAAAGGCTTCTTCGATTCCAGACTACAATGTCCTTTTAATTACTAGTGTGCAAGAGCCAAGCTAATCCCAATTAATCCATCTAGGAAGCAAATGTACTGATTCAGTTGCAGTCATATCATCTTGCCCTGATGACGGGAATTGTGTTGGAGCTTGCTTTGTATTTGCTCCCTGATGTGCTGTGTTTCTGCCTGCTTGTTTCAGCTATTCATCTAGGATTGCTTTTTTTCTAGGGTAATGAATCTGCAATTAAGTTACAAGTAATAACAAATTTTGAAAACAGTGGTTTATTGATGGCTAGTTACAACTTTTTTGGTTGCTTCGTCCTGGAAGGCTAGTCTAAAATCACACTTATCGAATTAGTGTTTAAATGATATGAAGTTTTTAGAATTGAATAAATTCAACACACTGAAATATGAGAAAAGAGACTAATCCGATCCTCATGGACCGATAAGGAAGAGAATTAGAGAAGTGTGCAACAGATTGAAGTTTTTTTTTTTTTTTTTTGGTAGGAATTGAAGTTTTTTATTTTATTTGCTGCTTTGATTTTTCAGATTTTTATTTTACCATAAATCTTTTTTTTTTAACACAATTTTATCATAAATCCTTAAGATCAATTTTTTTATAGAAATTCTTTTTATCAAAAAAAAAATTATACAAAAATCATTTTTGTATGCTACAAATAAATGTTTGTTTCATTTAATTTGGACACATAAAAAAAACATTACTTTTTCAATAATTTTTTTCATAATTATTCCATATGGAAAACATTCGAAATGTTTCGTAATTAAAGAAATTTAAAAGTCTGCATGATTTAAAACCATTATTTTATTTGAGTTGATTCTATTGTACTAATTAATTTAAGTGTGTTTATTCGTTTTGTTTTGTGCATATTAATATATTGTAGGGGTTCTTTCAAAAAGAACCTATAATTTGAAGTCAATTGCAAAAGTAACCCTCTCTTTCTCTTTCCTCAAATGGTTTCATCTCCAACCTCAAAACTCCCAATATTTACAGAAATTGCCATTATCTATTTATATTTTAATTATTTTCGAAATACTACAAAGTCAAACAAACCCTTTTGGTTTCCACTTATTTACGAAAATGCCATCTTCTTCAATTTTCCCAACCACCATTAACAACCATAGTTGAGCTCTTAATTGCTTCAACCCACCTATTTTAGAGCCCTAAATGCACAATTTCTATGCTCAAAACTTCAGTTCTTCCATTTTCTCTCCAATTTCATCTAAAAAACTCTTTAATTCTCGTTTTCAAAAGTTTCAAATTTTAGATCTAGGTCATTCCGGCCTATACCGGCATCAAAGGCGACTCGACTTCGTTGATATTAGGTTTGCTCGAAGATCTGGGCGCTGAACGAAGCTCAAGACGGTCTCAAACCAGATCTAGCTAATTTTTCTAAGGTTGCAGGTTTTTTTCGCGAAAGTAGACTTCACTTGAAGTCTGCGCCTAATATAGACGTCATAAGAAGTCTACTTGTTAATGACGGGTTAGTTTTGCAATTGACCAAAAGTCAATTTTGTTAATACAGACTTCTTATGAAGTCTGCAGTTCTCCTTTGATAACAAAAAAATTCGGCGGCGGCCATAGAGGTTATTTTTGCAATTGACCAAAACTTTGACTTCCTGTCGGAGCCGTGTCAGAGATATTAGAGACTTCATCTGAAGTCTACCTCCCTCAGACATCCCCCAGACTTTTAGCTAGACTTCAACTGAAGTCTACTAATTCGAAAGAGGTTAGTTTTGCAATTGACCAACATCGTCCAAACATTGACCGAAAAATTAATTTTACCGCAGACTTCGCGCGAAGTCTGCATAATTTTGAAAAATACCGCAGACTTCACCTGAAGTCTGCGAAAACTCTGAATTATTCATTTGGTCAACTACAAAACTAACCTAAAGTAGACTTCGGTTGAAGTCTGCGGCCCGAAGACTTCACCCGAAGTCTGTATTAAGGAGTCAACATTTGGTCAATTGCAAAACTAACCCAAACTAACCCACGCAGACTTCATACGAAGTCTGCTAATATTTTGTCGTCTAGCTACAGACTTCTCCCGAAGTCTACTCCGAGTAACGACAAAAAACGACACATTCTGACAATTGCAAAAGTAACCTCCTACTTTTTCGCAGACTTCATGTGAAGTCTGCGGCAAAAGTCAACATTTTGGTCAATTGCAAAAGTAACCCAAAAATAGACTTCCGGTGAAGTCTACAGAGATCGCAGACTTCAGATGAAGTCTGCGGCGTCGACTTCATATGAAGTTTGATCTGTAGTGCAATTGCAAAACTAACCTAAAAATGTGCAATTGCAAAACTAACCCAAGTAGACTTCACCCGAAGTCTACTCCTTAAATATGACGCAGACTTCATCCGAAGTCTGAATTTTTGGAATTTGTTAAAAATGCGTTTATAGCTTAATTATAAAGTTTATTTTATATTTGTTGTTTCTTACATGTGTTTTAGCTATGTTTTAAGCTTATGTATGAGTTTGACTTGAATATGATCTATAATTATGGAGTAATCAATTTTCTTGGTTTATTAGGCATTTTCCTAATTTTCTGCAGACTTCATCCGAAGTCTACTTAGGGTTTATGACGCAGACTTCATACGAAGTCTGAAATTTTGGAATTTGGTAAAAATGCGTTTATAGCTTAATTATAAAGTTTTTTTAGATTTTTTGTGTCTTACATGTGTTTTAGCTATGTTTTTACCTTCTGTGTGAGTTTGACTTGATTATGATCTATAATTATGGAGTAATCAATTTTCTTGGCATAATAGGCATTTTCCTAATTTTATGCAGACTTCACCAGAAGTCTGAAACCCTAATGGAGTTTGTGTTTTTTTTGTTCAGAGAATGATGCACCTACCGGTTGTTTATGGTGAATGGGAGAATGTAGGCTCGTTGTGGCATTTCTTGGTTGACAATCGCAAAGGAGGAAGAATGTTTTTCTTGAGAGATGGTTGTACACATGATGAACTCCTTCAAATGGCAAGAGAAGATTTCGAGTTGGAGGAGAAATCATTGGTGGCTAGATGTATACAAGTCTACACCTTTATTTGCCTTTTCTTTTGTTATGTTAACACATTATAAGTTGTTGGAAGTCTACTATCGAAGTCTACTATCGAAGTCTACTACTGAAGTCTACTACTGAAGTTTATGTGACAGGTTACAAAAACTTACTCATATCACATAACGTTCAGCCACAAAATATTAACACATATGGTTCTCGTACATGTTCAAAAAAGAATGCAAGAAAAGTTCAAAAGCATTTAACTCGTTGGACACAATTCGCGGACAGTTATGAACGGCCTCTGCAAAGAGCTTTAGCTCTTGAAACGCCTCCATCATAGCCTCATCCCACCACTTGAAAATATGGTTTCCTCCATCCTGCAAAAACAAACACACATCTCACAACAAAACATCCAAACCATAACCAAAAATCAAAAAATAAATAAATAATAATAAATACCTTGCTCTTGGTGCATCCATAGAATCTCCTACCCAGATTCTGCCGTTCACTGGATGTTTTGATGATGGGAAACGCTCCACAGTGGCAGCTTTCAGGAAATCCAAAAATTACAGATTGAGGCTGGCGTGAACTGACTTCTTCGTCTGGGTATCCATATCCATTACTGTTGAGAATAGCTGTATTGCCCCATTACTGTTTACAATAAAACATTACAAAAAACATAAATTGTGTGTCAGCAGCCTTCGAAGCAGACGTCATTAGCAGATTTTTACAACAGATTACAATACTATTAACTTTGTCGGTAATTTATTTTTGTAAAAACTTTTTAAAAAATTCTAAATTGCTAAGAAAAAAAACCATCATAATTTTTGTAAAATTGTTACAATAAAAACCGTGGAAAATATGAACTGAAAAAAAAAAATTATACCAAAACACTAAAAACTGAACCAAAATCAAGTCTTTAACAAACTTCAAACTCGGACTGAAATCCGGTAAGAAAAAACTTACCTGTCTCGGATCTTAAATCATGTAAGAAAATACTTACCTGTTTCGGAACTGCGACTAGATCTGAAAGTAAGAGACAAAAAAAAAGTGAATAAAAGGTTGAAAACAAGTGGAGAGTTGAAAACGGACGAAGATGAGGCTATCATGTAAGAAAATACTTACTTGTTTCGGAACTGCGACTAGATCTGAAAGTAAGAGACAAAAAAAAAGTGAATAAAAGGTTGAAAACAAGTGGAGAGTTGAAAAAGGAAGAAGATGAGGCTGAATGATGGCATACCTTCGGCGGAAGCGGGAACTGCGACTCAGATCTACAACAATAAGAGAAAAAAGTGAATAAAATGTTGAAAACAACTGGACAGTTGAAAACGGAAGAAGACGATGAGGAATGATGGCATACCTTCGGCGGAAGCGGGCGAAAGAACGTGGCGGATGAAGGGAGGCGGCGTAGGGAGAAATGAGAGGTTTTTTTTTTCTCCAGAATTAGGGTTTAGCTTCGGAAAATAATGAGGTAAAATCACTTTATATAGGGAGTAAAAAATTCCGGTTAGGTTAATTAATTCCGGTTCAGGTGCAGACTTCATGTGAAGTCTGCTCATATTATATTTTAAACAAATTTCAGATGTAATTTATAAATTTGGTTTAATTCGATTCAATTGTATACAATTTTAATTTTCAGATTTCCTAATTGTTTATATCTTAATTACATATAACAAAATTTTACTGAAATTAAACTTTTTTAATTTAATAATTTAAATTTAAGATATAATTAGGTTGCAGACTTCCTCCGAAGTCGTCTCTGCAGAATTTACCCGAAGTCTCCAACTCAAAAGTAGACTTCACCCGAAGTCTGCGGCATAAAAACACTAAAACAAATGTTTTTGACTAATTTGTCAAAACTATAATTAAAAACATTAATCTAAGCATAAAATTATCAACAATTTAGCATTAAAATCGAAATTTGACATTGCAAAATCACAAAAACCATAAACTATAAATCTAACCTTAAGAATGTTGACATCTCGACCTAAAACTCATACCACTACATTCAAACCCTAAACCTTAAACCCTAAATCGTAAGAAGCATCACCTATTTTACCTTTGAGGGTTTAATTTGACTCAATTTGTTGAAATTTTATTTTTCATACTTTATTCATGCCTTTATCTTAATTACGTATAAAAAAGTTTACTCAAATTAAATTTTCTTAATTTTATAATTTAAATTTAAGATATAATTAAACTTTAGACTTCTTTTGAAGTCTTCTGAGTAGACTTCCGATGAAGTCTCAAACTAAAAAGTAGACTTCTTCAGAAGTCTGCAGCACAAAACACTAAAACGAATGTTTTCAACTAATTTGTCAAAACTATAATTAAAAACATCAATCTAAGCATAAAATTATCAACAATTTAGCATTTAAATCGATATTTGACATTGCAAAATCACAAAAATCATATACCATAAATCTAACCTTAAGAATGTGGACATCTCAACCTAAAACTCATACCACTACATTCAAACCCTAAACCCTAAACCCTAAATCATGAGAAGCATCACCTATTTTACCTTTGAGGGTTTAATTTGACTCAATTTGTTGAAATTTTATTTTTCATACTTCATTCATGCCTTTATCTTAATTACGTATAAAAAATTTTACTCAAATAAAATTTTCTTAATTTTATAATTTAAATTTAAGATATAATTAAATTTTAGACTTCTCTGGAAGTCTTCTGAGTAGACTTCATTTTCAATAGCAGACTTCTCCAAGGGTAAAACAGTAAACTTCACCCCGTTTTTTTGTTTGTTCATTGAGGAGCCAACTGTAATTTCACTACCCCTTTAGGTTAGTTTTGCATTTGATTCAATTTGGGGTATACTCTTGCAAACAGAATCAAGTTTTAAGTCAATTTTTGTAATTCCCCCTATATTGTATTGCATTATAAGTTATTTATAACTGAATAATTCTGTTCGAGTTTTTATATATGAACAAACTAACCTTGTTTATACCAATATGAACGATAAAAAAATTTCAAATAACCTATATAAATTTTGATTATGATTCCCAAAACGAAATTGACTTAGATGGAAATTAGTCAACCGTTAACTTGGCTAACTGGATGGCCACAGTGTCAATGACGTGGTAACGACTGCGAGAATCATTCTCAAAACGACGTCATTTTAACTGTCAATTTTTTTTAAAAACCATAAAATGGCCCTTAATGCATTGTTAGAGAATCGAACCTTATATTTGAGATAGAAATGCGACTACTTTACCAATTTAGCTGAAGGCAATGTTTGATCGTCATTGATTTAAAGAGACTGGTCAGAAGAAGAAGCCATGGATGATGAGTCAGAGGAAGAAGAGGCTCTCTCTGTATCTGAATTTTTACAAGAAATTAAGAAAAAAAAAAATCCAGGGAAAAGAAAAAAAAAAAAATTCTGCATCTATAAGTCAATTTGCTCATTTACATCTTTTGGGTGGACGAGAGAGTTTGCGCTTGGGATAACGCGGATAGCCTTTGAGAGGCAGAAAACTCTTTCAACGAAAACCCTAGCCGCCGCTTCCTCTTTTTCCAGATCTGGCCCTCTCCGGTCTCTGGTATCTTTGCCGGTCACTGTGAGAGGGTCGCCACCGCTTTCCTTTCTTTGCTATGCGCTTCATGCAGGTCTCTCGCCTATCAAACGGATCTGGGGAGTGAGTAGCCACCGCGAACCGACAACAACGCCGCTCTCTTTTCGATGTGACGGAGACTCTTTTCCAGGAGGCGAAGAGCAACAACGGCGACCACGGTAAGAAGACGCCGCAGTGTTCCGTTGAAGCTCTTGGCTCAGCCACCAGGAGAGGAAGCCACCGTCGCGACGGAAGTCGAGGGAGAGATACGGCCGGCTTGTTCAGTCCAGAGGATATGGATCTGAGGGACGCCTTGAGCCCACCGTCTTCAGATCTGCCGCCTAAGAGCTTTCCCGGACCGGATCTCGCGGAAGCTGCTCGGGAAGAGTACAGATCGCCGGCGATAGAAGAGCTTGGATAGATCCCGAGGCGTCGAGTTGCTCCCACAGAATTTGATGCCGGAGAGCCGGTTGTTGGCGACTTAGGCATGCCGGAAGGTAAGTAGCAGGTTTGGCCGATCGAAGTTTCGTTGCCGGAAATGGAAGTCGGATGCTTCTGTCAACGGCGACGTTTCCAAGATCCGGCCACAAAGCCGCCGACCTTACATCCGCCGGTGCTAATGCCTCCGAGTCGCTGCCTCCGGTAAGAACACCAAGATCCGGCCAGCTTTTCAGTCACCGGAATAGTATCTGTACTTAGCCCATTTTGTAACCCAGATCTGTTTGTAATTGGGCCTGAGGCCCAGCCCTGTTTGGGGAAGATTTTAATAATATATTTTCGTTTAAAAAAAAAAAAAAAAAAAAATTTGCTCATTTACCAACAAACCACGTTAACATATACTTATTAGTTTTTAACCGTAAAAAACTTGTATATCTTTGACTAAACAGAAAACGAAGATTGTTAACAGAAAGTTAACTCTGTTAACGGAAACTTAACGGTATGTCTCAAATGGCCAAATCAACGAAACTTGACTATTTTATTAAAAGTCAAAGCAAACTTTATGATTTAAATGACATTTCGATAATACATGATTTTTTGGTCCCAAACTTGAAAGTTCACGATTTTTTATGATATTTTCCACATTTATCTTTATGTTATCACACGGAAATTCACAAAAATATTATTAAATATACTATGATATATGTTACAAAAATATTATTAAAAATTAACTATATTTACTTTAGTATTATTTTATTTTATGATTTAACTTAATTAATAAATTTTAAAATAAATATAATTTATTTTTAAAACACAAGTTACCGGTTATTGTTTTGATTAGACTGATATAATTCATATTTTTACAGCAAATTTATTACATCAATATACAGTTTATACCACAAAATTTTTACTGCAAATCACATAAAATTATAACATCGACCACAATTCAACATTAATAATACGTACTATCAGTCGGAGCCGTTACCAGTTTTGAGTTAGTGAAAAAAAGCGTCGGGATCTAAGCGAAAAATAGTTTTCATGCTCAACCCCAATAACTAATTTTGTCAAAAAAAAACGAATTTCATTATAAAATCTTGTCTCTCACCAAATTTACTCTATTGATAATATATGTGGTCAATATATAATTATAGTCTTTAAATATAGCAATACAATAAAACTCAAATTCAAATCTAATAATACTAAAATACTCCTAGCATTTATTTCTTCACGGATATTCACACGGTCTCACCTAAAAATAATTTGAAAATGTAGATAGCTAGATCTAAAGAGGGATAATTTCGTCTAATTTAGAGTACGGGACCCAATGCAACCAATCGAGAGCGGTGAGATTTCGAATAATAAAAAAAAAATCCTCTAATTACAATTAAAAATTCGTCGGGCCCCTTAGGAACAGCCACCCAAATTTCAAATTTGAATTTAAATCTACGATCTATTTTGTTTGTTGAACACGAGAAAAAAAATAAATAAAAAAGACAAAAGATACAGATTACAGATGGCGACAAATGACAAAACGCGAAGACAAATGTGATGAGATGAGATCAGAGTAAGTGACCTTTAAAAAAAGACAAAACAGCTTCAACTAAATAAAGAAGCGGACACACACACACACACAAAAAAACCCTAAACCCCAAACATTTTTGAAATTGCTTTATCTATTGAACCGCGGGATTTTGATTTTTTTTCTCATTTAAAGATTTCACTTTGCTTCTACGTCGATATCTTTTGCTTTGAATTCTCCAGAATCTTCGAAAGGTTCCTTCTTTGTACCGTCAAAGGCTCGAAGCAGTTCTAGTAGAATAAACAGGTATGGATCTGTTTCCGAGATTCACGTTTTCTGTGTTCTGTAATTTTGCTATCTCTCTGGAAAGTTGTCTCGTTTTGAATTAGCTGTCTGAGTTCTCATTTCCTCGTAAAACGGTCTTTATTTCTGGTCTGAATCTAGTTTGCAAGGGATGAGATTTGAAAATGTAGTTTAAAGTTTTTGACTTTAAGAAGAAATCTTACGATTTTGGTGTGATTTTGTCTTGTGTGGTGCAGTTGGAGTAATGGGTTTGAATCTGAACCCAATTCTGCGACAAGAATTGGCTAATCTTGATAAAGACACAGAGAGTCGTAAATCAGCAATGAAAGCTCTAAAATCTTATGTGAAGGACTTGGATTCAAAGGCTATTCCTGGTTTTCTAGCACAAGTCTTTGAGACTAAAGAATCAAACTCTTTGTCTGGTGAATACACGATTTCGCTTTATGAAATCCTTGCTCGTGTTCATGGACCTAACATTGTTCCTCAGATTGATACAATCATGTCCACTATTGTCAAGACTTTGGCTTCAAGTGCTGGTTCTTTCCCTCTTCAACAAGCTTGTTCGAAAGTTATTCCGGCGATTGCTCGATACGGGATCGATCCGACAACTACAGAGGACAAGAAACGAGTTATAATCCACTCTTTGTGTAAGCCTCTTACTGATTCTCTTTTGGGTTCTCAAGAGAGCCTCACTTCAGGGTCTGCTCTGTGTTTGAAGGCTCTTGTGGATTGTGACAATTGGCGATTTGCTTCGGATGAGATGGTGAACAGGGTTTGTCAAAATGTGGCAGTTGCGTTGGACTCAAACTCAAACCAAACACATCTTCAAATGGGTCTTGTTATGTCACTTGCCAAGCATAATCCGTTGATTGTTGAAGCCTATGCAAGGTTGTTGATACACACAGGATTGCGCATTCTTGGATCCGGAGTATCGGAAGGAAACTCGCAGAAAAGATTATCAGCTGTTCAAATGTTGAATTTTCTGATGAAGAGCTTGGATCCGAGAAGTATATACTCGGAAGTTGAGTTGATAATCAAAGAAATGGAGAGGTGCCAATCCGACCAAATGGCTTATGTTAGAGGAGCTGCTTACGAAGCAATGATGACATCCAAAAGAATAGCTGGAGAGCTCGAGTCGAAGATGGAAAAGGGTTGTCGTTCTGCTACTGGTTCGAATTTCACTCGAAGAAACTGTCCATCCATTGGTAATGGTCATTCTCCTGATGACTCCTTATCACCTGAATCACAGACTCTAGGCTCGTTCAGTGGATATGATTCTCAGGTTGAGTCCTCGCCTATTTCTCATAATTCTTATAACTCCGAATTTGATCGGCGGAGTGTGAACCGCAAACTTTGGAGACCTGATCAGAATAGAGGAGGGGTTGATATCTCTTTAAAGGATGGTCTTTTCTCCCGGGTAACTAAAGGAAGCACCACTGTATCTGATTCACCTCTTGTCCCCTATGATACTTGTGAGAATGGAGATGAATTTGAAGGGTTTCTAATGGAAAGTTTGAGAAACAGGCGACTGCAAAACACCACTCCTAGTCCTCAGGTGAGCATCAATCTTCTTTAATTTATCCTTGATAGTTTCATTTGTGTTAACAGTTCTGACTTTTCTGATGCAGAGACAGCGTTCACGACACATCAATGCTGAAGATTTCAACATCTTTAGCACACCACGGAAGCTAATCAGCTCTCTTCAATACCCTGATGATTTAGACTGGGATCATTCAAACGTCGAAAGTCCAATACTAGGAAACGGGAGAGAGAAAACCGTAGGATCTCGCAAGAATCCTAGACTCAGAAAGCAAATTCCAACCATGGCAGAAGAAACAATGTCATCAACTGTCATATTTAGTGAACAAACACCTCAAACACAGATGATAACGGGTAAGAAGAAGAACATAAGCTATGCCAAACTCATTATTGCGATATCTTTTATTGCGGTGGCTCTCTTTACAATCTTGGTATTGATGGTGAATCAAGATGATGATGTTGGTTACTACACTGTTCCTACATGATTCACATCTCCTTGGTGGTCAGTTTAATCCTAGTGGAACAGAGAGGGTAGTGAAGCTATCCAATTACATGTTGGTTGTTTGTAATGAACTTGGTACAAAGATTTTGAATGTTCTTCTACTTGTTCTCATTTTGTTTCGTTTGAAAATCTGTTGAATCGAACAATGTTTTAGTATAAATGTAGCAAGAGAAAGTGACTATTAAAGGAGAAGACTCTTCACGTTTTCATTTTTCTGGTTACGGGCGAGCATCATTGAAACAAGGTTTTTATCACAGAAAGATGGCAAGCAGAGAGGCAACAAGGGTTTGTTTCAATTCCCTTATGCAATCATTGTAGCACAAAGGTATTAATCCATAATGAGTGAGCTATTGACCAATCAGGATGCAATCATTTCACTTAATTCAAGTCATGCAATAACAATTTGGTATCTAGCAACCTAAATGAGCAAAAGAGAAAACAAAAATAAGAACTAACAGAGAACTAGCAGAAGCAGAACAGAAGCAATCGATCAGAGCAAATACAATCAGATAACAAAATAGAGTTCATGAGAATGGGAATAATTGGTCAGTGAATCCTCCTAAATCAACTAAAGTGTCTAACAACAACTCATACAGAGCTAATCCCTTGACGAAAGATTCGAATATAGGTCAATCCACTCTCGTGACAGAGACCCCTCTAAACTATGCTACCTCCAAACCTAGATCTCTCTAGAGAAGCATAACATAGCAGGCATTAATAATCAATCAATCAAAGCCAATAAACACTCTAAGCAACCAATCTCTTGGGTTAGACATGTAAATCTCTGGAAAAAGTTGGTTCAAACATTTCAACAAACACCTCTCGGGCAGGAAATACCTAGGGTCTAATTTCAACTTCTCAGAAAGAAATTAGCATTAAAAACACTCACCCAGAAGGGATCTAAACAGATCTAAGCTTAAACACCCTAGAAGATCAAGGATTCATCACTTTCCTAACCCATCCTCAAGAACCCTAAGCAGACTACTCACAAATCATCATAAAATGCATAAACCCAGAAAATAAAATAAATTGCATAATCATAAAGATAAAGATGAGATTAAGAGAACTGTGAATGTAGAAAGTGCAAAATCAAAATGGATTAAGAGAGATCTGGATCACAAAGTGTCTGGTTTATAGAGTTCTAGAGAGAAAAGAGAGAGGTTAGGGATAAGAGAAAAGTAAGGATAAGATAATATCTAGATAATTGTCTCAGCACAACAGCTGTATTTATACTACTTTAGGCAAAGTCAAAACCCTAATTCTAAAAATCAAAAGTCAAAGGCGGTTAGGCTTGGCATCGATCACTTGATCGATGGGTTTGGTCGATGGAGGGGTCATCTTCAAAGTTCCCATCTTTCTGCCTAGGCATCGATCAGTTTGATCGATGGGTTTGGTCGATGCCTTGTGTTCTTCAAAGCTTGCACCTTTCTGCCTTGGCATCGATCAACTGCTCGATGGTGGTGCCCGATCGTGTGCCATTTCCTCACCAAACAGCTCCTTTTGTACCTAAACAACTCCAAATGCAAGAATGTATGCAATGCTCATGCAATAACCTACTAATCATGCAAAGTAACTACAAATGACTAAAAATGGTATGAACAGGGGATGAATCAATGCTAAAGTGGTGAGAAATCAATGCTTAAAACATGTAAAATATAGACATATCAACTCCCCCAAACTTAGTCTTTGCTTGCCCTCAAGCAAACAAATCATAAGCAGGGAGAGAGTTTTGAAAGTGGGGTCTCAGAACCTAAAGCTTGCTAATTATCTAGTTAGAATCAAAGTCCAAGTTATTAGTTCTACAATGCAGAGCAAAGAAGTTCTAATTAAAAGCTTTAGACAAACTCATCACAACAAGAACTGATTCCAATCTTTCATCTCCACATGCATTCATATCAATCAATTCCTTTAACATTCATTAAGCAGGAACATGGATCTAGCTATGCAATGTCTACAAACTCATTTGGCTAGGTAAGAAAGGCTGGAGATAAAGATGATCTCCTTTAGAGTGGGTTTAACAATCATAATCAGGGTTCTCTCAAAAATCGGATTGAGCTTTAGAAGAAGGCTAAAGGTAAGCTCCAATAGATGCATACAGAAATAAAACCTTGTCTACCCAAAGGTAACACAATGATTTTAATCCTATCTTTCTAAGCCCAGATTATCCTAGATCTACCCTTTAGCTTCAGCTCATTTTGAGCACACCCATACACTCTTTGATCTAGTCTTAGGAGGAGTTTCTTCTTTCCCATACATCTAGCGGATTGGGGTTTTCTCTTAAACACTATGGTTCTCTTTTCTTCTTATCTCTTAAGACATCAAAAGCTTTTTGCTATTCATTTCTTTTTCTCTTTTTCTTTCTTTTCTTTTGCTCAGAACCATTTGTTTTTTTTATACTTTTCATTCCCTAAATCCTTTACTAGATACTTATACACATTCTCTCTCCTAAAGACTCTTTCTTTTCTTTCAGCATCAATCTTTTCTTTTCCTTTTCTTACATAATCAATACAAATCCAGTCCCAAACCCAGCAACAAGATCCCACCTAGTCCTATCTAGTCCGAAAAATGCGAACTAGAACTACACAAGGTTCCATTCCTGTCGGCTCAGACCTAACACTTTCTACCAAGCTCAATCCATAAAAGGCCTAACACTCAGAAGAATCACAATTGGCTTGAAAGAAGGATAGGTTACGGGTGTGGAGAAACTGTTCCAATGATGGGAATCAGCTACTTGGATCAACAAGAGTGGTAAAAAGGATAAGATGATCCAAATATGTATATGGTATCCATGAGTTTGCATGCAATGCACAACCAGATAATTGCAAGTCAAGATTAGGTTCTTATAAATAGGAAATGAGATCAAGTCACAACATGCTTCAATTAGGACCAGAATGCAATTCTAGAATTCCAAGTTTGTTTCAGCCTTACTTTTCAAACTAAATCACAATGCATCACAGATCTAATAACGAGGGCTTTGATTCTAGCCTAGCAAATTAAGCAAGCTAACAAGGTTAAATTCATCATAGTCCCCTATGCTGGATGCAACAGTCCTATATGAAACATTCTAGACTCAATCCTATATGCAAATGCAAACTACATGAACACTCTCTTTTTTATAGAAAGTTTTCAAAATTTTTCAAATTTTTATGGTTTTTCTATGCCTTAGATGAAATGCATGCAGACTCAAGTATGCAAAATTTGAAAATAAGAAAACAAAATACAATGTCAAATACATCCTGAACCCTCCCCCAAACTTAAATTACACAGTCCCTTGTGTAATAAAAATTTGAGAAAAGATTCAAGATACAAACAGAAAGCAAATAAAAATGCAATGGTATATACAATGGAGGAGTTTGAGTGGTACCTCAAGGCTGTGCGAAGAAAAGGGTGTAGGCATGTGAGAGTCCTGGCATCGACCTGTTTGGTCGATGCTGGTAATCGATGCTGCGCTTGATTTGATCCGGATCGACCAAACAGGTCGATGCTGCTACATCGATGCAGCGTCTCTGCACGGTTTTCCAGCTGTCTTGTGATCTCACTCACTTTCCTTCCACCAAAGCCGCCTGAAAGACTAAAGAAATTACTCAAAAAGACCAAAAACTAAAAGTAATAACTAAAGGATAGACATGGGACTTCCTCCCAAGTGAGCTTGTTTTAAGTCTCTAAGCTTGACTTCTTGTTTCCCTTTAGGCTTTGTCGGGTTCATAGAGAGGTACTGAGGACCCCTCTGGAATGGCATAGTCTGCTAGGTATCTCTTGACTCTCTGTCCATTCACTGTGAATTCATTGCCATCCTTGCCAATTAGAGTGATGGCTCCATAGGGTAGAACCTCTCTGATACTGAACGGTCCGGACCACCTTGATTTGAGCTTTCCTGGGAACAGCTTGAGCCTTGAGTTGAAAAGAAGCACCTGGTCTCCTACCTTAAAGTCTTTTGGCAGGATCTTTTTGTCATGGAATGCCTTAGTCCTTTCCTTGTAAACTCTTGAACTCTCATAAGCATCAAGCCTTACCTCTTCTAATTCATGCAAATCCATTGTCCTCTTTTCTTGAGCTGTCTTGATGTCTAAATTCAGGAGCTTTGTTGCCCAGATTGCTTTGTACTCAATCTCCACTGGCAAATGGCAAGCTTTTCCATATAGCAGCTGAAATGGAGTTCTCCCTATTGGTGTTTTAAATGCTGTCATGTATGCCCAAAGAGTATCATCGAGCTTGACAGCCCAATCTCTTCTAGAGATACCAACAACTTTTGCAAGAATTTCCTTGATCTGTTTGTTTGAGACCTCCACTTGGCCACTAGTCTGAGGGTGATAAGGTGTGGCCACCTTATGTTTGACTCCATGCTTTCTCAGAAGGTTCTCAAATAACTTGTTGATGAAGTGTGAGCCTCCATCACTGATCACTACCCTCGGCACACCAAACCTGGGAAATATGGTGCCTTTAAACAACTTAATAACAGCTCGAGCATCATTTGTTGGGCAAGCCACAGCCTCAACCCATTTAGATACATAATCCACTGCAACCAGGATGTATCGATTCCCATAAGAGGGTGGGTTGAATGGTCCCATAAAGTCGATTCCCCAAACATCAAACACTTCAACTTCTAAGATTGGGTTCTGAGGCATCTCATTCCTTCTCGAGATATTGCCCATTCTTTGGCAGGCATCACACTTAGTGATGAAGCTTCGTGCATCCTTAAACAGGCTGGGCCACCACAGACC
This sequence comes from Erysimum cheiranthoides, assembly GCA_011420285.2. Classification (NCBI taxonomy): domain Eukaryota; kingdom Viridiplantae; phylum Streptophyta; class Magnoliopsida; order Brassicales; family Brassicaceae; genus Erysimum; species Erysimum cheiranthoides. Next base: position 13,432,197 of record CM022179.2, on the reverse strand, counting down.
TGCTTGCAGAATTTTCTGGGCTATCTTGTATGTGGCGAAATGCCCCCCATATGATGATCCATGACAGTGCTCGAGCACTCCCTGCACCTCTCCTTCTGCTACGCACCTTCTAAACATACCATCAGAACCTCTCTTGTATAAGTAAGGCTCATCCCAAAAGTAGTGGTTAATGTCCCTGAAGAATTTCTTCTTGCTGTGACTATCTAGACCATCAGGCTCTTCTCCACAGCTCAAATAATTAGCAAAATCTGCATACCAGGGAAGCTTCTCCTCTAACGCCAACGCTTCAATCAGCTTTCGTCCTGAGGGAATGCTCTCTACGAAAGTGTGAACTGCCATCAGCTGCTCTTCAGGCATCGAGTCATCAATAGGGATTTCATATTCTATCCGCATTCTAGATAGGTGATCTGCCACCCCATTTTCAATCCCTTTCTTGTCTTTAATCTCCAAATCAAACTCCTGAAGCAATAGAATCCATCTCAGCAGTCTTGGTTTTGCATCCTTCTTTGCTAAAAGGTGTCGCAAGGCTGCATGATCAGTGTGGACCACCACTTTAGAACCAACCAAATAGGATCTAAACTTCTCAAATGCGAATACTATGGCGAGGAGTTCCTTCTCCGTCGTGGCATATTTCACCTGTGCTTCATCGAGGGTCTTACTCGCATAGTATATCACGTGAAGCTTCTTATCCTTTCTCTGACCAAGAACTGCTCCCACTGCGTAGTCACTCGCATCACACATAATCTCAAACGGTAGATCCCAATCTGGTGCCTGCACAATAGGAGCACTAACCAGCTCTCGTTTGATCTCTTCAAATGCTCTGAGACAGTCTTCATCAAACTCGAACGCGATCTCTTTACACAAAAGCCTTGTAAGAGGTCTTGCAATCTTTGAGAAGTCTTTGATGAATCTTCTGTAGAATCCAGCATGGCCCAGGAAGCTTCTGATGTCCTTCACATTGGATGGAGGTTTTAGTTGCATCATTACATCGACCTTGGCTTTATCAACCTCTATGCCTTCCTCACTAATCTTATGCCCTAGCACAATCCCTTCTCTGACCATGAAATGACATTTCTCCCAATTGAGCACCAAGTTCGTCTCCTCGCACCTAGTGAGTACCCTGCACAAATTAGAGAGACAAGATGCAAACGAGTCTCCATAGACGGAAAAATCGTCCATGAAGACTTCGACTACATCCTCTATTAGATCCGAGAAGATCGACATCATGCACCTCTGAAATGTTGCAGGTGCGTTACATAGTCCAAACGGCATCCTTCGATATGCGAAGGTACCATAGGGACATGTAAATGTCGTCTTCTCCTGGTCATTGGGATGAATAGGTATTTGAAAAAATCCAGAATATCCATCAAGGAAACAGTAATAAGAATGATTAGCAAGTCTCTCCAGCATCTGATCGATAAAGGGCAATGGAAAATGGTCTTTCCTAGATGCAGCATTCAATTTTCTGTAATCTATGCACATCCTGTGGCCAGTGACTGTCCTAGTTGGGATTAATTCATCATTGTCGTTTTTTACTACAGTTATACCTCCCTTCTTAGGAACACAATGCACAGGTGAAACCCAATTACTATCAGAGATGGGGTAAATGATCCCAGCATCTAGCAACTTAAGAATCTCTTTCTTAACTACCTCTTTCAAATTCGGATTCAGTCTTCTCTGAGGTTCAATGCTAGAGTATGATTCTTGTTCAAGATGGATCCTATGCATGCATAGGCTAGGTGAGATCCCTTTTATGTCATCTAACGAATACCCTATAGCCTTTCTAAATTTCCTGAGTTCAGTTAGCAACAAATGCAATTCATCACTATTGAGCTCATCATTAACTATCACAGGGTATGTAGAGTTCGGACCTAAGAAAGCATACCTTAGCCCTTTGGGTAGAGGCTTCAGTTCTAGCTTGGGAGCTCTTAGTTCGGACCACTCGTCTGACGCGGAGGTGCCTGCATCGACCTGTTTGGTCGATGCTGTTGGTCGATCTTGCTCTTGAGTCCCATTTTCTGCGCAATCGCTTTCTACTGCCTTGACCTCTACTGTCGACTGTATTAAGTTCTCAAAGTCCACTGGCTCATCTTCTTCTTTGTGAGAGTCCAAAATCCTCTGATAAACCTCAGTCTCTGGGTGCAAATATCCTTCCTCGCTGTTTTTTGTTAGAGCACTTTGGAGATGGTCCTGTTCGTTGAGTTCTTCTAGAAGCTCGTCTGCCAATTCATCCATTCTCTCTATCCAAAACAGCTGGCCTTCTATGGTGGGTTTCTTCATGACATTATTAATGTTAAAACTCATCTTGAGATCTTTGCCCAGATTCAACTCTATCTGACCTTTCTTGCAGTCTATGATTGCTCCAGCTGTTGCTAAAAATGGTCTCCCCAAAAGCAGGGGGTCTCTGGGTCCTTCATCCATCTCGAGCACAACAAAATCAGTGGGGATCTCCACATTTCCCACTTTAACTGGCATGTCCTCCAAAACTCCATTAGCATATCTTACTGACCTATCAGCCAAGATCATGGCAAGATTGCAAGGTCCAAACTTAGTGAATCCTAACCTTTTAGCTAAAGACAGTGGCATCAGGCTAGTTGAGGCTCCCAGATCACACAAGCAGTTGTCAAAAGCAAACTGGCCTAGCGAGCATGGTAAAGTGAAGGCTCCTGGATCCCTTAGCTTTTCTACTATGTCCTTTCTCTGTATAAACGCGCTGAACTCATGAGTTAGCATCATCATGCCCTGAGTTTCCCTGATCCTGTCATTAACCAGATCCTTCAAAAACTTGTGAGACTAAGGTATCAAAGTAATGGCATCTACCAAAGGCATCTTCAGTTCGAGTTCATCCATCTGTTTGTTAAATAGAGCCTTGTACTTCTCTACCAGCTTTTTCTTGAATCTTCCAGGGAATGGGAGTTTAGGCTTGTAGGGTGGCGGATTGAATTCTGGCTTCTTCTGCTCAGGAACTGCAGATTTTTCAACAGGAGGTGGCTTGGATCGACCTGTTGGTCGATCAGGGTGATCGATGCTGTCGTCTTGTGTTGGTTGTTTGCCCTGAAGTTCGTGTTCACAGAAACCCTCCCCATCTTGTTCCTCACTGTCCTCAGTGATGTCAGGTGGTCCTGTTCTGGGAGCAAGCTGCTTACCACTGCGAAGCGTGATAGATTTAGCCTGGTGAAGCTCGTTGGGTTGATGGTGGATTGCTTTACCATGAGGTTTGCCTTGAACCTTTTCAGAAGAGGATGAAGCAGTAGTGCTCTCTAGGTACTTGACTTTAGAGGTCAGTGCCTCAACTTTGAGATTCAAATCTTGGAAGTTATTATGTACGTCAGAAAACTGCCTGGCCATATCTTTAGCACCAGCGGCCTGTCCTTGAAGGATTTGCTGGAACATACTTGCAAAATCTGGAGGTGGTGCCTGAGATTGAAAACTCGTGGGTGCAGCCGGCTGCTGCGGAGGGGCGAAAGGCTTAGATGACTGGTACGGTTGTTGATTGTGGTTAGGCCTGTAAGTGTTGTAACCACGAGTGTAACCCGCGGGGTTCTGCATGTAGCACACTTCGGCAGACTGATCGATCTCCCCATCTTGGACCTGTTCAGCTTCACAAACAAAGTTGAGTTGCTTGTGCTGTGCCAACAACAACTTATCCAACTTGTCATTGAGAGCTTTCATCTCCTTCTTGTGTTTATCATCATAAGTGGTGGTGCTTCTCACAGCTCTATCAGAATCCTCACTGTAGTTTCCATCAGAGAGTGCCAAGTTCTCCACAAGCTCCCAACCATCATCTACATCTTTATTCAGAAAGTTGCCGTTACTAGCGGTATCCAGCATTAGTCGGAACTGAGGCAATACTCCTCGATAAAATGTACTGAGAAGAGAGTCATTGGAGAAACCATGGTGTGGGCACTTGCTGGTGTAGCTCTTGAATCTTTCCCATGCCTCACAGAAGGTCTCACCAATCTTCTGAGTGAAGCTGGATATCTCATTTCGAAGCTTAGCTGTTCGAGAATTGGAGAAAAACTTAGCAAGAAACACTTTCTTGCAATCGTCCCAAGAAGTAACAGAGCCTGGAGGTAGAGCTTTTTCCCACTGCCGTGCCTTATCAGCAAGAGAGAATGGGAATAGTCGCAGCTTGAGAGCGTCATCACTTACGCCATTGATCTTTGTTAAGCCACAGAGCCGATCAAAGTCATCGAGGTGATCGAGTGGATCCTCCATAGGCAAACCATGGAACCGGTTGTTTTGAATCATGTTGATCATACTGCTCTTGATCTCAAAATTGTTGTTTGGGATTGCAGGAGGCAGAATTCCCTGACGGTGGGCATGAGTGTTAGGTGCATCACCAGCACCAATGAGTCGAGGCTGTCTTGGTGGATTGCCACTAGCACCTGGTGGAGGTTGATCGAATTGGTTGTCCATATCAATGCAGGTGTTGAGCGGGATCGATGTAGTAGATCGATCAGGGTGATCGATCTTGTGCCAAGGTACCTGAAATGGACAGAAACAGCAATCAAACAAGTCAGTAAACGAAGTAAAGTAAAGAAAAACTTGATCTTAAGTGATCTGAAATCCTAAATGCAACAAAATCACTCAAATGGCAACGGCGCCAAATTGAAACAAGGTTTTTATCACAGAAAGATGGCAAGCAGAGAGGCAACAAGGGTTTGTTTCAATTCCCTTATGCAATCATTGTAGCACAAAGGTATCAATCCATAATGAGTGAGCTATTGACCAATCAGGATGCAATCATTTCACTTAATTCAAGTCAGGCAATAACAATTTGGTATCTAGCAACCTAAATGAGCAAAAGAGAAAACAAAAATAAGAACTAACAGAGAACTAGCAGAAGCAGAACAGAAGCAATCGATCAGAGCAAATACAATCAGATAACAAAATAGAGTTCATGAGAATGGGAATAATTGGTCAGTGAATCCTCCTAAATCAACTAAAGTGTCTAACAACAACTCATACAGAGCTAATCCCTTGACGAAAGATTCGAATATAGGTCAATCCACTCTCGTGACAGAGACCCCTCTAAACTATGCTACCTCCAAACCTAGATCTCTCTAGAGAAGCATAACATAGCAGGCATTAATAATCAATCAATCAAAGCCAATAAACACTCTAAGCAACCAATCTCTTGGGTTAGACATGTAAATCTCTGGAAAAAGTTGGTTCAAGCATTTCAACAAACACCTCTCGGGCAGGAAATACCTAGGGTCTAATTTCAACTTCTCAGAAAGAAATTAGCATTAAAAACACTCACCCAGAAGGGATCTAAACAGATCTAAGCTTAAACACCCTAGAAGATCAAGGATTCATCACTTTCCTAACCCATCCTCAAGAACCCTAAGCAGACTACTCACAAATCATCATAAAATGCATAAACCCAGAAAATAAAATAAATTGCATAATCATAAAGATAAAGATGAGATTAAGAGAACTGTGAATGTAGAAAGTGCAAAATCAAAATGGATTAAGAGAGATCTGGATCACAAAGTGTCTGGTTTATAGAGTTCTAGAGAGAAAAGAGAGAGGTTAGGGATAAGAGAAAAGTAAGGATAAGATAATATCTAGATAATTGTCTCAGCACAACAGCTGTATTTATACTACTTTAGGCAAAGTCAAAACCCTAATTCTAAAAATCAAAAGTCAAAGGCGGTTAGGCTTGGCATCGATCACTTGATCGATGGGTTTGGTCGATGGAGGGGTCATCTTCAAAGTTCCCATCTTTCTGCCTAGGCATCGATCAGTTTGATCGATGGGTTTGGTCGATGCCTTGTGTTCTTCAAAGCTTGCACCTTTCTGCCTTGGCATCGATCAACTGCTCGATGGTGGTGCCCGATCGTGTGCCATTTCCTCACCAAACAGCTCCTTTTGTACCTAAACAACTCCAAATGCAAGAATGTATGCAATGCTCATGCAATAACCTACTAATCATGCAAAGTGACTACAAATGACTAAAAATAGTATGAACAGGGGATGAATCAATGCTAAAGTGGTGAGAAATCAATGCTTAAAACATGTAAAATATAGACATATCAATCATCGGTGCTGTTAATGGGCTCCCAATTTATTTTTGTTGTTTAATGGTTTTTATGGGCGTTGGATGGTTGTGTAACGAAGAGTTATGACGTAGAGGCTCAAAGCAGAGGTTGTATTTGAGGCGGCTTTTCAGGCTTTCTTCTCCCTGTCGTTAACCAAATCGGGCAATCTCTTCTCTCTTCCATGTAAGTTTGAGGACGGTTTCTCAGACTAGAGTCAGAGTTTGTCTAGGCTCGCTTATGGATCTCTTTGGATTGCTTTGAATGTTCTTTGGACTCGTTGTTCTGTCCGGTATCTTGTGGCAGTTAGGATATCATGTAGGTGGTTCTTGAAGTCTTTGGTCTCACTTTCTCTTGTTGCTACGTCCCGTTTTCAGCATCTATGCTCTGTCTTTTGCATTGTCGTGATTATTTTGCCTCCGTTTTGTCTTCTCTTGTTTCACATATGTTGAGTTATGCTCCGTGGCTTTCTTCTGTTTCTTCTCTTTGAAGAGCAAGTAATACCAAATATTCAATTTCGTGATTAAAAAAAATAAAGGAGAAGACCAAAGAGAGAAAACTATGATCGAATATATGATTAGGGAACGTGTTTCTTATTTTTATTTTTTTTTGGTAAAGCACGTTTTTCTTATTGTTCATCGCATAGATAATGGTCTAGTGACAAGTCCACAGAAGACAGACACTATCACACCATCACACCAAGGATCGAGTCCCCGATCCTACTGATATACAATAAAACCTCTATAAATTAATAATGTTGGGACTACAACATTCTATTAATTTATAGTGATATTAATTTATTTATAAATTAATAAGTATTAATTTATACTATAAATTAATAAATATTAATTTATAGAAGTATTTTAGAAAAAATGAAGAATATAACAAAGACAATAAATGAATTTATTTAAATAAAATACATAAATTAAAATTTATAATTATTGGCATCAATTTTTATATTTAAATCGTCTATATAACTATCAAAATGAAAATAATGTATATTCAGAATTTAAAAATTCTATTTTTTATAAAATATTTTTATACACGATGCTAAAATAAAATAGTTTAAAACACAACATAACATCTTATTATATAAAGTTGGGTTTTCGAAGTTAGCAACTCACGAGATCTTGACACGTGTTATATTTATCGATTCGAGATTTTGACACGTGTCAAAAATATTTGTTTTTAGAACCTTTAAATATATAAGAAGATAATTATGAGAAAATAGTAAAATTTAAGTAAATTTAAAAATATAAAAAGATAATGTTAAGAAAATTACAACTTAAATAATTTTAAAATATAAAAAGATAATGTTAGAAAAAATTTAAATTTAATTATTTTAAAAAGTGTAAAAAGATAACTATAATTACTTATTATAGTTTTAAGTTATGAGCTAATAGGGATGAATTTTCTTCTATTTCATAATGTTAAGAAAATTATAACTTAAATAATTTTAAAATATAGAAAGATAATGTTAAGAAATATTTAAATTTAAATATTTTAAAAAGTATATAAAGATAACTATAATTACTAAATATAATTTTAAGTTATGAGCTCATAGGAATGAATTTTCTTCTATTTAATAAAATTAAAAATTTTAAAAAACTTTGTCGATAATTACAAGTAAATATATAAAAAAAAATATATCGTCGAATTAATGAAAGAAATTTTAAAATTTTCACCGCCTCTGAGTTTCCTATATATGTACCTTGATAGGTTTTCATATGAGGTCATATAGGTTTATTGCGTTTTATAACTCTTACTATAATATTATATATATTTTTTTTTATATTATGGTGGTAGATTTTGAGGATGTGGAACAAACCATATGTATCGATGCATGAAGATTTGGGTGATGTTTCAACTGATTGATCTAGAAGCTATCATCGTATGATAAAAAACATAATTGTTTTGGTATTGATTTGGTTAAACATAGTATGATAAAAGTTAAACATAATTTGTAAGTTTTGATTAAAACATAATTGTTTTGGTATTGATTTATATGTTTCAATAATTGGTTTTGAACTATTTCCTTAATTTTTAGTATGCTGATACCCTATGATTTATTCATTAGAATGAAGAGGTGAATTTTTTTTTAACGTATAATACGTTTAACTTTTGATATGATTATTTAGGGTTAGTGTACTAATGTTTTTGTGGATGCGAAGATTTAAAGACGTTTGATATGACTATTGTGTGATAATAGAGGTTTTGATCCAAATGTGACATTTTCGTATGGTTCTACACGTTTTGATAAGGTACGAATTCTTTTGTCAATGTTCAGGAGGTTGATTCGTAAAGATTGATTTCATGGGATGAAGGTATAAAATTTTGAAACATGATTACTATAAAAATATATATATATATATATATATATATATATATATATATATATATATTACACAAAAATAAATAGAAAACTTAAATTTAGTAATTTATAAATATTTTACAGAATAAATCCAATTAAACATAAAATCGAAAATTCTATCGCACTCGTGAAATGCAAAACAGAAAAATCGAAGCATGTAATGGCGTTAAACACATGCAATCAGCAATTAGCACTCTCTCGAACTCAATCGTCTCTCTCAATCCATCAAATTGCATTTCTAAACTTCTAAAATCGAAATTCTAGGGCCTACCACACGAAATTTCCAAGTTTCTCACAATCAAATCAAATGCATTTCAAAACAAAGAAACTATCAACCCTATAGCACTCCCAACAACCTAATTCAACCTAATTCCAAAGGATTACAAAGTTCTAACACCCTAAAGTGTAAAAACCCGAATCCGAAGCTCAAAAATCGAACTCAATACCTTGGTCTAAACGAATTGGGTGTAGGGGGATCAGATAGAGCTCGAAAAATAGTGTGATTTAGCACCAAAAATCAACAAAAACAATGGAGAATTGAGAGAGATTGAGAGGATTGAAGTTTTAGAGAGAGAGCAATGGAGGTTGGGGATCGATGGAGGAGAGAGAAGGCTCGTTCTCCATCGATATATTGGCCCAAAAACTGGTTTAAACCGGTTTGAATCGAGTGGATAAACCGATTCAAACTGGAAATCCATTTTTTTCGAAATACCTGAATCGGGATCGATCGATCCCTGGTGCAGATCGGTCGATCTAGAGGCTTCTGTCCCTCGGTTCGTTCTCCAGGTAAGATCGATCGATCCTTCATAAGGATTGATCGATCCTAAGTGTCTGATCACCAAAATTTCGCATCCTAATGCGACTTAAACCTATTCCTGAAACACTTAGGAATTCTCATTGATCAACTGATTAAAAATCCTCGAATATAAATAGTCTTAAACTTAAAAGCAATAGGAACAAAAACCAAAAGCTCAAAACATAATAGTTAGTACAAAATCATCGGGTTGCCTCCCGGAAGCGCTTGGTTTAAGTCTATAGCTTGACTTTCCTTCTTCTAGGCTTCTGAACGAGTCTTTGGAATCTCCACTCGCTCTCCTGAAATGTTCACACTCCGAGTTGCCTCCTCGATACGAATGGGTCGAAGCGCGTTCTTTCTTGGTATGAGATGATAGAAGACTTCCTTGTCGACGTTGGTGAAGCACACTCGGCGATTGGGAGTATCAATGATAGCTCCAAATGTGTTCAAGAAGGCTCTCCCGAAGATAACTTGTTGACGCATTCCGGGCACATCCACAACCTTGAAATCCGTGGGTACATCCACATTGCCAATTCGCACCATCTCATCGCGAAGCTCTCCTCTTGGTACTACAACAGATTCGTCGGCCATGTAGAGGTTTGTAGTTGATGGATAGCAATTGGTGATTCCACATCGAGAAGCGATGGCGGTAGGAATCACACTTGTCCCGGCTCCCGAATCACAAAGACAATTATACACCGAGGTACCATTGATAGCACATGGAATCACGAAGCATCCGGGGTCTTCCATCTTGGGAAGGCATCTCCTTTCCATGTTTCTCTCTCGTGCCCTATAGAAGTGTGCTTCGATGGCATAGAAGGGCTCTCTACTCCTCCAAAAGCACTTGTGTAGACACGGATAGTTGAACCAAGCCTCCTCGAAACTATAATCGTCCGGCACCATCCTTACTCGCATCTCGAACATGTTGAATCTCATCTCCCATCTCTTCTTGGTTCTCAGTGGGGTCAAAGCATGGAGGGTTGCAATTGCAATTCTTCTTGGCAACTCGAGCAACATGTGGAGGGAAAGGCCATTGGCGATTCACGCGGATACGAGGCGTTCTCTTCATCACTACGAACACATCGGCAAAGTTGGATCCCAATCGTTTGGCTTCAAGCACCGGATAGTAGGTCACGCTCTTGTCAATCTTGGTGAAGGTCATCTTGGGTTATTCAAGGTCAAACACGGCTCCAACCGTGGTCAAGAAAGCACCTCCCAAGATCAAAGGAGTTTCTGAACCTCCACTCATCCCCACCACATGGAAATCGGTGGACACTATGTGGTCGCCAATGCGTACTTCCACATCACCTATAAAGCCTTGAGGAGTCGTCGTGGAAGCGTTAGCAAATTTCAAAGAGCATCGAGAAGTTTCCATCCCTTGGAGGTCAAGCCTTCGGACGGTCACCATAGACATGATATTCACACTTGCTCCCGAATCACACAGGGAGTTGGTGAAAACTTCTCCATCTATCGAGCATGGCACCACAAACTTGCCCGGATCTTCTTGTTTCTTCACTTTGACAAGCTTTGGAATTCTAGCCTCCTCTCGCTTGGCCAAATAGGCATCAACTTCTGCAGGATCTTCAACACCATCAATAACATCCCTGCAGATTTTCTTTAAGAATGGGAGATCGCCTAAAGCTTCGGAGAATGTGGCTTGTTTAATCAATTCGCCAATGATGGTCTTGAACCTATTGTACTTCTTCTCATCGATCTTAGCCTTAGGCATCGATGGATAAGGACTCTGAGGTCTGTAGGGAAGTACATCGGCCTTAGCAATGAAGTGTGCAACACTTTCATTCGAAAGCGAGTCGGAATTGTCCGGAACAGCAGCACGGATCGATCGATCCAGGGGAGGATCGGTCGATCTGACCTCTCTCGTCAGCAGAGTGAAACCAGCAGGCGGATCGGTCGATCTGGAGAAGAGATCGGTCGATCCTGTCTTCTAAAAACTCGATAAATCTCCAAGTGCACTGGTCTTGAAGCTCGTATTGACTCCAGAATGTGCCATAACAGCATTACAAGCTTCTTTTCCTTTAGAGCTGGAAGCCATGGATGAAACCCTTTGGTCTAATGAATCAACTCTTGTCGCCAAAGTCTTGAATTTCCCATTAATATCGCCATACATCCCATCTATCTTTGCATTGATCTCGGATGCACTCTTTTGGTGACTCTCAATCAGAGAATGCATCATCGTCTCCAGCTTGTTCTCTTGAGGGGCAGCTGGCTTAGGCGGGTAGCTTGCAAGATTGGATGGCTTGTTGAAGGCTCCTTGTTGGCGTTGAGGGTAGACCACGTCTTGAGGATTCTCCACGTTGTTACTTCGATAGGACAGATTAGGGTGGTTCCGTTAATTGGGATTGAAACCACGATAGCCTCCAACGTAGTTAAGCTCTTCCAAGTCGTCATCTTCTTCACTTCCACAAACTTGCGCTGGTTGTTGCTCACGCGCAAGAAGAAGGTTAACCTTCTGCGTGAGGTCCTTGAGTGCTTAGTCTCCACAGCCTTAACCTTTACTGATCGGTCATACTCAGGGGCATGATCGCTATTACTCCTTGCCAAGTTCTCGATAAGAGCCGTCGCTTGTGCCACTGTATTGGTCGAGAAACCTCCCTTGCTAGCAGTGTCAAGGGCCATCTGATATTGAGTATCAATCCCGCCATAGAAAGTGGTCATGAGGCTTTCTTAGGTGTAGCCGTGATGGGGGAAGTCCTTCACGTACTCCTTGAATCGTTCCCAAGCCTCATTGAAAGTCTTGGTTGCTTTTTGCTTAAAAGCAACGATGTGGTTCCTCATGCGTGCTGATCGGGCCTTCGTATAGAAGTATTTCAGAAACTTAGCACGGCACTCTTCCCAGGTGGTAATGGAACCGGGCTCCAATATCTTGAGCCATCGCAACGCCTTATCAGCAAGTGAGAACTTAAACAGGGTCAGCCTCAGGTAATCGTAGGGTACTCCATTGGCTTTCGTGGTGTTGCACAATGCTTCAAAAGCCTCGATGTGGTCCATTGGGTTCTCCGTGGGCAAGCCGTTAAAGCAACGGTTTTGGACGAGGTTGATCAAGCTATACTTGATCTCATAGTCCTGACGAGTGGGATTCGGAGGACGAAGCGCAGACCGGTTGGCATAGAAGCGGTCCGGTGTGTCTTGCTCGCCAAGCGTACGAGCAGGACGTGCAGCAGCAATATGATTGATCGGTCCGAGGGGTGGAACGACCGGTCCGGCAGCACGAGGATCGACCGGTCCGAGTTGTAGACCGATCGGTCCGGCAGCAACAGGCTGGACGTTTGGAGGATTGTTCCCTCCTTCAGCAGCTGGGAAAGCAGGTAGGTTAGCTCCTTCTGGTAGCACATCTTGGGGATTCATCTCAGCAGACTTTGTAGCTTTTCCTTTGCTTCGTTCCAAACGACCTAGCTCTCCGTTAGAAAGTGCAACCAAATCCGTAGCCTTGTGGCTTCTCAATTGCATGCACCTGAAAACAAAAACAAAAATAAATTAATTAGTATAATGCAGAAAATAAAAATCTTAGACTAAATTTAATTCTAAATCTCTAAAGGTATCTATTGGTCCCCGGCAACGGCGCCAATTTGATCATCACGAAACAAATAAAACCTATCATAAACTATACCGGATCAAAACGGTAATCATAGTAGTACTTTAGGGTCGAATCCATAGAGACCAGAGATACACTTTAAATTAATAGATTAAATTAAGCTAAGACAAAATATAGTTTAGTTTTTCTAACAACCTAGCAAATAAATAAATAAGTAAATTATAATAAAAGAAATATTAGGCATAGGGAAACCATCCAGGATGTGACAAAACAATTAAATCAATTAACAGGGAATATTAAAATACGTCCTAAAACTCAATCCACAATCATGTTGATAAACCGCTCTCGCGCAAATATCTTCTTAGCAAAACTAGATTAAGATGAGCAAGTCACTTTCGCACAAATGCCTACCTAATAAAGTAAAACTAGCGTTAATAACAAGATTGATATGTTCACAAGGTGCCATGACAAGAACTTTCGTTGCCAAGCCATGGAACCTTGCTCGACTATTGTTGATTCCAGCGACTAAACACCGCTTTCGCGCCTAGTTTAATCCCCTAAGATCTTAGAACAAGTTAGCTACTGAGCATTAAGAACAACATTAGAAGAAGAACTATAAATTAAATTCCCAAACTAACAACCTAATAATCGATCACATCCCTTCAGAGAAACCCTAGCCTAATAAGGAAACTACTCAAGCATAAAAAGGAAAACAAAGATGAAACTATAAAGAGACATCTTTATAAAATAAAACTAAGAGTGTATTGAGATGGGAATCTCTTACAAACTCTAAAAGGGAGAGAATGAATTGTGTGTTGATACAAGAGGCGAGCCCCTCTTTATATAGTAAAGGGAGAGATGCCGCAAAAGGAAAACAAGAGAGAAATGGAAAAAACGAAAAATGGAAAAACTTGGAGAAGAGGCAAGCAGGGATCGATCGATCCTCAGGCAGGATCGATCGATCCTAGGTCTTTTTCTCGTCTTGGGCCAGATTCTTGAGTGGATCGAACGGTCCATGGGCCTGGCAAGTCGGTTCTGCCGCCTCTTCAACCGTGGGTCGCAAATCCTCAGGGATCGATCGATCCTTGGGTTGGATCGGTTGATCATTCGTCATTTCTTCACGATTGGCCCATTTCTTCATGCTTAGCCCATTTGCACTCTTATTTGATCCAAAATCCTTTCTTTTTCAATATTCTCTTTGTAGACCTGTAAATCACTAAACAAAGCAAATAATCCTAATATCTATCTAATATAGGTTAGTTGACTCAAAATACAATCCTAAAACTTAGACTAAAAACGATAAAAATAAGACTCATCCATCCACATGATCTCAACATGTTCGAGATGCGAGTAAGGATGGTGCCAGACGATTATAGTTTCGAGGAGGCTTGGTTCAACTATCCGTGTCTACACAAGTGCTTTTGGAGGAGTAGAGAGCCCTTCTATGCCATCGAAGCACATTTCTATAGGGCACGAGAGAGAAACGCGGAGAGGAGATGTCTTCCCAAGATGGAAGATCCCGGATGCTTCGTGATTCCATGTGCTATCAATGGTACCTCGGTGTACAATTATCTTTGTGATTCGGGAGCCGGAACAAGTGTGATTCCTACCGCCATCGCTTCTCGATGTGGAATCACCAATTGCTATCCATCAACTACAAACCTCTACATGGCCGACGAGTCCATGGTAGTACCAAGAGGAGAGC